>WNWU01013802.1:17496644-17640700 GCA_012654045.1 Ptyas mucosa
TCTCCTCTCCTCTCCTCTCCTCTCCTCTCCTCTCCTCTCCTCTCCTCTCCTCTCCTCTCCTCTCCTCTCCTCTCCCTTCCCCTCCGCTCCCTTTTCCTTCCTCTTCTCTCCTTCTGGAACATTTTTCAATGGATGTAATAATAAACTTAGAAAAAATGTCTTCTTTTGAAATATGAATTTATTTAACAGGTATTATTAAATTTTCCAAAGAATTCAGAGATTTCAAAAGCTATAAAGTTAAGGGGTATCAAAAGAAGCTTTCTACATGAGAACAGACCAGTAGATTTACATTGGTTTGAACTTAAGAACTTTGATTATAAACCTCATCTCTTCACTGGTCTGGTTTATTTATTTATTTATTTTATTTATTTATTTAATTTTTATACCGCCCTTCTCCCGAAGGACTCAGGGTAGTGAAGAGTCAGAATAACATACATATAATGTGAAATAAAAATAATTTAAAATAATTAAACCGATTTGGCTCATCAGTTAAGATCCTGAGCATAGAATTTAGATAAACTGAAAATTTATGCCAGTCCGGCTTGGTGAAATAGAAAGGTCTTCAAGGCATGACAGAAAGTATGGAGATTTGGGATCATTTGTATACCTGGGGGTATCCTGTTCCATAGGGCAGGTGCCCCCACAGAGAAGGCTCTCCTCCTGGGAACCACCAGCCGACATTGCTTTACTGACGGCACCCTGAGGAGGCCCACTCTGTGGGAGCGTACTGGTTGGTGGGAGGTTATTGGTTGCAGAAGGTGGTCTCGTAGATCCTAAGGTCCTAAGCCATGGAGCACTTTAAAAGTAAGAACCAACACCTTAAAGCGCACTCGGAAGACCACTGGGAGCCAGTGCAGCTCGTGTAGGAGAGGTGTTACATGTGAGCACCATGTCGCTCCCATAATCACTCGCATGGCTGCATTCTGGACCAGTTGGGGCCTCTGGGTGCACCTCAAGGGTAGCCCCATGTAGAGAGCATTACAGTAGTCCAGTCAGGAAGTGACAAGGGCATGAGTGACTGTGCGTAAGGAGTCCTGATCTAGAAAGGGGCACAACTGGCGAATCAGGCAAACCTGATAGAAAGCTCCCCTGGCCACAGCCATCATATGCTCTTCTAAAGACAGCCACATGTCCAAGAGGACACCCAAGTTGCAAACCTTCTCTGTGGGGGCCAATGACTCGCCCCCAATAGTCAACAATGGTATCAGCTGGCTATATTGGGACGCTGACAGCCACAGCCACTCAGTCTTGGAAGGATTGAGTCAGAGCCTATTTCTCCCCATCCAGAACCATACGGCTTCAGGGCACCGGGACATCACTGCAAGGGCATCATTGGGGTGGTCTGGAGTGGAGATGTACAGCTGAGTATCATCAGCGTAAAGATGGCACTGTACCCCAAAACCACGGATGAGTTCACCCAGCGGCTTCACATAAATGTTGAACAGAAGAGGCGAAAGGACTGACCCTTGTGGCACCCTGCAAATAAGGTGTCTTGAAGTCGACCTCACCCCTCCTGCCAACACAGACTGCAACCAGTCAGAGAGATAGGAGGAGAACCACGGTAGAACAGTGCCTCCCACTCCCAGCCCCTCCAGTTGGCGCAGCAAGAGACCATGGTTTAATTCATAATTAAATCTCTACTTATAATTACTATAGGAGTTTCCATACCAGCATTAACCAAACATTGTTGAAGTAATACAAAGCCTGTCCTCATTAATATTATAAGTTCTTTGCTATGAGATGGGCAGCAAATAAAAGAGTGAGTGAGGGAGGAATGAAGGGAGAGAGAGAGAGAGAGAGAGAGAGGGAGATAGGCAGGCAAGCAAGCAAGCAAGCAAGTAAATAAGCAAGTAAGTAAGTCATTACAGTCCTGGTAGAAAGATGATAGATACAGTTTTCAAATTGTATTCCATAAACCCTATGATTCTGCAAAGGTCTGAATGAGTTCTCTAACAATGACTAAGCAGTAAGGTACATGCTACAAGAGATAGAGAGGTGTTTCTTTTCCTATATTTCTCTGCAGAGAGACTTTTCCCACTCAGTTACTGTATGTCCTATAAAACATCATTTTCTTCAAAGTTTTACCACCCTTCTCCAAAGCATACCCAACAACTCTCTTCAATAATCTCCTGATCTGTCAATTAACTAACAAGTAGTGTAAAGCAGCTCACATTATTAAAATCATATAGTTTTCAACCACCACAGCTAGTTAAGCCCATTTTTGTTGTTAGCCATATCTTCATACTCTAGTACTCTTTCTAGTCCTCCTTTCCAGAATTTCCATGGTAACCTGAGACTCTCCCTATAATACTAACATCTGTAGCCCAGAACATTTCTCTCTTCTTTTGAAAACTTCCTATAAAAAAATAAATTATGTTATCCTTCTCAGCAAATTAGCAAAAAGTATGCATTTGTCTTACTGTCTGGATACATACAGTAAGAAGCCAGCAAAAAAAATAAAAAATGGCTGAATGTCATCAGTTAGATCTGCATGGCTGTTACCAGCAGTAATGAAGGAGCTAAAGTTTAAATATTTCCAAAACAAAATTTGCAGGCAAGAATCATTGACTTGAAAAATCAAAGGCAACAGAAGTAAAGTCTAATAGAAAACAAGGTGGCTAGATACCATCACTGGTGAAACAAGCAAGATCTTACGAAAACTCAAATAAGAGGTTACTTATAAACAATCCCAGCAAAATCATGTCCATTGAGTCAGGAAAAATCAGAAGTGACTGAACAACTGCACAAATCTAATTATTTGCCATTTTTCTCTCTGAATAGCTTGCACAGACAAAGTTGAACAAAGCATCTATGGCATGCAATCTTCCATTTATAAGGAATAATATATCAACCCCTTTTTCTTCCTTTCATCTATCATATCTTGTTCATCTTTCATACAGGCAATCAGGGAAAAATATTTTTAATACTTGTGGCTATAGAAACATGTCTTTTCATATAATCCACTTATATTTAAAAGCATAGTAATGCTTTTTTTTGAAATTTATAAATAAAAGGCAAACTAAAAGCAAACAAAGGCTAATTTAATATGCATTGATATGAGAGTGCCAATATAAATGATATACCTAAAGGAACATTTTCTCAGTGGATAAAATTATTTAGCTCATAGATTGTCTAGTTTTTCATGAGCCATAAGTATTCTATAGTCTAATTTACAAGAGCAGAGAAAAATACGTAACATCTGGATCTTGGTAGCCCAGTCTATTTCTCTTGATTGATATATTATTGCCTACAAAAATATATATTTTAAAAATTCAAGAAAAAAAGTTATATTTAATTCATATTTCTTTTATTTCTCATTCCAATAAACAGTCCTACAGTTGACTTGAATCAACTGACAGATACAACAACATAATAAATTATGTTTTAATTTAATTAGGTAGTGAAATACAATAACAAAAATGCATTAAGAAAAAAGTAGTGATTATATAGGTGAAAAAGGAATATCTCAAACGAAAACATATTAGCAGAAAAGATCCATTGAGCAATAATCATAGATATAATTACATCTAGAACATACATAATCGTATTTCATCATCGCCTCTCTTTTAAAATATAGAAACTTAATAAAAAATAGATATCAAACTTATAGCTTGGATCTGTTCCTTAATATCAAGGAAGCAGGTTTATTTGAAGCTATGTAAGTTATTCTCTTTGTCATGACCCAGGTGATGTGTATAGTAATCTGAAATCAAAACAAGACAAAATAGTATGAGTTAAAGAGTTGCAATGTCCATCCATTTTTAAACATTCTTTGAAAGTTCCAGTGAACAAAAAATATTTTCTCATGAATTCATTTCATTTTTTAAAAATGAAGTTCACATTTTTTTTATAGCTGGACCAACTGGATCTCCAAATGATATTCTAATTTTCATTTCATACTTCACTTATGTAGCATAACTAATACAATCTTTAATTTTCCTTTTTAATTTCCCATAAAATTGAATTGATGGTTTCTGTTCAAGCACTGTGACTCTTAGGAAGCCTAAAACTGCAGGTATTACAGAGGCTACTAGAAGATACAGGCTATGCTTTTGAATTAAAACATATATCGATTATATATATTGTTCAGCAAATCATACTCAGGTAAGTCATTCTCAACATATTGAAAGTCAGTTCATTTAAATAGTTGATCCCTTGTTTAGCCCAAGAATTCCAATAAAATATCTTGTTCCAATTTTTATATTAGGGTCATTTTACAACATCAATTTTTCAGGTGTTTCATAAACAGAATATAATTATTTATCTATTAATACCCAAATGCTCTGGCAATTTTTCAAGGAAGGAAGTGAAGATCTTGGGTTAATATACCTGGACTTTAAAGATTAATGATATTAAAATCAACATTACAGCAATATTATTTTAGAGGGATTTTAGTGTTAGTTCCTACTGATATTTTTACACAGATAAATTAATGAAAATGTTTTGTAGCCGACTAAAGCTCTTATGACCTCCTTGGCAAAATTGAGGCTCCATTACAATATTGGCAGCTTTAATACACCAGATTTCAATTATATTTTTGGATTTTATTTTATCAAGAATTGCTTTGCAGAGTGAGATGGGAGGTATATCAATTTCATAGAATGATGGGGTGGAAGGGAACTTGGAAGTCTTCTAGTCCAACCAGTGGTGAGTTGTCCCGGTTTGGACCGGTTCTCAAGAACCGGTAGTAAAATTGGTGGGAAGCTCTGCCCACTGACCCAGATGTTATCATAGGTGATCTGTGCATGTGCAGGTGAGATGCGAACCGATAGTAAAGGTTAAGTAGAACTCATCCCTGAGTCCAACCCCCTGTCCAAGGCAGGAGACTTTATACAAATGAGAGAGGGCAGAAAATAAGACTTTCCATGGTTATTCTTCTCCTTTGGCTCATCTGAAGATCAAGTATGCAATAACTGCTGAAATCTAGGCAATGTTTTAGAACAATGTAACAACAAAGTAATTCATGTCAAGATTTTTAAAACAACAACCAAAATCCTTTGTTATATTCAACATTGCTATTACTTTTCATATTGATTAAAATGTTAAGCTTACATAACCTTACATAATAAAAATCACTGTCACTATTTCTCCACTAGGAAAATATTAACTTAGATTCAAAAAGAAGGAACTTCCTTATCTAATAGCCAATACAAATGTTAAAAATCGGACAAAACTAAATGACTTTATGCTGCCTTGCTGTTATGAGCTGCTAGCCATTCAGGAGAATCCACAGAGAGGTCAGTAAAATCAAGGTGGTAGCAGAAACTATGTGACTGAAGCCTCATCTTTTTTTTTTATTTGCATCGCACATATGTGGTAATGGCTGCCATCTTGAATTCTGACTACTTCTGCAGACACTCTTACTTGCTTCAACAGGCAGCTTGGCAATGTTCCCTACAAGAGGAGCATGATTTACCTACATATTGCTTCATAAATCATAAGGTTAAATTATGATTAAATTAGAGTTTCAGGCTGACATTGTCAAGATGTTTGTGTAAAACAAGTATCTGTTTTTGTTTTCTGGCAGTAATGACATTATTTGAGGCTCGGAAAAACTGACACAAATCAATGTTGTGATCCAAAACAATTTCAATTGCATTGCACATATATACATTTAAAGTATGGGATAGTTTTGCAAAAAAAATATAGTCCTTCTTCTGATCATTGGTCCTTCTCTACCAAGCCAAACATATTCAGAATGTTTAAGGTAGGTGTCTGAAATTTCTATTCCCCACAGCTGACTTATCATTGACCTTAAAGGGGAAAAAAAGCTCTAGAGAACCTGCTCAAAAAGCAGATATTCAGAATCATCATCCTTAAAGAAAACTAAATAACATCATTTAGACGGAAATATTAAAGTTTAATTCTGATAGATAACTTGGAATTGTGTACTTGTTATCCCAGATTCCACATGTTTTATTTAAACATTGTAAAAATGTCGATAGGAACCTTGGGCCATAAAAAAAAAATAGTAGTACTGCATTACATTTCAAAGAATGGTTTATTGTTGCTCCTTTAGAAACATAAACTAATGTAATGAGCTCAAAGAACACAACATAAATTGCACTGTGATAGCAAACTAATAAAGAAGAACTGGACTATGGAATATTTCTTGCTATAAAATATTCGCAAACATATTCTTAAGAAATTAACCTAATATTTTTCCCCAGTTGGATAATACCCTGGCAAGGGAAGTAGGGAGGGTTTATTCTTCTAATTCTGCTGAAACATACAAAAAAGTTAAGAGTCATTTATCTTTCTGTAGTGCTAATTAATTGGAAAATGGATTTGGTTCATCCAACTCTAATTCTGGATTCACGTATTATTGGAATTTAGGTCATCAAAGAAAACCGAATGCTCTCTGAATGTTTCTAGTGAGACCTGTCAGTTGTTCATGTGTTGGAATAAAAATAATAATAATCTTAGATTAGGATTTAGTGGAGAAACTAAATTAGGGCACTTTTAAACTACGTTGATTGTATTAGGGAAAGTTGTAAAATCATTTGTATAATCCCCAATGATTGTGCTGATGGAATACCTTAGGTTTTTATTTTGAAGTGGTTGTTTGCCTTAAATATTAGTGACATGTCTGGTTTTACTGATTATTAATTTATAAATTATTTTTTATTTTTTATTTATTTTATCCCATCTTTACTATTTTTTATAAATAACTCAAGGCAGCAAGCATACCTAATATGCCACACAGTTTATGGACTGTAATTGTAGTATAGTTAGACCATGTATAATTGACAGACTGGATTTTATTATAGATTTTAGTTATTTATTATTTCATACTATAATTTTTAATTCTATATTTACTGAGCATTTTAATTTGTTCTGGTCTCTGGTCTAAGACTGTAATAAATTGACTGACTGACTGACTGACTGACCTAATATTCTTTCCTCCTTCTATTTTCCATTCAACCACAATCCTAAGGTGAGTTGAAAACCCACAGTCACCCAGCCAGCTTTCATGCTTAAGACAGAACTAAAATGTACAGACTTCTCTGCATTAGGCTTTGGTTAGATAGATGTGCTTTGGTCTTTACATTTATCATTTTAATGATATTAAATATTTTATTAATTGTCTCTTGTGATAAAGGTGTTTGGTTTGTTATAGTTTCTTCCATGGCTCCTGTAATTTTGTTTTACCATTCCCAGTTCTGAATGTGAGCATTTTATTTTTATTTCAAATTATTTCCCTTTTGTCTTCACTTTTCACTTCACTTCACTTTTGTCTTCTAATAAATGCAGCCATTGTACTATTATGCTGGAATCAACTGGTATATGGATTCAGCATTTCCCCATTTCTGAAATAGGAAATCAGGTCATGAGAATATTCTTGGTTAGGGACAGATCAACTTGGAGAAATCAATGGAGTCAACAATAACTTATAAAATTTGTCAAAAGAAACTACCTTTTTTTGGAGGGGTCCTTGGTGATCTCTGAGCTTGCTTGTTTTCTTGAAGATGTTTCATTATCCAAACTAGCTGCTGGGAATGATGATGTTACCTAGTTTGCATAATGAAATGTCTACAAGAAAATAAGGAAGTTCAGAGTGCACCAAGGACCTCTCCTTTCAGCCCTGAGCTACAAATATTCTCCTTTATTGTTATCACATATGGGCATCAAACATTTTAGACAGCATGCAAATGGGAAAAATTTGCCTGCAGGCACACTTCCACCAGGGAACAACTTTTCTTCTTACATGAATGTATGTGACAGCATGTCCTACCTACAATGTCAGATACATTACTTTTTTTAAAATGATACAAATTTTTATTAAACATCATTAATAAATTATATCCACCACTATGACCAATATCTTAAAATTTTTATATATTAATCCTAAACCCTAAATTTAAGAGCCATGGTTAGAATGCAGTATTGTAATATTGCAGGTTAATTGCCAGCAGTTTGGCAGTTCGATTCTCACCAGCACAAGGTGGACTCCATCCTTCTGAGGTTGGTAAAATGAGGACCCAGATTGTTGGTGGCAATGAGCTGACTCTGCAAATTGCTTAGATAGGGCTGTAAAGCACTACGAAGCAGTATATAAATCTAAATGCTATTGCTATTGCTACACAGAAAGAAGTGACATTGAGCTCAGTGACGCTTATTTTCAAGTAGATCACTATAGCATTACAGTCTTATTTTCTAATCTTTATCAAACATTATTTTCTATACTTCCAAAAAATATTTGTTAAGGCTATGTAGCATGCAGAATCATACTAAAGTTAAGTTAAATATAGATTTCTTATGTATTATTAAACAATTGCAAACTAAGATATTTTCAGAAAGAAATTAAATGGTCAATACTACTTGAGCCTCAAGTAATCAATATTCATGTACTGAATTAGTTGGTTGTAGAGATTGTCTCCTGCAGCAGTTTTAAATGCCTGATAAAATGTTTGGAAATCACCCAACTAAATTCCCGAAAAGCAAAAGGAGTGAAGAAATCAATACACCTTAAACATGCAATGACTCCCTATGGATCATGGGACAACATCAAGCCCACCATACTTACTAGTTCACACTGTATTTCACAATTGCTGCAAAAACATTGTAACTGAAACTTTTAATAGAATAGAATAGAATTCTTTATTGGCCAAGTGTAATTAGACACACAAAGAATTTTTTCTTGGTGCATATGCTCTCCGTGTACATAAAGGAAAGATACATTCATCAAGAATCATAAGGTACAACACTTAATGATAGTCAAAGGAAAACAGTCAATATAAATCTTAAGGATACCAGCAACAAGGTTACAGTCATACAGTCATAAGTGGGAAGAGATGGGTGATAGGAATGATGAGAAGATTAATAGTAATTCAGACTTAGTAACTAGTTTGACAGTGTTGAGGGAATTATTTGTTTAGCAGAGTGGTGGCATTCAGGGAAAAACTGTTCTTGTGTCTAGTTGTTCTGGTTTGCAGTGCTCTATAGCATCGTTTTGAGGGTAGGAGTTGAAACAGTTTATGTCCAGGATGCGAAGGGTCTGTAAATATTTTCACAGTCCTCTTTTTGATATTCAGGTCCTCAATGAAAGGCAGGCTGGTAGTAATTGTTTTTTCTGCAGTTCTAACTATCCTCTGAAGTCTTTAACTGTCTTGTTGGGTTGCAGAACCAAACCAGACAGTTATAGAGGTGCAGATGACAGATTCAATAATTCCTCTCTAGAACTGTATCAACAGCTCTTTGGGCAGTTTGAGCTTTCTGAGTTGGTGCAGAAAGAACATTCTTTGTTGTGCTTTTTTGATGACTTTTTGATGTTGGGTGTCCATTTTAGGTCATGAGATATGATAAAACCTAGAAATTTGAAGGTCTCTACTGTTGATATTGTGTTGTCTAGTATTGTAAGAGGTGATAGTATGGGAGGGTTTCTCCTAAAGTCCACCACCATTTTTACAGTTTTGAGTGTGTTCAGTTCCAGGTTGTTCTGGTAATAGTGGAACACAATGCCTAATGTTGCTTTCTTTCATCATAAAAAAGGAACTAGTTCAAAATAATTTATCAAATATCAGCAATGCAACACACACACACATATTTCCCTTAAAAAAATGAAACCATGATTCATGTGTTTCATTTTGACACCTAATATAATACCCCAGAAAAAAAGAGTCCTTTTTGTGTAAAGTAATTTATTGAATCTGAAAAATATTGCTCACTGGGGTTTTTTTTAGAAATATGTTACTAAAACAGAAAAAAATAAATATAATGATTTGGTAGAACTGCCAATCATAAGATAGTAATACTGGTACCTTCTTCCGGGTATGCATATTATAGCAGGAAAAGGACTGGAAGACAAGGATTTAGGAAATGACAGATGTGCAGGAGGCTCAGAGTACAAAGTACAGGGTACTCAGAGTTGTGAATCTCTCACCTTTTTCTAGACTAATTTGAGGGCTGAGGCAGGCTAGTATTAAAGTGATATAAATTAGTTTTTAAAATAAATGAACTTGCATTCACCTCCCCCATTTCAGCTACTTAGTAAAGTCAAATTCTTCCTTTATTCCTACTTTAACTAAATGTATGGCTATCCTACATTTTCTCCATTTTCCACTTAATTATCTTACTTTAGAGACTTTAATGTTTACATGTACAAAGGGGTTTAGTGATGGTGGCAGAACAAAACAATAAAGGAAATCCTCATAACAAGGAGGGGATGCAACAGGAGAAATGTATAATAGAACATTATTTTAGATGCAAAATAATAGTTCGGAAACAACAATATGTCTGGCAGTGTGTGCACTTGATTTCCCATAAGTTTTTTGTATTTCTTATAGCCACTGAAGTTATTAATCAGCTCTGAGACATTTTTATTTATTTATTATTTCTTTAAATAATTTAAAGGATCTTCATTGTCCTGAAGTCTCAGCTAATGTGGCAATCTGCATTCCCAAAAGATATTTGGTTGCTCTCTGGGAGATGCCATAATTATTTCTGCATGTGCTACACTTGTACCAGTTGCATCCTTTTTTTTTTAGGCCAGATATTTCATTTCAATTCAGAACTCTTATCTTCTGAGAGGGGAAAAAAGTCTCAGGGAGCCAAACTGTCATTTGCTGTCCTTAAAATCATGATAATGTTCCAGGTTATTTAACTAAATAGCTATGAAACAATGGATATTTCACTCTAAATTTTGCCATATTTTTGTGAGTCTATCAGGGTGATATAAAAATTGTTGGGATGTTGCTCCTAAAGAATATGGAACACAAAGATTTAACTCATCATTTTTATTGTTTGGACTTTGTTGCATTCTGGAGAACCATTAAGTTATCAAATGAGAAGAACATAGTGTTGGAACATGAAATGTTATCTTTGTTCTTATGGAAGCATCAATTTTAATGGCTTATATTAAAAAGATATTCAGCATGCAACAAAGGGACATTTGATTCAGTTTTATAGCATATCTGAGTACACCATATTCTCAAATCCTGAAAGCACGTATACCCATTAGCATCCTGGAAGACTGCTTCAGTGAAAAATGGCCCATAAACTACATCTTTTCAATCTTGCATAATAATTAGTGATAACAGATACTGTAGGTTAAGTACATTTTAGAGAACAGTTCCAAATCAGGCTACTTCAAAGGTTACTTTGAAGAACCTTACTGAAATCTGCTCAGTATTTAAGAATATTGGGAGGAAACGTTTTCTGAGCCTAAATTACATTTGGAAAAGCTTGAGAATGGACATTTTTGTGGCTACCTCAATATAACTGATGACTTTTTCTCTATTTTCTTGTACTGCGTTTTGGTTTTGAGATTTCTCTCCTTTTATCTTTAATTTTTATATTTTATCATAATTCTGATTTCATCTTTATTTTATTATTCTTGGACAATTTGACAAAAAGGCAAAATACAAAATAATAATAATATATGTAGTCTGCTTATTTCCTTGTTTGTTGCTACATTAATACAATAAAGCTTTCTCATTAGCTAGATTTATAAAGCCTTTGTTGTTGTTTTTTAAAAAATAACAACTCTGATTTGAATATTCCTTTTCAAGGTGATTTGATTTAATAAAGTTTTATTTTTTGTCAACAATTTTATTTTATTCAAAAGATTAAAGTACAAAATCCAAAAGAAAAAAATTAAACAGAAGTGAAACAAAATAAAAACATTGAAAAAATGTGCATTTTAAAAAAGGACACAAACACATATTATCTCCCTTAGTTGAATACTGACAAATCTATTGCTACAATAATAGCTTCCCCATTTGCAAAGCAGGTTCAAAATTTATAAGCTTCTCTATCTATTTGCAACCTACACCTGTCATACATTACATATATGAAAGAAGCAACAGTTAACAGGTTAAATAGCAAAGTTAAAATTCAAAGCACTCTGTTAACAGACTGCTATTGTAATTTACACATAGAAAATCTACAGTTTCTTATTAAACAAAAATCACCCAAATGATTATTCTGAGTCCAGGGTCAGATACCTTCATTTGGTTGTTAACAGTGAAACCTTTCCTTAGGTTTTTAATTGGGAAGTTTCCCAACAGTTGCATCTCATTTCCAAAGTCTCTGTTGTAACTATCTCTGCAACTTTCATTGTAATTCTCCTTGACAACACAACATTCCTCTTGCCAAGAAAGTCCATCCTTCATCATATCCATAATCTCAAAATGTGTTGCATTCATATTCTTTTCAATCTTTTCTGGAAGATGTATATTTTTCAAACCAAACATTTTCTTCTTCACATCTGACAGCAACAGATCAAATTCCAATTCCTCAAATTGCACATCAGGCCCAACCATTGTTTCCTGCCTTTGGATATCATCTTGAGTTTGCAGAACTGTTATTGACCCATCACATTTTTTGCTTTTATTTTCATATAAAATATGTAAATTGGATAGTATTCTTTTATCAGTTGCCTCCCAAAATAATTTATCTCTGTTTAGAGGGTCAGAAACACCTTTATTCTCTCTTCAAGGACAAGAGAAGCAGATAAGTCATAACAGCTTCCACAGGGAAAGGTTTCCTATCCCCCAGGGTTAAAGAAAGGGGAATATTGCCATCAAAAAGCTAAAAAGACAAAATTTATAGTATAATCCTGTGTAAATGTAAGTCAAATCTCAAGCTCCTTATGGCTAAAAATAGTTTTGAATTTAACAGTAAACAGTGAAAGAACAGAAAAAAAGGTTGTAAAAGTCCAGTAGGGTATTATAAAAGTCAAGAAGTCAACTAATCATATATCAAGAGAAAACATCTTCCGGTGGCTCCTACTGAGAATTGCAGGCATCCAGATCGTCTCTTCTCCATTACTGCACAATCATCCAAAGTCATCTTGAGTCCTTCCTAATCTTCCCTTCAAAAAATGGGGCACAAAGCCACCATATATATATATATATATATATATATATATATATATATATATATATATATATTTGTCAAACATGTACAGGATAACAAGTATAGGTATGAACATAAACATAAACAAAGGAAGTAAATACAAATAAATGGGGTCAGTAAGAAAGGGACAGTAGGCATGCTGATGTACTTATGAATGTCCCCTTTACAGACCTCTTAAGAATGGAGTGAGGTCCACAGTAAACAGTTTGAAGTTGAAACTGTGAGGGTTTTTATTTATTTATTTATTTATATTTATATGCCGCCCTTCTCCGGAGACTCAGGGCAGCTTACAATGCATTAAGCAATAGCCTTCATACTTTTGTATATTTTATACAAAGTCAGCTTATTGCCCCCACAAACCGGGTCCTCATTTTACCCACCTTAGAAAGGATGGAAGGCTGAGTCGACCTTGAGCCTGGTGAGAATTGAACTTGCAGTAATTGCAGGCAGCTGGGTGTTAAATGCTGCCTTAGTAGAGGCATTAGCCTCCTACGCCACTCAGGCTCCTCATTGAGGCTTTAACAATGAAATCAGGTAGAGCATTCCAGGAGTTGACCACTCTGTTGCGGAAATCATATTTCCTGCAATTGAGTTTGAAGCGGTTTACCTTGAGTTAGTATCAATTGTTTGCCCATGTACTATTGTGGTTGAAACTGAAGAAGTTGTTGACAGGCAAGATGTAGTAGACAATTTAGTGTACTATGCTTAAATTGGACCACAGACAGCGCAATTCCAGATTGTCCAAGCCCAAAATTGTAAGCCTAATGGCATAGGGAATTCTATTGTGAGTAGAGGGTTCCTCTGAACCCGCTCAATCATGTTAACGTCTGAAATACAGTGTGGGTTCCAGGTGGATGAGCTGTATTCAAGAATTGGTCTGGCAAAAGTTTTGTATGCTTTAGTTAGCAATACAATATTACCAGAGAAGAAACTTTGCAAAATTAGGTTAATAACTCTTAATGCCTTTCTGGCAATGCTGTTACAATGAGCTCTGGGGCTTAGATCATTTGAGATGAGTACTCCTAAGTCCTTGACAGAGTGAGGGTCATCAACGAGATCACTTCTGCCCAACTTGTATTTGGTATTCTGATTTTTCTTTTCAATGTATAGGACAGAACATTTGCATGACCATTCTGACACATAGTCAAGGTTGCTTTGTAGGGCAGCAGCATTGTCAGTGGTGTTAAATAATTTTACATTATTGGTGAAAAGGATGCAGCTGCTTATAATATGATCATTTGGATCGTTGATGTAAAGAATGTGGGTCCTAAAATGCTGTGTTGGGGGACTCCGCTGTTAACTGGTACTGGATTTGATAGGGCCCTCCCTATTTTGACTATTTGTTGCCTGTTTGACAGGAATGCTGCTATCCATTTGTGCAAGGATTCAGAGATGCTGTAAGACCTCAATTTCAACATTAGTTTGTCGTGCACCACTGAATGAAAGGCTTTACAAAAATCTATGTAAATTGCGTCAATTGCTTTACCCTGGTCGAGATTTATTTCTAAGTGGAGGGTATTAAATAACCAGCTTTTGGGGCAAGATCAGCTGTTAATTAGTGAGAGAAAAAGAATCTGTCTGTTCAGCATGCCATCATGTGGGAGGAGCAAATCTAATATTAACAAGTTTATCAAATTCTAACAAGAAGCTTCAGCTTTTATTGGTAGAAACTATAAAGTATAACAACTCATGAGTTTCTAATTAACAATTAACTAAAAACTGGTGAAGACTTTACAATTAATATAGAATCTATACTTTCACAATTTAAAGGATCCAATTTTAATATCAAATAGCCCTGCATTTTGCCAATAAAAATAAAAAACATTTTTTAAATTTTATTTATATTTATTTATTATTTATTTTGTACTAATGCTGCTTTTACTGCTGCTAGTAGAAAATTTTATGTTAAACAATGTATTTTTATTATTTCTTTATACATGGATAATACTTAATATCCAATCAAAACCATTTAGAGTACAATATGAACTATATGTCCGATACTAGTGCAATCCACTGTACACAATAAGAAAATAAAAACTAGTTTTGTATGATGGCTATTTGAATAATTAGGAACTTCTAGTTTTTAGAAAGGAGGTAAGTTATAAAACATATTTTCACACTTTGGTCTTCAAAATAATCTCTTTCATGTTTATTTATTTTCAGAAACAGAGTCAGACAGAACACTCATATACTGGTAATTGACCAAGAAATGTTTCCCTATCAAAACTGAGCATTTGAATTATATTCTACTTTCCCAAATTATTTTTTTAAGTAACATAAAGCTTAGTTTATATAAGCAAAAGTTAGTTACACTATGGGAAGAATTACATTATACCTATCTGCATATTGCCATTAACTATAAAGAGCCAGTGACAGAATGGCTAAAGTGATTTTTTTAGTACTGAAAACACAATTTAATAAAGAGGGATTCAGTTTATGAGCTAAGCACTCAACACGGTTTTGATGGTTGAAGCATTCCATTTCACTTAAATTCTTTCCATCCCATTTATGAAGAAATGTACATTTTGGTAAGTTTTTATTTTAAAAGAATTAGATAAAATTTGACCTCAGGCTTAATTAATTGTAAATAATAATTATATTATATAATTAATATCTTTGCTAAACCACATATGAATGATCCTACATAAGTATAGAGTAGTGCAAGACATTGACATGCCATTCATTCAACACTAGTATTTGAATTATAGAGTCCATTATTTTGCAGTCATTACTCTTACATAAACTCACAATTTAAGTGACACATTTATTTATAACATAATGAGCATTGTCATGTGTATAATAAGGTCTCTCAGTTTTCCATTGTTTCTTCACCCTGTTGTCCTTCACTTAAGTTTATTTGTTTTTACAGCACAAAACACTAATTTAATTACTTTAGATTACATGAATTTGCTGTTAAATCCGTAGACTCCCAAATATGACACAATGAAGGAAAAGGGAGGATAATATCATCACTTTTCTACATGGCGCCAAAGTATAAACTGGCTTTTATTCATCTGTTTGTTAATTTATATTCAGGAATTTATCCAAATATTTAAATGCTTTTACAGTAATAACATTAAAATTAATATTGTGATACCATTTGCCCTCTTAATAAAAGAGTTCTGCATTTTCAAGATATTTTTGCAATTTAAAAAATATATTGTGGGTTTTTGTTTGCTTGTTTAACTCATGGCTGCACGCAAGCAGAAGAATTGCTGCTTGTTCCATTACTTCTTATTCCATTACTGCATTCTGCTGCATCCCTGATTGCCCATGCTTCCAGATTAAAAGAAAAGTTCCTCAAAGAGAGGTTTTCTCATAATTCCCTTGGTATTCTCATTGTAGAAAGTTTGGGATTACACGTAAAAGAGAGGTAGTTCACACACATAATCCAAACTCTTCATAACTAAATTAACTTTGAGAACATCAGACTCTTCCCATGAGAATTAAACCAAAACAGTCTTTTCCTCCAGGAAAGAAATGAAAGGAATTTATTTTCCATGAATGATATATATATATTCCCAGTGCAGCACTGGTTATACACCACAGCATAAAAGAGAATATTAAAACCATGTCTACCCTTTAGTTCATTTTACTTTGTTTATAACCATTTCCAGAGCACAGCTGAGTCTTGGCTGGTGAATACCGAGTGTGTTGTTTGTCTGGCTTTCTAGCCTCCATTCTCAATCTGCCGGCTGCTTTACTTGTCAATCTCCTGTTTTGCCCTTGCTTTGCCTATCATTCAGCTAAGCTTTTTTATGATTAGCCACATTTGAGTCAATCTCCAATCTTATCTCTTATACCAAACAATCTCAGCACATGATTCAATTGATACTACTTGCATTTCAGTCCTCCATTTACGTGACCACACACAACCCAGGATTGACAGGAGCACAGAAAAATGTATAACAGTTAAAAAAAAAAATTAACAGTAGTTGGTTTAACAAATTGCCTACCACTGGCTTATGTATACAAATGGGAAATAAAATGGGAAAAGATCCACAACTTTTATATACTTTAAGCAACTTTAACTAAAATAAGGAAGAGCATTTATATATACCGGCATATAAAGATAGCAATTAGTAATGGACTTTACCTATTACATATTTATCTCTGTTCAATGATTTTAACCAGTAGTGGGTTTTACTTACCTCTGCTATTGGTTTGGAGCTGTGAGCGCGCGTGTGATGCTTCTGCACATGTGCAGAACCCTCTGCATGTGCAGAGCATCCGTGATGATATCCGGGTGGATGGACGGAGCCTCCCGCTGCCTCCGCTACTGGTTCACCCAAACTGGGGCGAACCAGTAGAAACCCACCACTGATTTTAACCTTACCAAACTCAAATGATTATATAGATCTTTTATGAATTTTGATGTCCTTCGGCAAAAAGAAAATGCTACCCTAAATTCAACTATAGGGCCACTTCATTCTTCTGTCAGCCCCATTGGAAATTCCTAAAATTCCTAAGAAGTGCAATTTAGCAATCAATAATTTAATAAGTGGCAATGCTCTGCAAGTATTTATTATTCTGTAAGAGTCTAGAACTAAAAGGCCAACTGCAGAAATATCCTGCTTCCATATAGTATATTTTTCTGACATTACTGTGCTGAATAAACCTAGATTTTATTAAGCTAAATGTAAGACTTAATTTATCTCAATGTTTACATTTCACAAGATGGTTTCTTTTTCTTTTTTTTTAAGTTCCAAATTTACAGCGGTATTTTTGATGTCAAAGTGCTGTCATTGTATGATATATGGCTACAATTAAACATTAGTACTGAAAAAAATCAACCATGACTGCATTTGTTATGTGTGCAAAAGAATATTTGTATTGTACAAAGATTAAAATGACAAGCAATTTCTTTATGCCAAGAATGACTGAAGGAGTAGCATAGAATGAAGTGGCTCTAAACAGTGCTGAGGCTTAATGATGCTTTAGCCTGTTGATTCCAGTCCAAATTGGGACTTACCACACAATCAATTCAACATCTTACATATGAGTAGTTAGTTTACTTCTTATTGCCATATCTGCTACCACTCTCCAGGAATTCATTTTGATACCTTCTGACAAATGAATAGTGAAGTCTAGGGATTTTCTGCCTTTTCTCTGGGATAGGATGTTATTTTTTCAGTCAGGAGTAGTGCACAATATGTTCTCTTGGGCTCACAGCTCCTGCTTGAGGGAATTCTAGTCAAGAAAGTTTTTGCACAGCTTTTTCTTCATCCTTCCTTAGATTGCTTAGCCCTTTTGATCACCTTATGGCTTAATTATTGCAACAGTCTACATTGAACAGACCTTTAACACCACTCAGACACTTTGGTCCACAGTGCAGCTGCATGAATAGTGATGAACTTACATTATTATGCCAATGTACTGCCAGTGTCCTTCTGAATGCAATTAAAAGTTCTGATTATTACTTATAGAGGCCTACAAGGCATAGGATCTGTTATTTGATGGACTATCTATCTCCCATCTGGTACAATCTGGGAAAGATTAGGTGTGGTCCAAGTCCCTTCATCTTTTGGGATTCAGAAAGCATTTTTTTTGTACTAGCATCTGCCCTCTGAATAAAATCCACCTTGAGATCCTTAGGACTTCTACCCAGATAGTAGTCATATCCTGAAAACCTGCCTATTTTTCCAGGCCTCAGAGTTGGATGGATGGGACTCTCCTGATTGCATTTTGATATGTTGTCTGGAACATCATCTTGTGGTTACTTTGTATATTTATAATTTGTTCTGGTACGTGTCTTTTGCTGAGTTTATATTTAATTTTTATGAATTGCCCATTGTCAGTTGGATTTCAGTAGCATCAAAATTGAATGAATAAATAAAACACTGCCCTTTTACTACTGACAGGTTGTTTCTCTTTGCTTCACTTTGTTCTCTCTTAACATTTCACTAGCTAAAAGAGATATTATGAGAGTGCATTTCACATGTGAAGAAGTTTCTCCTGATGTTTTCAGTCATCTCTGAAAGTGTCAGTATGGACAGAACTCTAAATAGAAATCAGGTAAAATGCATTGCAAGGTAAAATACACCACTTCTATGTCTCAGTGATATATATCATGCAGTGTTTGTACCATAAAGCACCTCACTGAAGTAAAACATTGTTTTTGGTTCTTAATTTACTTTATTTACAAATATACTAGAATAGAGCATGCAGAGTCAAGTAGTTCAGTAGGCAGAGCCCAAGAAAAAAGCAACAATATCTTTTCTTTTAACTATCGAAAGGCAGAAAAGTTCTCAATTTTTCTACTATTCAGTTTGAATATTTTTCAGATTGACAAGTGTGAGTTGACAAAACCCTGTGAAGCAATGGATATTTCTTTAAGAGAAAGCAACATTTTTAGCAGTAGCACACTCTGCAACGTCTAGCAGCAACAACATACACATACACAAACTTCAAAATATCACCAAGAAAACTTCAAAAGAACTTCTCAAGCACAATTAAGTTAAAAAAGAAACATAGAACTCTATTTCACTGGAATAAACATGCTGAAAAATGATGATACAGATTTAAGCTCAGCATTAATTGCAATTCTGACAGTCAAGTCACTGTTTTACATAATGAAGAATATGTCTGATATGAAAGGCCATTTTTATAACTCCACTATCTTAACTGAAATACATTCAATCATGCATACAAGTAAATAAAAATAATCCCTTTCTTATTCTGTGGTTAGATCCAAATTCTACTTAGAGGAGAATTCCTTTTGAGGAAACACTCAGGGGGAAAAAACCCTGCAGCTTCAGCTTGGACATAGAAAATTACTCTGCTGCACTTGCTTTTACCTCTTTTTCAATGGTATTGACAGAGTACTTCCAGCTGTCTGCCTCTTCTGCCTTTTATCTCTGCAAAGAGGAAGCTTTCAGGGAATGTGTTGCCTGATCAGAGCACATTTTCTCCTCTGGGTCATGTATAGAAATAGGTGTCATGCTGCTCTGGTAAACATTCTAGTAGAATCATCAGGGAGGTTAGAAATTGAGGCTGCAGCTGCTTCTTTGACGAATGTTGTTTCTTTGGTATTTCAGCTCTAGTGCTTAGAGGTTTGTTTTGCACAGACCACTCTACTTTGTGCTTTGCTCTTGCTAGAAGTTGAAAGAAAGCAGTCCTAGGGCATGGCTGTTATCAGTAAGAGTCACAACTTCCTTGAGTCCTCTTGTAATTAGATTTTCTTCAGAACTTGTACTTTGATATATATTTTTTTTTACTCTTTTGTTCCCTTGATCCTATTTTATTAGAAAAGTAATGCAGGATTCATGCAGTAAAACAATTGGCTTTGCAGTACACTTTCTTTGCTATCATAAATTCTTACCCCTCTCAAATTTTAGTGAACATAATCTTAGGTATGAAAAATAATCCTGGGCTAAAGTAACAAGGCAGAAATTTAACCAACATGCATGCCAAGTAATGTATCACACAATTCTATGACATTCCTTAAGGTAATTGAAGAAAGCAGTTTACTGTATGATCTTTAGGATTAATTTGGCTTTATTTGCTTTTTGTAGTTATGGAGATCTTCTGGCAAGGTATAGGCCTTTATTATAAAGTAATGCAGTCTATAGAAAACATTTCATCCCAGAGGCCACCAATGAAAGTTCCTGTCTCCATCATATCTCACTCTGTAGAGTGAGTAAGAGTAAGAAGTGAGTAAGAAAAACTCTTAAGAAAATGTCAGCAGATGTTTCAGCAGACATGGTATTTAGCAGCAATACATGCAATAAAAAATTAACCACATTAAAATCAATGTTGATTTTTAAAGCCAATGTTTGGCATCTCTATTTATTTAATACATCTATGAATTGTATTTTCTGCATAGGAACTTTCTTGGAGGATTTATTATAATCACATCATGAAACAACAAACTTCCTGAATAAATATTCTAGTTAAAACAAATGAAAGAACAATGACCAGACATGCCACCCAGTCTTATGGAGTTGAGTGGGCTTCTAAAGCTAATCAATAAAGTAAGTTAATAGATTCCAGTGCTAGGTAAAACATCATGAAGCTGCATTAAAATCTTGAATGATGGAAACAATCATTAAATCCAATAAAAAACACAATAATTAGGAATTTATTTGTGGTCCATGGGACTGAGCATGTTTAAAACTAGGGAAGACAACCATTCCAAATTTAAGGGACTGCAGCTTCTAAAAATTCAATTGAGAATAGCAAGAACAGCATAGAAATGATTAAATGATATTTCCAGGATACTATGGGTAGAATAAGTGGTTCTTTTTATCATTTTGGTATTGATATAAGTTATTATTTTTATTTTGGTATTGGTATAATTTATCATTATCAATTTAAATAGTTTGAAAACTAAAAAAGTAATGGTCATATTTCAGGTGTAATACATTTATTTTCCTTGTTGGAGAAGGAAAGGAGAAAAATCAAATCTCCATAGTTTCTTCAATATATTTTATACCAGATGTTAGCAGCATAATTTTGAGTAATTTTTCAGGATTCAGAAAGAGTCTTAAGGCACATACATCACATTGTCCGTCTCTGTTTAGAACCATCTCACTCAATAACTTCATAAATTTATTAAACCCCATGAGAAAAATAGTGAAAATTCCACCAAGCTGTTCTCAGGAACTGAAAAAGATAATTCTTAGTTTCTGAGTTAGTCTGAGCAGCAGAATATGCCATATGCTAGACTAGGTCAAAATCCAGGTGAAAACTTTGTGGTTCAAATGTATTTTAAGTATTGCTTTAGCATACTATGAATCAGTCCTTCATATGAGCTTTAATATGTTCTCTTTAGAAATAACACAGAAGATTTACATAACTATTTTGTTTGGTTACTTTGGATTTAGGGTTCCATAATTAGGGTTCAACATTTTATCCAAAATCACTTTTCTGATCCCTTTCAGGAGATTATGGTGTCTGCCCGTATTTCTGTACTGAAAGGCAGTTCTCTGAGCTCTGACTGAAATTCATAATCGGTTTCTTCCAAAAATGATTTGGCTTGTTCACACACAGTGGACATCCATCCAATAACAATCCCATTCCCTGATCTCTAGCTTTCAGCTTTGCTCTGCTGCATTTCAAACTGCTTCTCAAACAGCTCCCTAGAGTTTCAAAAGCAGCTTGTCATGCCATGGGTAGTGGTTGCCATCGACAGAGAGTGGAATGTAAATGACCTGCTGTGCAGGCATGGCCAAATTAATTATGAGACTGTATACGTGGGATTTCAGACATTTGGTTCAGCACTGACTAAATGGGTGTAAAAGACACGAGCCTGAAGATAATTAAAGCTTTAAACCCAGTGCATGTGTTTAAGAAAGACCTTGCAAATACAGATTGAAAATGAAATGTTTTTTTTTCTTCCTTTCATATATCATTGCATTCATCGCCCCCTCAGTCTTCTGACTAGTGACTAGAATGGAAAATGAGATGCAAATGTTCTTCTAACAGCTTTATCATGCCTTCCATTTAAAACTATTCAATTGTAGCATTTCTATAGGAGGTGGGATGTCAATGGGCAGCATTTTAAACATTATATATATGTAAAAGAAATCCATAGATATAAATAATGTTTACTGTTGGTGTTTTATTAACATTATATATATGTAATCCACTCGTTTCTAGGCTTTTTTCAGGCAGCCAGCAAGCACCTTGCTGCCCCTTTTGGGAGCCAGCAATTGTGCAAATTCCAAAATGTTCACTGCAAGGCTTAGAAACAAAACACATTCAATAACAGCAAGGATAAAAAAATGTTTTCTTCTAAATACAGTTTAATTAAAACAAATACCAGATGTTTTATTTCCTCTTGCTTTTCAAACAATTTGAGCAATCAACCTTTGTTCTGTGAAATTTCCATGAATCTGAATTAAATTTGTACAGCAAATATATCCCAAATGTAACAGTAGCCTAATTGCAAGACTGATAGAAAAATAAGGGTAACATGCATGTTATCAAATACAATTCTATGCCGAGTTCGTGTCTTGCTAAAAGCGATTGACTCCTTCAAGGTTTTTAATACCTTATGAAGGTATTATTTATGATTATCACTTCTGCTTCCATTCATTTAAATTGGTATTCATCCAATTAATCCATTTTGATGTTTGCTTCTTTGACAGCCTCTTTTTACTAAACAGAATTTTAATGCATTCCTTTTTTCAACATTGTACCTTTGTCAAACCTGATCCAGGCAGGAAAGCATATCGCATTTGGAGAATATTGAATGTTTAATTTATCTGGAAATATGCTACAACAAGGATTGATGAAAACCACAACATTTAAAGGTCAAAGCATTATCCCAAAGTAATCAACAATTGTGCTGCAAACCAACAAAAAAGACTTAAGGGTACAATATATTTCTTGATCAAAATGTATACATTAAAAATCTCCAGAGTTCTCCATTATGCAATCAAGGGTGGAAGGAAAAGAAAGGGAAAAGATGCTTTGATGAGGAAGTCAAAGAATCTCCACCTTCAAAGTGGTATATTGGAATATGGGAAGAATATCTAGAATTCATATGGTACTAAATATACATTCATGTGTGCAATTAGCAATCAGAAATGCTCCCAGTATTGCAGAGACGTAGAAAAACAAATGGAAGATTTTCCAATCTTGGAAAACAAAACAAAGTAAAAAGTTTTCTGCACTGTTAAAAACATAAAATCTAACAGTTCACATGAATCACAGGTTTTCACTGAAAGATGGAAAACTAAAGTGAAGTTATTCTAATTTTCTTTTTTGTTAAAAAAGCAAAACATAAGTTACAGTAATGTATTATATTTTTAAAAAGCAGCTGATAGGGTACAGATTTCAAACAAGCCAAACCCTTAACATTCCAACAATAGTTAGATAACTCTGAACTGACTTCTGTAATTTTGAACCTTATGACAGTTCCTAATCAATGAAACTTCCTGTTTTTAACCCTTAATACATTATATAAAAATAATAGAAAGCTATCTAAGTGTTATATTCTAGCCAGAATTTAAACTATAAAGCTCCTGTCCCATCAATGATTGTACAGTGATAGAATTTCTGGTAAGATTCAACTTTTCACATATCAAAATATAAAATGGGAAAGTTACTTTTGTTCAAATTCTTTATTTTATAGAAATTAATGTAACTCAATAATTCTGCCACTGACAAGTGGTTATGGCCACTGATACATAAACTGCATGACAATACAAGGTTCAGAGTAAAGATGCAGTCCTATTGTGCAGTTCTCTGATCCAATTTTAAGTAATCTCTACATCGAGCAAGGCTTTTGGATCCTTTTTGAAAGTAATACCTATATAATAAAATGCCTGCAGGAGATAGATTTATGTGCTTCAAAGTTGGTGAATAAATGTCTTCCTATCCTGCTTTATGCCAATGGCACTGTCATTTTGTCATTAGATCAGCTCAGCCTCAAAAGGGCCCTTAAAACTGTCATTCAGGACTGCCAAGAAGAGTTGTTAACTATTAACCATTATTATTATTATTATTATTATTATTATTATTATTATTATTATTAAATCTTTAGTGAGATTCACAGCCTTTGAGACTGGTTAATAGCTCAGCAGCTCGAGTCCTAACCAAGGACCTAGGAACTGTTAAGGTATCGTCAGAGGATGTAAGCTGTTCCAAGTAAGGTGTTTTTTTGTAGAGTCAAAATGTTCAAGTCCGGTAAATTTAGAATTTCTAAATAGCGGGGGTAGCCCTTTGGGTATTGCTCCAAGGATTCCAATTACAATCAGGACAACACACGATTTCTTTTTCCACAGTCACTTAACTTCAATTTGCAAGTCCCCGTACTTTGTGATTTTTTCTTGCTGCTTATCTTCAATCCGTGCATATTATTATTATTATTATTATTATTATTATTATTATTATTATTATTATTTTGTTCTTAACAACACTAAGATTAGGTGCACGGGTAATCAGGACATAAATCAGGTTAAATGTTTCAAGTATTAATTATTTTTCACTTTCAAGGCAAAAAATTCTCATCTTAACTATGTCTCTTCTTTGCAATATTCAGATTCCATTGGAAACAGGGAAGAATTTGTGTTTTTGCAGCTATTAAATATTTAGTTGCAAAAGCAATTATTCAACTTCTGTGTGGGTGCAATTAGGGCCTTATTCCAACCCTGATTTTTAAAAAAGAGAAATCAGGTTGTCTAAAATCTCCTGCATGGGGATTTACTTCCTTGTATTTAAGTTAACAGTTGTAGCTCCAAGCTGTAATTCTAAACACTCTCCTTTGGAAAGGGTTTCTATTGAAATCAAAAAGATTTAGTTTTGAGTAAATAGGGTGGCTAGGATCAAGGGATAAAACTGTCAACAAGTTGAAAATACTATCTGGGATTCTAATACTTGTCTCCTTACAAGACCTAAAACAATAATTCATCTTCACTTAGAGTGGTATCAATGGCAAATCCCTGCAGTGTGGCTTTAGAAATTCCCATGATCCTCTAGACTTTCAAGAAAGCTTAAGGGGTTTTTTTTAGAGTGGATTGTGAAAACTACTGCTGTATTTAATCAGTTTGTGCACAAAGAACACTGACCAAAAATATTTGACTTTCTCTTTTTTCTTCCACTTTTTTGAAAAAGTATACATTCAGAATTCCACGTAGGTATGACAGGTTTATCTCAGGGAGAAAAAATATTGAAAGGTTGTTATTATGTTACCAATATACTTATAGCTGAATATCATACATACATAAAGAAATCCTCAGCTTTGAGGAAAATCAGCTAAGACAGTCATTGAACGTTGCAGATTTTATTTCTTGGTGTATTTTTCTTTCTTCAAGTAAGAATGAGCATCTCAAGAGGTGATACACTTCCAAAAGCATCCTCACAGTGGAGGAAATCACAACTGTTCCAGTGCCCCTGCCCAACAGCTGCAGAGAAGAGGAAATATATCAGGTGCTTCTCAAGGCAGAATTAGGAAGATTGTACATTCACAACATCCAATTTCGTTTTATTCTCCCCAACATAAAAAGAATGAATATTTTTGCTTGGATGGCTCTGGAGGGAAAAGTACCTATTGAGCTTCCAAATCCCCTAATCCATGTAATATCAAGTAACAGTCAGTATATCAAGCAAGAGAGTTAACCTTGTTTGACTCTGAGTTGCAGTTATCTCTGTATAAAGGGATAACTCCTAAACTTTGTATTTCAATTCATGTAATTTTGAGGGCATTTGCTTCCATACGCAAATGCTTGATAACAGGTAAAAGCTGGATAATGTACTATATATAGAACATCACCCAATTTAATTTTATTTCCATCTTTCCCATTTAAAATCCCACCCTCCATTAATTCAGCTATGATATTAGAGGGAGAGCTGAATTTGTTTCCTTGAAAGTAAGACATTCTTGTGGTTCTGAGTCCTTCTTTTTCAGGGCCCTAGAATTCACTTGATTTTTCAGCTGAACATATTCTCCTTTCAGGAGTCTGACAACTATGAGTCTTCACAGTGGCCACTGCTGTCAGAGTTTGTTGCAGCAATCAAATCCAGAAAGCACACACAAGTTCAGCAGGATTTATTAACTTCTCTTTATATACATAACAGCACATACAATACCAAAAGCAGATTCTCCAACGTGGTAGTAGTTACAAGCAAACACAGGCAGAGGAGAGAACAGTTTCAGTTTCAGTTCAGCAGACAGACTAGTTTTTGCTCAGAGCAGCAGACTCAGAGCTCTGTACAGCTAAACCACGCCCAGACTTCTTGCTAAGGCTGACCCAGTTGCTATGCCTATTCATTGGCTGACCTTGTTACCATGTCTCTGCCAGTCATAAATTGACTGACAACTGCTCATTATTAACTATGAGATAAAAAATATTATGAGGTCCTAATGTCTTTCATATTTTATTCTATTGACCAAATCAGGGGGATTCATTAATCTTAAATGGTCTTTTTCTCAACTTCAAGGCAAAAGAGTCCTCTAGATACTCATGAGCATGGATTTTTTTTTCTTCCACTAAGTCACTGACTTAGAAGTCACTAATGAGCATGGATTTTTTTCCTTCTACTAATTGTCCATCAGTCCTCACAGAAATCATTAGCAGAGCTGTTATGGAAGGTCACAAGGAACATGGCGTGGAAATGAACTAGATTGTCTCCCACTCCCAGAGGTATTTTTACAGTTTGTCCTTGAGATGTTTTCACTGTGATAAGTTTGATGAGAGCAAGACGTGGAGCTAAAGGCATACGTCCTATTCATGCATTAACCTGAATGAGAATTTGAAGTTGGTTAAAAAATGAGACTGCCAACCAGTTTTATCTCTCATGTATTTTGATGAACACTTCAACAGAGCTAATGTTAAATTAATAAAAGAAATATTATTGTTATGTATGGCACTTACAGAACTCCTAAAAAGATAGCGTCAGTACCATAATACCTGGAGGTAGAATATTTCTTTAAAAATTATTCAAAGGCAGTTTGGATTAAATCTATCAAGTTTCTATAATATTGAAACCACAGCTGTGAAAACTTGATAAGAGACATCTGAAATGTTTACTATATCTGTCTATCTTTGTATGTCTGTCTGTCTATCCGTCCGTCCATCCGTCTATCTATCTATCTATCTATCTATCTATCTATCTATCTATCTACATAAAAGTTGATTCAATTGTATTCTTCTTAAAATGCAACATGATCAAGCTGATTTCACATTCTGAAATTTAAAGTTATGACCTACAAAGCCCTACATGGCCTAGGACCAGGATATTTGACGGATCACTTACAGCCAGCAACGATATCCCATCGCCCGGTTCACGCCCATAGAGAGGGCCTACTTAGGGTGCCGTCAGCTAGACAGTGGCGGCTGGCGACCTCCAGGGGTAGAGCCTTCTCGGTGGGTGCCCCCACCCTCTGGAATCAACTTCCCTGGAACTCCGATTAGCGCCTGACCTTCGCACCTTCCACCGTGAATTAAAAACTTGGTTGTTTAAATCCCTTGACCTGGACTGATAATGGGGTTTTAAAGGTTAATTTTAAATCTTTTAAATTTTTAGACTTTATTTTATATTGTGGCTTTGTTTTTATTATTGTGAGCCGCCCTGAGTCCATTGTGAGATAGGGCGGCATATAAGCCAAACAAACAAACAAACAAACAAACAAATAAATAAATAAAGTGTGAGTTTCTTGAATGTACTTTGTCCAGCTAAGGCTTTTAAATCATTTTTTGGATTAAATCATGGCTTCTTCATAAATGATTAGATTATTAACAACAATAGAAATGTTGGCCTATCTGTGTTTTTAAAGAAAACCATGGGAATAAAATAAACCCCAAAGATTGACTGTTTCAGCAACATTGTGGCAGCAGACACTGACTAATGGCAATAAATCGTGTAGTTCTCTTGGTTTCATTTAACTTTTTACTGAAGTATTTTGTGGAACTTTCTGTAGACTACTTTTAGAGATCACAGATCATATATTTTTATTCCCTTTATATTTTATTAATTATATTTGCTGATCCAACAGTTGCAGTCATCTCTACCCTGTTTCCTCAAAAATAAGACATCCCCTGATAATAAGCCCAATCGGGCTTTTGAACGCATGCACTAAAATAAGCCTCCCCTCTAAAAAAAAGCCCTCCCTAAAAATATTTAAAAGCAGAGCTGGAAACCAGGTAAGATGGCAAGAGGAGCCCCATTTTGCTCCATGCACCCCAAAGTAATAAGACCTCCCTGAAAATAAGGCCAAGCGCTTATTTCGGGGTTCAAATAAATAAATAAATAAATGGAACAGCTACTGAATTCAAAGTCATATGCTAAATATCCTATTTCATGTCTAAAGTTAACAAAATATATGCAGCTTAAATATAATCATAGGCAAGGTTATAAAAGTCTATGGATATTCTCAGTTCAAATGATTTATTTAAATTTTAGCACAGTGTGTGACTCCAAAGCCATATCCATATGTATAAGTAGCTATATCATAATTATGCTAGCAACAGGGAAAAAATGAAAACACAGTAAGTGAATATAACATAGGAAATTTAATTCCTAGTCCTCCCAACAATTCAAGCTACCAATGTAACTTTTATCCGAAAAAGCTGCAGAATTATTCTGTTCCTTTTCTTTTGCCTGGTTGTATATCAATCTATACAATGTCTGATTCAGCTATCTTCTTATGCAATTTTCCATAATACCTGTTCTCATATCAACAGCTATCATCCCTTTGCCTGTTCTGCTTCTAGTTTTTGTTCCAAAAAGCCGGAGATTGTTCTTCTGATATTCAGAGGTAATGACGAGTATATGTATGGATCAGCAATTACTTGACTGAGTTTTCTCACTTTGTGAAATCTGGTCATTTTTCAGCCTTCCAAAACATAAAAGCATTTTCTTCATATCAAGTATAGTAGTATGTGCAATTAATTAGTAATTTATATGTTCCAATTCTGTCCAAGAGGAGACTACTGTTCTAATGATATTTCCTCCATTGCAATTGGGTGAATATCTGTGAAAAACAACAACAAAAATACAATGTAAGATCTTTCATAAAGATATTAAATTTCCATGCTGAGAAAGGTGGCAATAAGAATGCTATAGTAGGGATACGTTAACTGCTTCATCACGTTCTTTTC
The DNA here is from genome assembly GCA_012654045.1 of Ptyas mucosa. Lineage (NCBI taxonomy): Eukaryota > Metazoa > Chordata > Lepidosauria > Squamata > Colubridae > Ptyas > Ptyas mucosa. Next base: position 17,526,050 of record WNWU01013802.1, read on the forward strand.
CTTACTACACAATAATAATCACATATAAGGAAAATATATACATGTCCAGGGAAATGGCACTGATAATAGGTATACAGTAGGAGAAGGTAGCTCTTTTATGATTTCTGGTCACTAGGAGACTTGGATTGATGGGAATGTCTGAGATGGATATGGAGCTGGATTGGGTTCTAGTTGGGAGCAATGGAGTGAAGCAGGACAGAAATGGGACAGTGTGCTGCAGAGAAATGAACCAGAAGGACTCTTGAGTAGGACCTTTGCCCATGTTGCTGAAGTGGAAGCCCATCTGGTAGTTTGGCATTCTGAAAAGTGCAGCAGATCAGAAGAAGTTGCAATGGCAGGAAAGTCTGATAGTTGCAGCATATTAGGAGAAACAGTTTGAGTTGTTACAGTGATACATCAAGGCAAGGTTGGGTGGAGGTGCCAATGTAAGATTCTCATACACCCTGCATTCTCAGGCAGTTGCTGTCTTCATGTATCGTTCTGGGGGGTAAGTTTCTATGATGCACCTGTTGGAATGACTGTGGGACTGCCTCTGCCTTCTGTCAGCTGGAGGAATAGCTGACAGATTGTTGCTGTTGCTTTTCCTTTTTTAATTTAAAAGATCTGTGGTTCAAATCCCTAGTACAGGTCTCCTGTTTGAGCAGGGGGTTGGACTAGATGACCTCCAAGGTCCCTTCCAACTCTGTTACTGTTACCTATATCATATCTATATCAACAGTGTATCTATATCCATATCTATATATGTATCTATTTATGTATGTAACAATATTTAATCTTAAAAATATTTTTTTAAAAAAGAAGTACAAAGTAAAAAATGGAAACTAAGAAGAAAACAAGATAAAAATATTGTATATCTTTATACTTATTAAGTCAATGGTTTGCCAATATTTCACTACTATAATATGAATCATCCAATATATTTTTGTAAGATACCTTAGACTCTCTGCATAGTAACTGACATTGCTGCACCTTTTTATTAGTAGAAAATATTGCCTTTTCCAGAAGAGAAAGATCACACATATTCACCAACATAATGGTGAACACCACTGTGTTGGTGAATATGTGTGATCTTGAGTCCTGGTCAAGTAATTGATGCTGTCAAAATCTGTCTTCCGGTACCTGGAGGTTGTGAGAGCCTGCATGTAATGGTGTGTGGGAAGGACCTTAGGAGATATTGAGAAAGAGCGACAGACCAGAGAAATGGTGTACAAAATCTCAGCTCACATAAGAAGAGGGCATTTCAGAAGGGACCTTCTTTAGTTTTCTAAAGAGTAAAGGAAAGGAGGGGAAACGTACCTTCAGTCTTGCAAGATTCTGTTTATATAACTATACTCTATATTATATATAAAGCTCTAACTTCATATAATAAAGTTAGAGCTAGTATTCCTGGTTATATTTCTTGTTTACTTCCTCGCAGAGCTAACACTGGATGGGGAGCAGACTTAAGCTCGAATCTAACAAGATTGAATCCAAATGGAGCATGTTTCTTTTGGTGCCATGGATTTTCCATCTTTAACTCTTAAAGGTGTTACATTTTTCCAGAACTGGTGCACAATTGGGGACTCTTTCTGTACTCACAGCTGATGCTTGAAAAGCAGGTGGTAGTTGTGGTCAGTAAGATCTTTGACTGATTTGTCTGCTGCTCCAACTGTACACTGGAAGTCCCTTCTCCTTGTCACTCATACATCAGTTATTTTGCGTGTATATTGCAAAGCACTCAGAAGCTACAAGAATATGGGAATGCAAGCAGTTATGGGTATGCCTTGTTACAACCATGTAATACCTCTACTACATGGACTGCACTGGTTATCAGGGAGCTTCCAGTGTAATTCAAGGTGCTGTTTGTCATCTATCATACTTTTTATAACATAAGGCCTGCTTTGTTTCTACTTGTCCTATAAGATCTGACAGAGTAGATGTGATACATGTCCCATCTATAAAGAATCCAAGGGATTGGTTTACCTTCTTTGTCTCAGGGTCTGTTGTCTGGAACTACTTCTTCTGAAGATTTAGATAGACCTGGCCCTGCTTTCCTTTAACCAGTCTTGGAGACTATTTTTTCCCAACGAGCTATGGGATAGAGTGTGTTTGTTCACCTGGGCTGTATTAAATTAGGTTGTTTACAGTCTATGTCTGTTCCCCCTATTAACTTTAGCTTTTATCTTGTTTGGTTTAATGTACTATGGTTGTGTTTCTAATTTCCACACTGCTTAGAATTGATGTTGAGTTGGGTAGTCTTAGAAATCTGAATTATAAATAAATAAATAATCTGAATGCTGCTCAGCCTATATTTCTTATGAGAGCATAAAGTAAACAGAAAATGAAAATCACATTCCCATATCACAGTATATTGATTCAAAAACCGCCTAAATGACTTGGGATTGTGCAGTATGTTCATAAACTCACTGTTCAGTGTTGTGTAAATGCAGCCCTCTAGGTCTTTAACTGACTTGCTCAAGGGTATTGCAAGAACATAGCAAACATATGTACATTACAGCAATACTATAGGCAACAGCTAAAAATTGAAATTTGAAACATATCTCTGATTACAAATGATGTATGTTATGTTTCTTCACCAAACCCATACTGAAGAAATGTCACTGTTCTTTTTTATTATGACTTTTCATGAAATAATATACATAGAATAATGATATTGAAAAATTATATTCTTCCAGTGGGACAGCGACATCGCCAGACGCTTCTTTTTGAAGCGCCAGCCCAGGGCTCCGTAGAACCGCAAAGAACAGCAACTATCAGCTGTCTTGCGGTTTGAAAACTTTCCCCCTGGTATGAGGGGGGAAAGTGAGTAGACGGGTGGGGTAGAGCTCCCTGAAAGTGCCGGATTTCACACATAATCTGGCGCTTGAAGATGAGAGCTCCCCGTTAAGCCTGTCAGTACTCCGGACCCTGGATGCCTCTGCTTTGCAGAGCTAGATGTCGTTAACCATTCCAGCACCAACTTTAAACAGATATTTTTTGAATCGAGCTGGCGGAGCACAAGCAGTACGAATCAAACAGCAAGTATTTTTTTTTCCTTTTAACTCCAAAGATTTACTTTCTTTAAAAGATTCTTCCTAAGCTGAAAGTGAAAGCAAGATGGCGTTTGAGTTTTAACGGGGCGTGAAGAAGTGAAAGCTAAAAGTAATTATTGACAAGCCCCTGTTTGAAATGTAAAACTCCTTTTTGAAAAGTGGATGTAATAAGAAAGGAATAATAATAATTGAAGCAGCAATACAAATTACAAATTGTAAAGGATTCCCTTTTTTTTTCTTCTTGAAACTTTTTTTTTCTTTTCTCTTCCCCCTTTTTTTTTCTGTCCTTCTGGAAGGGAAGGAAGAAGGGGGGCAAGATGGCTGGGCTTTTTGAAAGCAAAGGAGGGTTATTTAACCCTCAATGGTCTGAATTTGAGGAAGCTTTGAGTTCAATTACCTCTGCTCTATTGAAAAGAATTGATACTATATTCCAAGTTTCTCAAGCTGGAAATAATGAAATACATGGAAATACTGAGTTGCAATCTAGCAGTGGGGGATTGAATGAAGAGTTGGGAGATGCAAAAAAACAACAACAGATTATAGCAGATTTTACTGAGGAGAGAAAGATGAATGTTGTGCAAAATAAGGAGCAAAAAGTGTTGCAAGTTGATGAAATTTTGGTTTCACAAATTTTTTTTTATAAAACTCAATCTGCACTTAAAGAGTTGTTTCCAGAAGAAGCTACATTTCTGCAAAAATTTTATAATATGCAATCCCAAAAATCGCAAAATTTTACTGGAGCTAAAAAAGGCAGAGGGATCAAAGTTAAGAAGAAAGTTCGTAAAAAGGAAAAGAAGAAAGACTGGAGAAATGGAAAATAACCCTGCTTGATGAGATGATGGTCCTTAAAAAGTACTGTTTAACTGTTTAAAGATTTTGAATTTTTTGGAAAAAGAAAAAAAAACAGACAGCAGTTTAATGCCAGTTAACTAAGCGATGAGCGACGATGAAGAGGCAACTTACAGCTGTATTGGAATATTTGAGAAGAATAAACAGATCACAGCAATGCTGGTGTATTGGGTTATGAAATATGCCCTGACTTGAATGATTTGGATTATTTTATTAAGGACTGCAACAAATTTGGACTTAATTGCAATTGCAGAAGTTCTACTGAATATAGCAAATTGAAGTTTCCTGCTTGATGGTAATGAATATAAGGCAAAAGGACTATGGACCTAGGGCAATTGCAGTTGATCTGGTGGTTTCCCTAATATGTCTGACGAATTTATTAATCTAATTTTTGACTGGATTTGATGGATATCATTTCAAATATAATTACAATTACAAAGTCACTCGGGGGGGTTTTTTATATATATACAGAAGCAATTTTTATTTAGGTGGGTAGACGTAAATGAAGATATATGCTGTTGGAAGATGTGAAGACAAGAAGATTAGCAATTGGTTCAATCTAGTATGAAGAATTTAAAGGATTGATAAAGTTCTTAAATGATGTTCTTAGCTGATTTGTTAATATGTATTGATATAAGAGGTTTGATTATTAATTAAAAAATTATTGTTAATATTATTTCTTATTAAGTGTTTTGATTATAATTGGACCTTGATGGTTTAAAAGTGAAGGACGGAAGAGTTTATATAGTAATTTTTTTTTATAATCGGAGGTTTTTTGAGTGAGGGTTTCCTTTTTTTTTCTTTCTTTTTGTTGTTGTTGTTGTTGTTGTTGTTGTTTTGTTTTAAATGAAAGAAGTTATAAAATATTTTGTTAAATTGTATAGACCTAATAATTTGTTGTAACAATTAGCCAAATTGAGTAATGATAGGTTTGATTAGATAATACTTAATTGTTTTAATTGCTGTAATTATAAATGGAGATAATTTTGTTGAATTAGATGGAATAAGGAGAAAAAAAGACTTGCTTTCCTTTTATCTATTTGTTTAATGATCATGATTATAATAAGTGTGAAATGGAGTTTAATTTAGAGAATTTAAGCTGTATTTTATTTTGTACTTGCTCTGGGAAGTCGGGGGAGGTGGTTGGGGAGGGGGGGAGAAAATGTATGTAAAATTTTTAAAACTTTTTCAATAAAAAAGAAAAAGAAAAATTATATTAATGAACACATCAAGTATATAGATTTGACCAGTTCGATAATTGTAAATGAATTTTAAAAAATCTGAATATCATTTTAGCTGTCATGATTGCTATTCATACATCACACAACAATAGTCAGACAGTGTAATTGAAGTCATATGACATTATCTGGGTCACATGTATAAACATCTTCATCAATGCAAATATAATAAATTAAAGTACAGCTTATTCATAGTTCTTACAGAGTCCTGGTTTGGTTCTGGTTTTAAACAAAATTAACAAATGAAAAAACAAGAAAAAACAAGAATGATTTCTGCCTGTGTATGGGGGTGGGTGTAACATGCATAACTTTCATTTTATTCATTTTTTTATTTGAAATTTTACTTCATATCGTGTCTTCCAACATGTGGCACTTAATGGGCTAACAGTAGTAATGATAAAATTAAAATAAAATGCTTAAAAATAATAAGGCATAGTCCTTAGGGGAATTGTGGTAAAGTGTACATTCTTTGCTTGCATGTTTGTCTCTACTCCTTCTGTAATCAGAAAAAGAAATGCTTTAAAAAATGAGGCAAAGGCAAAACTTGCAGGACATGTTCATGAATCACCTGATTTGTTTTCCTTCCCTTTCTCTATTAACACCCTGTCAGCTTCTCCTATGCCACTGTGTGCTATCTGCTCCTGCAGCTTTTTCTGCTTTCTCATTCTTCAAACTGCTGTTTTTTTCTCCTTTCGGCCAACCTTCTCATTTCAGTTTGTGCTCTTTATTCTGCACCCTTATTGAGAGACAAAAGCCAATTTTATTACTCAAATGAATAGAAAAGCAAGAGGGAACAAACAAGGGAAGGAGGGAGGGAAACCTAAATGAGACCCCGGTTGGTTTCATTAAAAAAAAAAATCCAAAATGTTAATACACCAGAAAGAATTAAAATATCTCATTAGAACAAGTGTACTTTGATTTATACTAGTCTATGATTCATGGTATACTATAAATGCCCTACAGTGATTGTAGTAATGTTTGTATCATTGGGAGATTCCTGAGCCATCTTCTCTAAGTACATATTCTTTTTCCTTTCTTTATTTCTCTCTCACATATTCCATTTGCATAATATATTATATGATTATTTCTATCTTCCCAGAAAGTTTAAATAGCGGTAATAAACACTTTCTGATTAAATATAATGCTTTAGTAATGTTTAGAATGTTTATTTGATGGCAGTGGTGGGGCTATTACTAAACTGAGCTTGGTTAAATTCAACAGAAAACCATTTCTCTATGATAAACAATCCATTGTTCTAAATAATAACAATAGCAACAAACAACAGTTATTGTTTTTTTCATAATAACATCCAAGTCTATTCTTTTTTTTTATTTTTGTCTGTAAGATTATTTCAGTCTGGCCTGTCCTTTTGGTTTAATATCTTAACTGTTTTAATGGTTTTTCTAGTTTTGTATGATGTCAAGAATCTATTGGAGTTGGGCAGCTTATAAATTCAAATCAATCAACCAACCAACCAACCAACCAACCAACCAACCAACCAATCAAGTAAAATAAAAATGAAATTGACCAATATAAAGAATAATAATAAGAGTTGGAAGGGACCTTGGAGGCCTTTTAGTCCAACCCCGTATCTATCTATAACAGGAGTGTCAAATTTGCGATGACACGTTGTCGTCAAGGGATGTATCTCAACTCCCTCTCCTTCACTAAAATGGGGTGGGCGTCACCAGTGCATGACTCATCTGGCCTGCGAGCTGTGAATTTGACACCCCTAATCTATAATATTAATTTATTTATTTTTTAGTTCCTGGCCTTCTATTGTGCTTAACCAGAACCATTCACCATAGGTAATGAAGGAATGATATTAACTGCTACATGCACATGGTATTAGTTTAAAGAAAGAAATATGCCTATTCATTAACCATTTTACAACTTTTTTTAGCAATAAAAGTTATATGTAAACAGAAAACAGGTTTTTTTAAAAAATACTGAAAAACGTTGTATTTGCTCGAGTGGATTTCCTCTCTTCTACAGAAGTCAATCTTACAAATAACATTTCATAGCCATGGTCTCAATTTCTCTCTCCGCGGGGGGAGAAAGTTAAACCTAAGTTGAAGCTTGGCATGCCAGTTCAAAGAAAGCAACCAATTTGTATTTAACGTGGGACTTTTATTTTATTTTTTAATCCTTTAGAGTTTTTTGGTGATTAACAATTCAGAAATAAAGAAGCAATATGTGATTATTTTTATAACATATTTTTAAAAAGTTTCTTTGTATTAGCTTATCTTCATATATTTTCAACTGCTGAAATTTCAGGTTGGCTATTTATTGGTCCTCATGGCTAAGTCATGGTAAGCATCAGACATGTAATGATAGTCAAAGGATCCTAAAGGCAAGCATCCATCTGAATACCAGTAAATCTTAAGAAAGACTTCATACATCACCTGAAGTCACATGCAATTATTTAATTTTGTCTTACTATGTGGTATGTAAACAATTAGGTTTAGACTGAACCAAGGCAATTATAGCTGGTTCCATAAAATGTATTTAAACAAACCAGGATGCTTAACTTAATGTGCTAAGTCAGTGTATGAAGATTATCCTCAGTAACAAGGAAAATGGAACAAAGCATTCTTTTAAAGCTCATTGTCATTTTGTAATTCATAGGTAGGGGAGGCAGGCCTGCCAAAACTCAACTTTCGATGTTGCACTACAAGCTATATGTCATATTTAGTTGTCCAAAATCAGAATAAAGGAATAAAAAACCTGTATTACATTATGATCTTGTAATACACTTTTCATATTTTTTTTAAAAAATCATAGTTATTTCTTAAAGGTATTAACATTTTAAATGTCCATGAACAATAGGTTTTAAATAGTGGTGCCTTGAAAATGAATTGGTGATCTAAAATTGCTTCAGGAGACAGCAGGGAGGCATAATAAGTATCATTATTCTACAGTTGCAATCTTTCCTATTAACTAGTGGCAATAAATGTTTAGTTGCCTGCAATTAATTATAACAGTAAATGTACAGTTGCCATTATTACTGATATGCTTAGAGATAAATTCTCACTTCTATTCTTCAAGCATGTATTTTGCTAAATAATTCCTGTCCTCTTATAAACACTACCATGACAAAACTACTAATAATAGTGATCAACTCATAAAAGATTTCAGCATCTATATATAGGCAAGAAACACCTGCTAATATATACTATGTTTAACATAATTCAAAGTCTAAGGAAAAAAAGTCATTTGACCACAATATCGCAGCAAGATTTTATTAAACTAAAAGTTACATTAAAGTAGTTATTCATCATAGCATTATAATTTAAATGAATTTTGTATTTCCAGATGTTACTGTTAGCAATATAATGTTCGAAACAGATATGTGATTGCAACTCTGATAGCTGGCAAAATGTTATAATCATAACACATAATTGTAACAGAAAATAAAAATAGTATTTACGTCTTTGAATTGCTAGTTTTATAGACCTTTAAAGTTAATTTTCACTTAACATTAAAAACTGCATTGTGTTCATCAACAAAGATGATAGAAAGAGAATTGTGTTCATGGATTTTCCAAGTACATAGAACACATGTGGAAACCCTCCTGTTTGTAGGACTAACATTGCTTGCAGAATCTCCCCACTGGGTTCATAAAGACCAGTGGTGGGTTGCTACCAGTTCACTCTGGATCAGGCGAACTGGTAGCGGCAGCAGCGGGAGGCTCCACCGACTCACCCGGATGCTTTTGTGCATGTGCAGAAGTGAGCGAACCGGTAATGACAGGTTTTGAAACCCACCCGTGATAAAGACCTTAAGCAATCTACTTTTTCTCTTTTCCAAACCTTGTTCCGCCAAATATAATTATTGCATTTTTCTCTGCATCCGAAGATACAATGCCTTGTCTATTCATAGATCATGTGATCCATGCCATTCTATTTTTTTTTGTTCCATTCATAAAATAGCACTGAACAAACTCTCCTAGTGTTCATGGATTTGGAAGTAGTGACTCCTGGAATGGGATTCAGTTTCCTACGTCTTTCTATCTGATAGCAGTAAGAAGTGAAAACAAATCATCATAAAATGCCACTTTCAATTATTGCAAAATCCTACAGGGGGGGCATCTGGTAGCGCAGTGGTTAGAATGCATACTGCAGGTTACTTCTGCTGACTGCCAGCTGCCAGAAGTTGATTCTCACTGGTTCAAGGTTGATGACCCAGATTGTTAGGGGCAATATGCTGACTCTGTAAACCATTTAGAGAGGGCTATAAAGCACTACAAAGTGGTATATAAGACTAAGGACTATTGCCATTGCTATCTCAGCTTTTCCCTCTCTCCTGATTTTTTCTCTATGAGAAGACATTAAAGGCAGAGCTGAAAAACTATTCAGCCTAGCAGGATTCTACTCCTCCTTTCTGACATTTAAAATACAACCAGTTACTGTATTTACTGAATGATTTATTTAAATGTCAAATCAGCAGTAATAGTTTTTCAAGCATCATTAAGATACACTTTTAAAACATTTGATTAAAAATATCTTAACCTCAAATCATCATTATTTAGAAGACATGCTGAACCAAATCCATTTTGCAGCTTAAACTGCCAAGGACATAAGCCAGACAATATTAAAAATAGAGTCACCTTATAGGGGAGATGGACAGCATCAAAATTTAATAAATAAATGAAAATAAATAAAATATAGAAAGTAGCAGCAAACTAGAACTCATTTCAAGATGTCACTATTTTCCAAAAGAGAAAAACTGTCCTCGTTACCATTTTTTCAATATACATGATGGAGCAACTGTATCTGGGCTACAAAAATTCAGACAATCACTAGATAGTCACAAAGATTAATGGACATTCAGATCACATTACCAGAGCTGTGGTAATCTGAAAGCAGAAAGTGATAATTTTGATCTTTGAAGTCTATACACAGTAGCCTAATTAGTTATTTATACAATATCAATATTCTGTTTTATTCTATTCTATTCTATTCTATTCTATTCTGTTCTGTTCTGTTCTGTTCTGTTCTGTCCTGTCCTGTCCTATCCTATCCTATCCTATCCTATCCTATCCTATCCTATCCTATCCTTATCCAGCATTCAATCAAATAAAGCAAACCCTAGTGATAATAGCATTTATGCAATGGACAAATATAAAATTAATTTCAGAAAGACGTCATATCTGGAATATAACTTAATAGAGAGTACATCTACTTCAAATGAATTTACATACAATTTAAGGCAATTTCTCAATAATTTGGTCTTGATCAAAGCAAAGTGAAGCTTTTCTGAAGTCCAAAGTGTTATTTTATTTATTGTTACATCAGAAAAAGCTAGATAGTCAAGAACCAATCAGTAAAAAAAATAAAAATGTGTGTTTGCTCAAACTTTTAATAAAAGAAAAGTCCATAAAAGAAAAGAGATTAGCATAAATGATTAAGTAGTTCTTTGAGCAATAATATTAGAGTCCAACTGGGAAACAGCTTCATTACCATTATTTCCCTATTCCTTTCCATTGGCAGAATTTTTATTAGGATAAGAATTTTATTAATGTATTTTATTACATAATGCTTCTTAATTTCTGCTCTATTTTGTCTTTGACAAATATACATTGTGGCATTTGGACCTTTCAAGAATGCTTTGGGACCCAGTAATTGGGAGATGTTTATATTTATCATACCTGTGAAATGGAACCATTTTGTCTAAAAGTATGTGGAGTTTGGCAAGTCCCCAAAATGTTCTTTGGCTGCATCCCTCCCCTCAATCTGCAATTACATCATATTCGTTCAAAGAGTAAGGCAGCAAGGAACTGTAAAACCAGTGGAAGAAAGACAAATCATCACCCTGTGGCAGGGTGGAGAATAGGTACTGAAGAGTTAATAATTTCAATTGCAGTGTGATCTGGAATTGGGCACCTCTTCTTGCTAAATAGGGTACCTGACAGTTATTTATAACAGGAGGAACATCTGATTTTAAAAAGCAAGACATCTGAAGGACATGTTGTCTTACCATTTCTGTTACTTCTATTCTTTCACTCTTCTTGTACATTGAAGTAACAAGTGTTATTTTCAGACTGAAACAAGAATAAGAAATACCTTTCCGTCTACCCCAATCACCTCTGCCTGAAAGAACATGGCACTCAGCACAAGCAAAATGTGTCTTGAAAAGCATAGTAAAAAATGTCCAAACAATCCACATTTAAAGGTTTCTGTTATATTTTATCATGTGTATAATATATGACATATAAATGTTTTTATTATTTATCAGATTTAAATTCCGCTTTTCATACAATAGCTCCATGTAGTGTATATATTTTAATACATATTTTCCATATTTTTTGGATCTTTAGGGCTGACATATTGGTTATATGAGAAAAAGAAAAAAAGCATTTCAAAATTCTTACGCATAAAATATAAAGCGATCCTAGTTTCAGATAATATATATTATTATATAATTTATTAAGAATTGAATCAATTCATTTCCTAAATAGAGGAAGGAAGATGAGAGCTTTGGAGAACTGACAGATAATGAATCTTTCTAGACTTCTAGTGTTCATCCTTTGCAATCATGAAAATGTGTATTCTCTATTTCTTTTACCTATCCACTAATTTCCAAATAATTTATAATTACATGTAGATCAAAGGGGTTTTGCCCAACTTTAGCTTGATCAGGAAACCTTGGTGACAGCAATTCATACCTTTAGCACCATATGGCAAACTACTGCAGTGCATGTGAGGTTGTTTTGAAGATGACTCAGAAGTTACAACTGGTATTGAATATAATGGCCAGACTATTAGAAGTAGAATTTGTTATTAGAAAATAATACCTATTTTATGGTAACTGCACTGGTTGACATTAGGATTTCATATCCCAATTCAAAGTTCTGGTTATTAGCTATGCACTCCTAGGTAATTGCCTTTGGTGAAATAAGAACCATATTGTCCAAAACTGATTTACTTATCCTTTCAATTATTTTGAAGGAAACTGTTCAAGGTCATATCCCTAAAAGAAATAAGAGGTATGTGGACCAGAAGGCAATTTTTATGAAAAATATTCATGTTATCCAAGATATATACTTGCTCCCTCTGTCTGATCTGTAAGACAGCTTTCAAAACTCTTCTTTCTTTTTTTAAACAAAACTCAAGAGATTTGATACTTAGTGCATTATGTTGGATTGACACACAAATACACCCACACATACAAAGGCACACATAGGCTGTACCAAATGTCAGATCCTATAGATAATTAATTTTATTAATTAGATTAAATGTTCAATTTCATTGTCATTTTCTTGTAATTGACAATGATGTCATTTGATGCATAACATTGTAAATAACAACTGACTCATTTGATGCATAACATTTGAACATTGTTCAATGTTCTCCCTGAACTTCCACGCCAAAAAAAAAAAATGGTTTTCTTCTTGATGCCTTTTTGAATATTTCAATTAAGTTGTTAAAACATGAAAAAAATAAGGAGGAAATGCTTATCAATTGCATTCTGAGAATACTGTCAATATTTTGGGGGAAAAAACCCACAATGATTGTACTGATAGTAATAATATCCGTTCCCAGAAACTGAAAGGCGATTTTAATCCTGTTGAACAACCAAAGGAGGAGCAATAAAGATGGGCACCTTGAATTTTTAAATACAAAATTTATTTCTCATACTTTGAACTGAGACACAAAAAAATGCTCTTCTCCCCTTCGTGTAATATTTGATTTCAGAATTGACATCCTTGCAAATAATGACAGCTGCTATTGCTATGAAAAACAGTAGGCTTAGAAAGACAAGCTTCAATTAAAATATTGTTTCGAAAAGCATTTGGTGATGTGAGTCTGTCAAGAAACATTCATTGGTATTGGAAGTCACAACTCTAGATCGCTTATTTAAAAATAAGTTTTCACAGAGAAGAATGGAAGAGTAATGGATGCCTCACCCTTTTCTTCCTGAAGGCAAAAGTTTATGAAATAGAATGATATTAATAAGGAAAAAAATTAGTGCTAGTTAAAGAGAGAATGAATTCCTATATTGTAATGGTTTTAAAAATATATATAGTATTGGTCTAACTCAGAGGTGTCAAACTCGTGGCCTGCGTGCCGGATGCATCACATGCTGGCCATGTTCACCCCTGGTTTAGTGAAGGGAAAAAAGTCGTGATACATCATGTGATGACAACGTGACGCCGCAAGTTTGACACCCCTGGTCTACCTGGTCACTTTCAAGGACCTGAACAATGCCTTTTGGAGAGTTCACAAAAAAACATTGAGGGACCACTAGTGGATCACACTTGACCTCTGTAAGTTTTTCTAGAAACTGGTTTACTGAATTGTGAAATAGTAGAATTTTCTGGAGCAACAAAAAAGGGACCCTGACTGTGAAGGCATCATCAAAGTCAAAAGGTATTAGTGCTTGTATTACTGTTTCCTAATAAGTTCTTTCCTAGAATGTTTGTACAGATAGTAACTCTCTCTCTCTCTCTTTCTCTTTCTTTCTTTCTTTCTTTCTTTCTTTCTTTCTTTCTTTCTGAGGTGCTTCACTTTGGCAACAGATTTGAGTGAAGCAGTCCTTGAAACTGCTTTCAATGCAACATGGCAACTGTGTTCTACATTTTTGTATCACAGAAAAGCACATCTCCTTGCTTTCTTGAACTTTGTCAAAAGTTTTGGTGAAGTGTGGAAGATGTACCACCTAGTCCTCCAAAACAACACACTTCATATGATCTACGTTGTGCCAGAGACCAATCTTTTCTGGTTTTGGCAAGCAACATACATGAGATAAAGAGAAGTTCTGAAATAATAAACTATGATATATTCTTTCCAAGGAATTCTTTCCAAGATGGCGCCACCGAAGGGTGCCTCGGTGAAATGCTCTCCAATAGTTTCTTTATTTTTTATTATTGTCTGCGATTCACTACGGATTTCATTCTCATGAGACCATCTGCTAAGAATTAAGCAATGTTTCTTTAAGGAGCAGCTTTCTGTGATTTCATTCCCCCCACCCCCCATCTTTACAAGCGACGACGAGATTCTAACACAGGAAGAAGCAAATTCCCCAGAGCTATGGATTATCAAAATAACCAAATGGAGGAAATGGAGATGAGGTAAAAGGGTGGGAATTTTGAACAGGCTAAGGAATAGGGGAAATAAAACTGCTCTGCCTTCAATCTTCCTTACCAATTTATGTTCACTTGCTAACAAGATGGATAAAATACTCCTTTTAAACAGATGCAATTCTGATTTTCACAGCACAGCTGCCCTGTGCTTTATTGAAACCTGGCTACATGACGATATTGATAACAACAGCATGCAAATTCTAGGGTTTCAGATACATAGAGCAGACAGAATTGCAGAATCAACAGGTAAAAAGAAGAGAGGAAGCTTATGCTTATATATCAAGAACAGCTAGTCTCAGGATATAACTATAATATATAAATTCTGTGATGAAAACTTAGAGTCTTTACTGATCAACTGTAAACCATTTTATTCTCCACGTGAGTTCTCCTCATTTCTTCTAATTGCTGTTTATGTCCCTCCACAAGCCTGTGTAAACAAGGCTTTACGAACTCTAGCTGACCAGATTATGGAGACTGAAGCCAAATACCCCTATTCACTGGCCATTATTTTGGGAGATCTAAACAAAGCAAACTTAAAGAAAGAGCTACCAAAATACTTTCAGCATGTCAATTGTCCCTCTAGAGTCGAGAATACTTTAGACCATTGCTACACAACACTTATCGGTCTTTACCACAAGCAGATGTGGGACACTCTGATCATTGCGTGATTCACCTTGTACCTGCTTACAGGCAAAGACTTAAAAGCACAAAACCAACAATTAAATCAGTGAGGACCTGGACTGAGGAGGCAAAGTTAAAGGTACAGGCATGCCTTGACTGCACTGATTGGAATGTTTTCGAAAATACCTCTGCAGACTTAGATGAAGTCACAGATACTGTAACACAGTGGTGGGATTCAGCCAGTTCGCATCACTTCGGGAGAACCGGTTGTTAACTTTTTGAGCAGTTTGGTGAACTGGTTGTTGGGAGAAATCATTAGGACAGAGAACCGGTTGTTAAATTATTTAAATCCCACCATTGCTGTAACATCATATGTCAGCTTCTGTGAAGACCTATGTGTACTGACCAGGAACTTGTGAATATACAGTAACAATAAACCTTGGTTCACAGCTAAACTTAAGCAGCTACGTCATTCCAAAGAGGAAGCCTACAGAAAAGGTTATAAAATGTGGCACAATCAGGCCAGAAATGTATTAACAAGGGAGATCAGAGCAGCAAAAAGAAGCTACTCTGAAAAGCTAAAGAATCAGTTCTCAACAAATGAACCAGCAAACATGTGGAAAATTCTTAAAAATATCACCGGCTATGGCAAACCTCCTTCCCAGGCTGAAGGAAATCAGCAACTGGCAGATGACCTGAACGTGCTTTACTGCAGGTTTTAAAGGAAACTACAGCCACCTATCTCCACAACCCCGATCTCAGACACACCAACAACAACCAAACCTCCTTCAACTGACCCCATCCCATTGAGTTGACAACCCCTAGTGATCACAGAAAAGGAAGTGCAAGACCTATTTCACAGACAAAAGCTAGGAAAAAGTCTAGGCCCAGACAGAGCTTGCTTACGTCTGTGCTAACCAATTGGCCCCCATCTTCACCCAAATCTTCAATAAATCGCTAGAGATGTGCTATGTTCCTTCTTGCTTCAAATGCTCTACTATCTACTATCCCAGTGCCAAAGAAGGCTATCATCAAGAAACTGAATGACTACAGACAGTTGCTCTAACATTTGTAGTTATGAAAACCTTTGAAAGACTAGTGCTGTCCCACTTGAAAACCATCACAGATCCGCTGTTAGACCCCGTGCAATTTGCATACTGGGCAAATAGATCAACAGATGATGGTGTTAATATGGCTCTGCACTACATCCTACAACATCTTGAATCTCCAAAGACCTACGCAAGGGTCCTCTCTGTAGACTTTAGTTCAGCATTCAACACCATCATTCAAAACATTTTTCTAACTAAGCTAAACCAGCTAGCAGGTACCTGAACATACTTGTAAGTGGATCATAAGCTTCCTAACACATACCTGTACAATTAGCACAGGGGGGCCCCAAGGCTGTGTGCTCTCTCCACTTCTTTTCTTTCTATATGCCAATGACTGCATCTCAATTGATCCATCTGTTAAACTACTGAAGTTCACAGATGATATAGTGATTGGTCTCATTTGAGACAATGATGAATCCGCATACAGATGGGAGGTTGAACAACTAGCCTCGTGGTGCGACCAGAACAATTTGGAACTGAACACACTCAAAATCATAGAAATGGTGGTAGATTTTAGGAGAAACCCTCCCATACTACCACCTCTTACAATCCTAGACAACACAGTATCAACACTAGAGACCTTCAAATTTCTAGGTTTTACCATATCTCAATACACCTAACATCAAAAACGTCATCAAAAAAGCACAGTAAAGAATGTTCTTTTTGTACGGAAGGATTCAGCCATTTCCCCACCATCCAATCAGAGCTGAAGAAGCTTCTTGGATGAGAAGCGAAAAATCTTCAAAGAAAAAACAGAAAGTCCAGTTGCATGTTGAAAAAGCACTTTTGGGACAGCTATGACCCGGATGACTGAGAATCTCCATAGACAACTAGAACACTACTTGAATACCATCAGCATTGACAAAATCACCATCAGTCAATTGCAAAAGGTAGCTTTGCTTTGGAACAGCAAAACTCCTGAAATGATAAATACCTGTGCTAGGCAAACTAGGAGTCTCTGGAGGCTAGGGACAGCAAAAAAACATCACTTTCTGTCCAATCGGTAGTTGGGAAACGGTCCGTTTTTGGCCTCCAGAGGGCTTGCGAGGGGGTGGGGAAGGCTGTTTTTGCTCTCCCTAGACTCATAGAGAGGATCTGGAGCCAGGTGAGAAAGAAAAATGGGCCTTCTCCAGAGCTGAGCTTGCATGCCCACTGATATGGCTATGCATGCCAGCTGTGGCATGTGTGCCATAGGTTCATCATCATGGCTCTAGGAGGTTAATTGAGATGTCAGGTTTTTAGTTTTTGTTATATAGTTTTATTGTTTGAGCCACCCAGAGTTATTTCAAGATGGGTGGTCACAGAAATCATTTAAATAAACAATAATAAAAATTAAAAAGACACTATTATTGTAGGCATTCTTCATTTTAATTTTAAGAGCATCTTTGTCATCTACCACACTAATGTAACATTGACAATTCACAACTAATTGCTTGCAATTGTACAAACATATATTGGTAAACCAATAGTTTACCTTATTTGTTTTTGGCTTATAAAACAGGTCATAAGAAATAACCCATAATTTATAAACCACGAGACATATCATGCTACACCAACTAGTACATCAAAAACTAGCTCCATTTAATTTTACTGGCCTCCCAGTAGTTCTCTTGTTCCCCAGAGAATTTCCCAGGAATCAATTAAGTTGTAAGGCAGCCAGCTTCTCTGATTGCTGAGCAATTTCCATGAGCCTCTACAAAACTGATGGAGGTAGGTTAAGGTCCCAGAGGTAAGATGGTTCAGTTTACCTCCCACTATACCAAAAGCATGAGGCGTGAACAGTTCACATAAATTACTACTTACAATATACGGGCAATGTGGAACACATTTACCTGGGGTTAAATCTCACTAAGCTTAATAGTGCTTGTTTGTTAACAGACTTAGATGGAATTGCACTGTTGATGAATTATAGTCCTTTTCAGGGAATGTATAGTATGAATACATTTTTTTATGGGCTACAACGGCATGGGATTACCATCTCTAAACTAAAAGATAATACTAAAGAACAGGAATAGTCAACCTATTTCCTTTTAAATGATTTAGATTGCAGCTCTCAAGAGTGCCTGGCAATTGGCCATGTTGACTACAGCTTATAGAAGTATTCATCCAAAACATATGGAAGGCACAAGGTCACCTATTCCACTGTAGACTGACAGTTACCGCATAGGCAAAGTTAATACTGCCTTTTGTAGAAGTTTCTGTCTCAGGTAAATGTGTTAACATTATGGATCATCTGAAATTAATGCCTCTAATAATGACTAATGAATTTAAAGCAGTTTACATAGAACTGACTGTGAGATAATAGGCGAAGAATAGAGGCCATGCTTTCTCAGCCTTAGTAGAACTGAACCAATAGAACTGTCACCAATTATCACTTGACTGTCAATCATTTATTGGGTTTGTACTATCTGGGGTATTCTAGTAGGACTAGTAAGGAGTTTCCCCAAGGCACTTATAAAATCTAGGTAATATATGAACAAATGACCCAAGAATATTCAATAAAAGTAACAATTGTTACACATAACATATGTGTTTGTCTGTGCTTGTGTGTGTATGTGTGTCCATGCATGTTTATCCATTCATACATAGCAATCCTACCTAAGTCTACTAAATTGTTAATTAGTGTGTTAATTAATTAACTAATTAATTAATTAACTACTGTAATTTTCAGAGTATAAAACACTCCGGACTATAAAACACACCTATCTTTTTTGATGAGGAAAACAAGAAAAAGGAATCTGCCTCTGCCTCTGCCTCCCAGCAATTTTGCCTCATTGCAGCAAACAGCAAATAGCCTGCTTTACTTTCATTTTCATTTTCATCATAGCTTGATTAGCACAAGAAAAAAAAATCTGCTCCCAGCAATTTACCTCCTTGCAGCAAGCAGCAGAGGCCAGCGCAAAACAGCTAAGAGCAAAGCTGCTGAGAGTCGGGAGGCCGATCCAATCAACTTGTGCTAATTAGGCTGTGCTGAAGCTGAAACGAGCTGTTTCTTCTTGCTGCTTGCTGCAAGGAGGTTAATTGCTGGGAGGCAGAGGCCAAAGAGTGGGGGTCAGTGGGTGGGTGGGGCTACATTTGGTGTATATGACGCACCTAAATTTTCACCCCCCTTTAGGGGGAAAAAGTGCGTCTTATACTCCGAAAAATACGGTAACTAATTAAGTTTTTTTGTTGTATTTCCCTATAAAATTGTCCTTAATATGATGAAATGTGGATCCAATCCATACTAAATAACAGCTTTACCACAAGAATGGATAGCTTGTGATTTACAGTTGTACTTTTGGGATGCAGGTTTTCAGTTCAGCCCTTGGGTAAGAAATCTGTCTCTTCCCTGCAGCCTACTAGCCTGGAGAAGGGAAGGAGGAAGAAAGTAATCATGATAAAGGGAATGCTTGTCTCCACTCATGTTTTGTTCTGAAACCACCATATTTAATCTCTGACATCCCATAGATTACTCCAAATATATTCAGCCTTCCATAAAACTAAAAAAAAGTATTCATCTCTGCCTTGCAGATAGCAACTGAGAGAGTAGGTAAACAATTCATAATTATTCTCATATCTTCTTGAGAGCACAAATACGATTTACTGAATTCAATTAAGTTTTCCTCCAAATAAACAACTGTAATATTAATATCTTATTTTATTCAAAGCCAATTTAAAATGTGATACTTTTCAAATATCACGTTTATCAGAATTTCTAAGATTTTCTCTAAGTGTCTCTTCCACTTTTAAAAAACATTACATTATTTTCTTTATAAAAAGTAAAAAATTGATTTCCATCTTTGCTAGCTTTGGTTGAATTTTACAGTGATTATGTATAAACAAGTTCCAGAAATTGTGCAGGTTGGAGCTCTGAACTAATTTGAACAGTAAATACAATTATACTTTGAAGTTTTTTTAAAACTGAAGGTCATTTAATGTAGACTAAATTAAATGATTACAATGATTACAAAAGAATAATTTCTGAAAAACAGTGTAAGCTAGCAGCAAAAATAAATAAATGAATGAATGGCATAAACAACCTTGTGTAAAACTGCACAACTTCATCATCAATCTGATAGGATAGGGCATAAAAAATGGCAAAAGAAAAAAAATATTGCAATGTGGTCTAGAGTTGCTTTTAAAAAACCTCAACAGCAACAATGTCAAAATGTTCAGTTCAGGCTGGTGTGGCATAGATTTTTATAGAGTAGGTTTGACTTTCTGTACTTAGGATCTCATTATACAGCATATTGTCTTAATTTGCACAAAAGTTGCAGTTTCCATAGTCAGACATGGGAAATGATTTATATTTAGGTTATCAAACTGAGATTTAGATTCAGTTATGGTACATTGACTAAATGCACAACTGACATGATCTGGGACCTTATCATAGTTATGGTTCTCACCAGTGGTGGGATTCAAATAATTTAACAACCGGTTCTCTGCCCTAATGATTTCTTCCAACAACCAGTTCACCAAACTGCTCAGAAAGTTAACAACTGGTTCTCCCGAAGTGGTATGAACTGGCTGAATCCCACCACTGGTTCTCACCAACATTAGTGTGCCTTCTCACCTGGGTTTTTTTTTTCTTTCCTCCATTAGTATCAATACATAATGAAATCATTTTACTTAAATAATTTCTAGTTTCAGTAAAGCAGAAATGTGAACCACCCCATCTTTCCATGAGAAAAACAGCGATAACAATTGTTGATGATAGTATACTATACGCTAAGCAAGAGATTAGTGGTGTGTATGACACCAAACTATTCATTTGGTAAAAATCAAAAGTGACTGTGAATTATTTCGAAAGGCTCTTTTCAACCTGAGTGAATGGACCAATCAAATAGAAAATGCTGTTCTGTTTGAGTAAATGCAAAGCAGTTAAAAACCATTAATATTTTCTGTATTTTACTTAAAACAAATGGTGAATGCAGTCGTAAAACGTCTATATCAATTCAGTAGTGGGATCATGTAGCAATTATTTGTCTCCTTTGGATTCTGTCATTGCTTTTTACTGCAGTTTTATATTTTATTCTCTTTTCTCATCATTACCTTTGGAGTGAGTTGAATCATGTGCATAGAAACAGCTTCACTTCAACTGTGGGCATTAGGCAGGTGTTTGCCGTTTCAAACAAGACATCTTTACTGTTATAGTGAGAATTTTTTTTCTTAATGTAGATTTTTCATGAATACTCAGCTACAACACTTTTCTAAAACAGTAATAAGAAGATAGTTTGTGTGCCTGGAGAGGCAAGTACACTTTTCCCTTAAATTAATATGTTTGATAGTAGGGAGTGTCATAGTGACAGGATAATTTCCCTAGGAAATGTTGAAATGGTTGCAAAATTCAGCTCTTTTTTTTCCTTGTGTGATGGTGGGGGAGAATGTAAATAAGAGTGTTAAAGACTTTGTTAAATATTATTAAACTTATTTAATAAATAATTTGAACAAATATAGGCTAGGCAGATCCAGGCCCTACAAAAATGGAACTTGCAGTTGTGAGCCTAAGGTTGCCTTTCTCTATTCTAAACAATTCTTAATAGTTACAAAATTAATTAGATAAACAGCCCGTATTATCTGTCTGTCCTGGAATGACATTACTACTGCTCATGGCTGAGTGTTTTCTTCAACTACTTCCATTAGCCTTATTGGTGGTATAATAATAACAGCACATCTCTTACTTTAGAATTTATAGAATCACATAGCAAATTTTCAAAATTCACTAATATATCTGAATTGATTTTTAATTGATAAATATGATAGTAGTCTTCCTTAATTGAATGGAGTTGTCCAGATTCAAAGGGATGCAGATTACAAAGTTCTATTACTACTTCAGTATTATATTTATGGATGAACCTGAAAAAATGAATGGCTCCATAGCAAACAAGACAGAAGTGAAACCCCTAAAAAACTGATCAGAGTAGGCATCGCAATACCACCTCAGAAAAGCAAGTAAGTGGCTATTCTTCAGGGTCATTCCAGTTTTAAAACCTCAGAAAGCAATGAAAAATTAAAAAAAAATAATCAATTTTTGGAAAATTCTACTTTAAAATTAAGTAGCATAGGTTTTTATATTGGTTCAATACAACTTTGATGGACAGCTTGGAAGCTGTTTGGTGTCTTCTTATCCCTACTCTAAAAGTGGTATCTGAGGACTACTTCAAAAATTTATTGTGGTGAAACACTTGAAGGTAACTTGGCAACCTTAATATCCTCTAAAAGATCTATCATCCCTATTTTTTTTTCTTGTCCTTGTAACAATAAAATATCCATAGGTATTTTTCCATTATAGTCCTTAGAAATTTTTTCTTTATCATGTGTTGGATCAGTTCAAACACATTTCCTCTCAAATCTCAAAACAGTAATTCAAATGAAATTAGCTCTTCAATGAGAATGATTCATGCAGGCGTATTCTTTTTTTTATTATTTTATTTCACACTAGTGGTTTTATTGAAAACCTCAACTGCTGATATTTTGACTTGTAAAAAGATTTCTTTTTATTTTACTTTCCAATATCTGTAAGAATGCAATATTCTTGACACCTTTATATGGAAGTTCAAAAAAGAAAACAAATGTAATGGATTTGGGGCTAATAATAGGAACCAGATAAAAACAAGGGAATAGTACTGTTATTTCAGTATTTACATTCTCTTTTGTTTGTCTGTAATGATATGGCGATGGGTTGGACAAGGCTTCGCAACTAACAACAAATGATATGGCGTATATACAAGATTTAGAATTTCATTCTCCAACAAATATATAAACCACTGCTAGAAGACATTGATGAGTATTATTTCATATAAGGGAACTTTTCTTTTCTTTTATAAACATAAACCTTATCTGAAGTTTACCTTGAAAAACATCTACTTTTTTTCTCAGTAAAATGTGTCAGGAAATTTATTACTATTGTGGCACTAAAACTTTTAAGATAATTGTGTAAGAAGCCATTATGCTAGTATACTGTGATACATTTCAAACATGTATCACATAATTCAACAGAATCTATCTTATTAGAATCATGGAAACCATTCAGAGAATTATCTCACATTGAATCCCAAAATTTCTCTGCAGCACTGCTGGCAGAAGCACCAACTGTCTTTTAAATCTGCTCTGAAATCATTGTTGGTCTTCCGAAAGAGATTTAGGAAGGAATAGGAGAAGGTAAGCCTGAATCTGCCAGGGAAAATAATATGTATGTTATGTTATTGTACACAGTACATGAATTATGTACAATGATATCATAATGTATGTGATGTCATCCTGACTTCTACCATATGCCTATGAATTATTAGTTCCACCGAATGAATGATGCATTTCCTTAATCCCATTGAGTATTATGCTTGTTAAGCATCAGATGACACCAAAACAATTGCCCCAAATTTCTACTTTCAATTTGACCTTTATTTACTGATTTAGAAGGATCTAGTTTATTTTATTCCATCCCCCCCCCATCATTGGGTTTGCAGTAACACAAAATTTCAATACCATTTATACATTTTGTTCTCTATGTTAATTACCATTGTTCAATTTCTAGTAGAAAAATGAAAGGTAATAAAATATTGCTACCTTGAAAAAAATATATTTGGTACTTATAAAGGTTATTTTGAATAGAAAATTATCTATTTAAGCTTATAATTCATTCATTTTATCTTCTGCATTAAAGGGCATTAATTTAAGTCTTTTAATTGTCTGCATTGCCAAAATATCAACTACATAAAGAAGAAAGGAAATGTTTCTGCTGCCAAGGTTTCCTAATATATTCAAAGAGATTCACAGCTATTTTTTTCCTGAACTTATTTTCTCTTACTATGCCCATAAATAGTACCAGACAACAGATTAAAGCTTAGGTAGTCTTATCATCTTTTTTAAAAACAAAAGTGACAAAAAGCCCTAAATTGTTAATACAAAACATTTTCAACACTGCAATATTTGTAGAATATTTTCCGTAATATAGTAGCAGCCAACTATATTTTAGAACAGTAGGGGAAAATAGCTGTGCTGGATTGGTGAGGATTCATGGACATTTTTGGAGATGAACTCAAAATTGCTTGTCTTTGAAGAATAGAAATACTACGGGAAATATGGGAAATAGTGAAATTGACAGATTTACCTCTGACTGTATACACAGGTACATGGCACACTCTCTGGTTATGGATTATTTAACTACTAGGGGCTGCGGTGGCTCATGTGGTAAGACGCTGGGTCTGTGTGCCGCTAAGGTCAAAAACTCAGCGGCTCAATTCCCCTGAGTAAATAAGTTGCGGAGGGACAAGACATGGCATTCAGGCATCCCGCAGGTAAAGATAACACCGCCCAAAAAAATTATTTTCACAGAGGCAGTCAGCCACCTTGGTGATCCCTGATTAACACGTGCCATACGCTAAATAAATAAATAAATAATAAACTTAACTGCTTCCTGGTGACCCCATCTCATCTGGATCTCATCTGGAGGAAGAATATAGCTTGACTAGCTTCTTTACCTAACTCCAGCGCAACAGAAAAAGTACCACCCCTAAAGTAGGAATAATAACAACACAATAATTGGAAATGAGTTCTGTAGGATTATATTCTGGCACTATCTTGACTCTGATTTGCACCCTTTCTTACCTCTACAGAGAAAGTCAATTCAGTTCCTACCATGGTTCTGGCTTTTTGCCTTATTTGAAAAGTAGCTCACTAAAATCACATGAATTTATTCTCTATTTTGCTTAAATCTTTCATCAATCTATCTTTCTCTTCAAGATGTTCTTACTCCTTGGTCTCTTCCCAGATAATCCACTTCATTTCATTTTTCCAGATACCTTTGCTGATGAGGACATGGCTGAGGATGACCTATGGCCCAAGCCTGAACAACTTTGTTCTCTCACCCCACCCATACACACTCTTGAGGATGTGGATTTTCAGTAGTATAAACTCTGTGTTCAGGTGCTTGATTTATGTGTATTGGGAGAATGTGAGATATCACAGATTTGGGTGAATAGGCCAGCTAATATGGAGGAGGAAAGTTATGCCATTGTTGTGACACTAAATAGGGATTTGCCTATTTACTTTATCCTATTTCAAAAGGATGAAAGTTACAATGGTGGTGATTAGATGTGAACGCATGAATCAATTCAGTAAAAATAACTATATCAAATGAGAAGATGAGATTTTTAAAAATGATTTTAATAAAGCTGCAATAGAGAGATAAGAATTAAAGAATAATATGGGCATCAATAAAACAATAGTATTACCACTAATAAAACTATCTGACAATAAAAATGTAAAAGAAAAGAAAAGCAAATTAGATCTACTACTGTTCCCACATAAAAAACCATATGTAGTACTCATACAATTAGAATCTGTAGCTTTTCAAAATCTTATGCAAATTATACAGATCCAGACAGTGAAACTATTAGAATTACAGCTGATGTTGGTTTGCATGTTAGTTGAAAAATCTGGGAGTTGTAGTCAGTACACAAGTGCAAGTTTGAGAAAAAGGCATATTACTGTATGGAAATAAGGAAAGCAGAGAAACTCCTGGTTTCACTCTGTCATTTCAATGTATAACAACTGTTATTAAGCTTTCCATCAGGTTTCTAACATCGTGTTCCAAGGAAGAACATTTTAAAAGAGATGCATGGTTTCCCTTTCTATAGAGATAGAGGGAATCAGATAGTGGACATGAAATATATCTAATTATCTATCCATATCTTATTTTTATTAGATATACTTAAACAAAACTTTAAAACACTTAATATTTTTAGAAAAATTAAGAAATCTTTCTAGTTCTATTTTTCTTAGCATTATCTGAAGAATTTCTCTGAACTTGATTATGACATTTGAGAACTCATTCTTAAGGACAGTATCTGTTTTCCATAATAATTGTACAGCTAATAGCTAATACCTCTGACATTCATTAATGCTAAATTATATGGGTCTTCATGTAGAATTACATGCTATATTGCATTCTTATTAAAACCAAATGGGTTCACCGTGATGCATGCAATTACTTGGTATACCAAGGGAATTAATAATTAGTGCACATTTATTGTCCATCTGCACTATCATTAATTCTATTTAATAGTTACTGCATATATTCTGGGTTTACTTTGGATATTCTCATGCAGATACCATACATTAAACCATACACTACCATACATTAAATATATGTTTGTAAGAAACTCTCAACCATCTGGTCTACAACTGTCCAACAATCAATGCGATTCAAATATTATCTTCCACAAAATTGTCAGTGACAATCACCAGCCTGATCTAACTGAAAGTTAACCACTGATCCAATTTATTCCTATCTAATATTTTAGATAGATAATATTTTAGATAATATTCAAATTGGATTTGAATAGAGACAAAGGGAATATGTATGTAACTGAAGTGTGACTGAATGTACAAAAAGTATATATGGAATATGCATGATATTATATTGTAATATACACAAAAGAAAAGGTGTTAGAAAAGTATGTATCAGACAAGTCGCACCAAGTCTAATGTTTTTAAATTGTATACTTAATAAAATTTATTTTTAAAAAAGTTAACCACTGATTGTTTTTTTTAAAAAAGGTGATACTGAAGCTTTTGGTTTTTTGCTTTTTTTTGCATGTTTTTAATTACCTTGTAAAAAATCTTAGTAAGGCATTGATTCAGCAACTTTACAGCTTACTTGTCTCTAAGGAAAAGAAGAGAATGTTAGATGTTATCAGCACACTGATGATATTTTATTTTAATATTCTATATTATAGAATGTTTTAATTAGATTATGATATCCCTCAATGGTTTCATATAGATGTGAACAGTACAATATAAGAGCCATGGTAGCACAGTGGTTAGAATGCAGTATTGCAGGCAGAGGTGGGATTCAGCCAGTTTTGTCCGGTTCAGGCGAACCGGTAGTGGCAACTGTGGGATGCTCCAAGTACCCGCCCGGACATAATGTGCAAGCAAGGAGCCCGGATGTAATGCGTGTGTGCTCACATTTGCAAACTGGTAGGGAAGGTAAGTGAATCCCACCTCTGATTGCAGGCTAATTGTGCTGACTGCCAGCAATTCAATCCTGACTGGCTCAAGGTTAACTCAGCCTTCTATCCTTCCGAGGTGGGTAAAATGAGGACGCAGATTGTTGGAGGCAAATATGCTGACTCTGTAAACAGTTTATAGAGAGCTGTAAAGCACTAGGAAGCAGTATATAAGTCTAAGTGCAATTGCTAAGTGCTAAATGAAATAGTACTTTGAAGAACCACACTACTTAAATGCCAAGGGATTAAGAAATCCTCCAGTACTACCTTCTGGGGTAAAAAAACCCTCTAAGTTTGTACAGAATCACTTTAAACTATTCTATCTACACTAAACTGGGAGAATCTCTCCAGAAATACAGTATGGTTGCAGATATGAAAGAGAACCAAAAGAGGTTATTGATTTACATACTCCTATATTCTGCTCTCTCCTATCTACTTTTTAGCACCATCTTCCAACAGGAAGACCAAGGCAGCTTCAGTATTAAATTCTAGCCTGAACTGTGAATGAAATGAATTTAGAAAATGTATCTAATCAAATACTGTTTTTAAAATTTTTCCTCACCTGTGATTCAATTTTATACCCCTTTCCCAACATACATCTTGGATTCCGTATATTAATATTATGGATCACAAAGATCAGCATAGTAAATGTATATGGAAGCCATTACTGCTTAGATCAAGGACTATTCAGATGTTTTGCAATGTCCATGTTCCCGTAGGCTGGAAGTACAGTTCAAAATTTCTATTAGGTACATCATTAGCTATCCCAGAATTAGATTGTAACCCAATACTGAATATGAATATTGTATTGCAGCTATTCAATAAATTAAATTGTGAACTGAAGTAGATAAATTTATAGGCGTTCCATGTGAGTCAGACCTGTGCTGAATAATAAGAGCTCCCCATAGTCTTCTAAAATATTTGTCTCCATCTTGTTAAGTTATTCTTGGTGGTGGGGGGCTAAAATTACCTGCAACTTTCAGGTGAATCCTATTCTATCCTATTCAAGTGAATGTAAGGCCATGTAGGGCTTTGTAGGTCATCACCAGCACCTTGAATCTCACCCGGAGGGCAACTGGCAACCAATGCAAACCGCGCAGGAGAGGTGTAACATGGGAGTATCGGGATTCTCCCATCACAACCCGCGCGGCTGCATTTTGTACCAGCTGTAGCCTCCGAGTGGTCCTCAAGGGCAGCCCCATGTAGAGAGCATTGCAGTAGTCAATCCGTGAGGTGACCAGCGCGTAAGTAACTGTGCGTAGGGCATCTCGGTCCAAGTAGGGGCACAACTGGCGCACCAGACGTATCTGGGCAAATGCCCCCCTGGTCACGGCCATTATCTGGTCTTCCAAGCTCAGCCGTGAGTCCAGAAGGACGCCCAAGTTGCGCACCCTATCTACAGGGGGCAAAACTTCACCCCCTATAGTCAGCGATGGCATCTCTCGACTGAACCGAGATGCTGGTACCCACAGCCACTCGGTCTTGGCCGGGTTGAGTTGCAATCTGTTTCTACCCATCCAGACCCGTACCGCTTCCAGGCACCGGGCCATCACGTCGAGGGCATCACTGGGTTGGTTCGGGGTGGAAATAAAAAGCTGAGTATCATCCGCATACTGATGATACCTCACCCCAAAACCACGGATGATCTCCCCTAGCGGTTTCATATAGATGTTGAACAAAAGGGGCGAGAGAACCAACCCCTGAGGCACCCCACAAGTGAGTGGCCTCAAGGTCGATCTCTGCCCCCCTGCCAACACCGCTTGCGTTCGACCCGAGAGGTAGGAGGAGAACCACTGTAAAACAGTGCCTCCCACTCCCAACCCCTCGAGGCGACGCAGCAGGATACCATGGTTGACGGTATCGAATGCCGCCGAAAGATCTAACAGGACCAGAACAGAGGAATAACCTCTGTCCCGGGCCCTCCAGAGATCATCCACCAGAGCGACCAATGCCGTCTCCGTGCTGTACCTGGGTCTGAAACCCGATTGGTATGGGTCGAGGTAATCCGCTTCATCCAGGACCAGCGGGAGCTGATGTGCCACCACATTCTCAACAACCTTCGCTAAAAAGCGAAGGTTGGAGACTGGACGAAAATGATTTAATACAGCTGGATCCAAGGCCAGCTTCTTGAGGAGGGGCCTCACCACCACCTCCTTCAAGGTGGTCGGGAAGTTCCCCTCCCTCAAAGAAGCCGTTATCACCGCTTGGATCCAGCCTTGTGTCACCTCCCTGGCTGAATAAACCAGCCAGGAGGGGCATGGGTCCAACACACAGGTGGCCGCACTCAGCTTTCCCATGATCCTGTCCACTTCCTCTGGGGTAACAGAATCGAACTCTTCCCAAAGCACAGGACCCGCTGTCTCACCCCCATCTTTTACATCTTTCTTCAAAGTTGAGGCTGTTGTTTCTTGGAAGAAGATCAATTCTCTCAACTAAAGTTTCTGTTGAGTGATGTAACAAGACAATGATATAGTGCAATCATGTTTATAAGTTAATGGATGAAGAAGAGTAAATTCTGAGTTTTTGAATAGCCAAATAAAAATGTAGGCTTGAATCCTCATAAAAGTCCTCTTTGATGGAAAGACTTGAAATGAGCAGTTCATACTTTTAAAAAGGCTGAACAGTTAGTGAAGTATTTTGTCATGGAGGAATGGGACAAAATGTCTACATATTCTGAATACCAATAAATGGGAAGGGTTTGATTATAGTAGTTGCTTTTAATGTGGTATAACAAAAATCTAAAAGGGTGATTATTCTTTTCATACTGGCACATTGAAGGCTACATTTAGTTTCTTTATAAAATAAATGAATCTTAACTGATCTAAACGTTTGACATATTTTAGAAAATAATCATAATAACATTATAATCTTATGTTTAATAAAATCTTTATTTTTCATTATTATGAATCCATCTATAAATTTATAATGTCAACATGATTTCCACATTGCATTAGAGAGGCACCTTATTCAGTACGAGCACTGAAAAATCTATCTAAGGTTCTGGTAACTTCAAGTGACAAATTTATATAAAGTAAAAAAAAATCCAAAACAGACTCTTTTCCACAGAATTATTATGGGGTGGAGGAATGGGTAAATTAGCAACAAAGGTTTATCTTTTTTGCTTATGCTTCCCTATGATCCATGTACACAATGCAAAGAGAGGGGAATGTATGTAGTTGGAGAAAAGCCAATTAAAGTGTTTACAAGGCTATGAGGTGAAATCTTCCCATATAACTCAAGACAGACATTTATTTAGTATTATGAATGGAATGATTTAACACTTTGATCTGCTGTTGGCAGGCCTGATTTATCATGAACATTTTCCAGTCTGACACACATTACAAAAGAATTCCAACAACAGCTAAAGGCAATATACAGACTTAACCTGCTGGAGATCTTCCCCTTTAGATGATTTATAAAGTGCCTTTGAAGTTGGGCTTATACACAGAAAAACTGGGTAGTGGATATGCTTTACTTACCTTACCCACTTCCAAGAGCCATTCAAAGTGAAGAGATTAAAAAATAAATAAATAATAGTACCTCAGTGTAAATATGGCCAGCTGGTTTAGACTTACAACATATGCAAATAAAATTTTTTTAAAAACCTCCTCCTTTAAAACTGTTCCAAAACTGACTATGATATGACCTGGAAAAAAAGGTCAGAAGGTGTAAAAGTTGAAAGTAAGTTTACTCCTTGAGGGTTAGACAATTAAACTGTCAATGTGGAATTCTGTTTAAAGCTTACAATACCCTGAGAACCTGAGAACCTTGAGCTAAAAATAGTTTGAGTGTAATATGATCCAGGCACCTTAACTATACTCACATTAAGATCTAAGCAAAGTCTCTGAATATTACATTTTCTTTCCAAACTTTCAGGATTATTCTTTTATAACAACTCTACCTTGCTCGCCTCCAATGTCTTTGTAATTTTCAAGAAATTCCCATTAGTCTAAAAAGCTTACTAGAAACTACCCAATCAGATCACATACATTTTTAATTTTATTTATAATAAAAGATACTCTTTTATACTGTTTATGAGAATGATTTTCTTTTGTCAGAATAACTTTATAGAACGGTCATGATTTTAAATGCTTTATTTAAAATACATTGAGTCAACTCGTGCTGATTTCTTGTACTAGAAATTTTCAAGAGTACAGTATATGCTTTCTGTTGATTTAAAGTTAAAATTCGCTATATAAAGCTTGGAGCTGACTGTTTAGACTCTGTTAGAATTATGTTTGACCACAACAGACATAGATATTTACTTCTAAATGAGTATCTGCTGCATATTTGTTAATAAGAAACATATTTGGCTCATATTTCACATTCACTATGCTTATTGAAATGTAAGTGTTTGGTGTGTGACAAGCAATCCGTTATTACAATAAAGTTTTATATCAGACATTTTGTTGATCTCACTGCTATTTAAATTGATAATGGTTAAAAAAAATAACAATTATATCTGAAATATTAAAACATCCAAAAGTATTGTACACAAAGGAACCTAATTTGACTGACATCTTTTTCAAATTATAACAAGGAAGGCATGATAAATATTCATTTTCTCCTTTCCCACTGGCACCAGAATATAAATAAAACTAATTATGGTCTTCTAAACATAATTATTAATCATTTTATTGCAACATGTTATTGCATACAGATGTATGCAAATGTGCAAATTTCATTAAGAAAATCTGCCCAGATCCATCTGCTCCAATGGATTTCATTAAGCAAAGAACTACAGAAGCTGACAAAAGTATTGATAAATAGTGTTTGATCATTTCACACAGAAAATGTTTAATAAAACTTAAATATGATACAAAGATACACAATAAGCCTGTGCAGTATTCTTTTCCAGAATATACAAGGTATGTATGAATATCTGATGACACTTTTATTATCAATCATTCTACATGAATACCTGTAGCAGCAAAGCTGAGTTTGCTTCCATGTGAACTACAATCAATATACTCTTTTAAACTTCAAAAAGGGCTTTGCTGCTTCAAGCATTTGCCATCCATGTGTTAAAGCCTCCTGCGGCCAATATCAGCAGACGGATCTACTGATGTGTAATGCTGCCTAGTATTGTTGCAATGCACTTATTACCAGTGCAAGCAAAGTTAAAAAGAACTGTGACCTGTTTCCCTCCTATTTCCTATATACAAATGAAGCTATTTGAATGTACAACCAAATATATTACCCAGATAATATTAAAAATTAAACATAATTTTGGATATAAAATTAAGAGCAACCTGTATTTTAAGATATATGCTGCTGAACAGGGAAAAAAAATTAAAAGCCTTTGCAAAACTCTTATCTTTCCCGTTTTTTGAGAACAAGGGTTTGAAATGTAAATAATATTTTCTGCTACACTCAGTGCAACCCAAATTATCCTTGAAGATCCCCAGTTTTTAAGTCTCAGGGTATAACTATTTTCATTATTAATTTATCCTGAGAATCAATTCTAGATGTTTACTACTACCTCAAAATCTGCAGCTCAACAGGAGTTAATTTTGTCGATTAGATTTAGGATTAAAGAAGTTATACTGCTATATTTGTACTCAGGGGAAGCCAGTCCTGAAATTACAAGATAAATCTACTCTTTCTGTGCAACTAGAACTAATATCTAGTAAATCAAGCTAGGGTCCTTTAAATAGATGGGCTTCAATTAGTGAAGGTGGAGTAGGCACCAAGGTGGCACCATTCTAATTGGGGATGCATTCAATTTCATAATTTAAATAAAACACATATGAATGTCAAGGCAGGAGGAAAATCAAACATCTCTTCAGCATCATAGAACCAAGTAAACAATTGCAGTAGTGCTGATAACAATTAAACAATCAGTTTTCTCTGTTTTCAGTTACCACTGCTTCATTTGTTTTATTTTTAAAAATACAGTTTAATATAGTATAGTGTATAAGGTATTGAACTAAGGAACAGAGAGACCCTGAGTCTAGTGCAAACTCAGTCCCAGATATTCACTGATGACTTTGGATTAATCGTATTTGTCAGCTTCTGGGGTTATAGGAGGTAGTAACATAATAAATGCTATTTTGAACCCCTCAGTGAAAAGAGGGATGTAAATCAAGTAAGCAAAATAAATAAATAATGCAATCAGGTTTACTGAGTTGGGTGGAAAAAACAGGGTAATTCAAAAATGTATCAGAGCTCTGTAAATTGGGGAAAAAAATACATGAAACAAAAGTCAATGTACATGTGAAAAAAGTAAATGAGGAAGAAAACAAATTTAAATTGTTTGCAGAGGAAATTCTCTCAAGGCAATGGGTAGACAGGCAATTTCTTCAATAGTTATAGAATAATAACATTGAATCATACATCTATTCATACGTACAATACACATTAATATAATCTTAAAAGCATGATTGATTTAAATGTATATTATGAAAGTAAAAGGTGCAAGAATGATTAAATATTTGAAATTTATTTTGATTGATTTATTAAATTTTTATGCTGCTCATCTCTTGTACAAAATGACTGAGGGAAGCTTAAATATATATGTATCTAACTATCTCTGAAAAAGATTGTTAGTGATGTCATGGAACAAGAAAAATGCATATTAAAACAAGGTTATAACAATGAAAGCAAGAGAAAGATATTGCTTAATGTTTGGAAAGAGAAAATGATAACTATAATAAGGAGTCATAAACAGCAAAGGAATGATTACTATTAAAAGAGACAGAGAAAATCCAGGTCATTTTTGGTGAAACTAAGGATTCTTTTGCAAGTGAGATAATGAATAGAGGTGAACAAGGAATCCCCAAAAGAGTGAATAGAATTAAAAATAAAACTATGATTGATTTGGGATGAAACTGAAGTGAAGGAATGTTGGATGGAATATTTTATAGATCTTTACATTACCTCAGCATTGCTTATAATAGATGTTCATGTTGCACAGTAGTGTAGTTATATATATTTGCATTAATGAGTCAAATTATAAAACAAAAGTCATAATATTTGGAATAGTCAGATCATTCAGATTAATGCTACTCAATATGGTTAAGTTTTGTTTTGATCTCAGAACAGCACTTGTGTTTTGCTTCAGATTTAGAAAACTTAATATATAGTGGGGGAAAAAGCAAGAAAGTTTTGAAACCAAAATAGTTTGTTTATATCTGCTTGTACCTAAGTTGCAGCTGGATAAAAAAATGTTAAAATCCCAACCTAGCAATT
The DNA here is from genome assembly GCA_012654045.1 of Ptyas mucosa. Lineage (NCBI taxonomy): Eukaryota > Metazoa > Chordata > Lepidosauria > Squamata > Colubridae > Ptyas > Ptyas mucosa. The sequence goes on from WNWU01013802.1 coordinate 17,560,169, forward strand.
TTTATTTCATCACCCAAGGAGATTTAAAAAATTAAACATGTTCAGCATGATCCTGATTAAATGTATAATTTTATGAACTATGGTGAAAAATTCTGAGAAAAAGTGTGTTCTCATATATTCAGTTTTGATTTTAAATCAATTTATGAACTCTATATAAATTAAAAGCTTCTGCTCCATCCTACCTCTCAATTTTTTTAAAAAAAAAAGTCTCTCACATACATACATAAACACATTCCCATTTGCACAGTCCCATTGTACTAGTTCGTGGAAAAACCAGCAAAGCATGTGGATGAAAAATGACTGTGGATGTCTCAGATGGGGGTTTTGTAGGTAGGATTGTTGAGAAGGAATGGTAAAGAACAAAGTTCTGGAAAACAAAAATGAATACAGCCTTTGATTTGCTGTCAGTCCGAGAGACAGACAGGTTCCGTTTCATAATCCCTTCCATCTCATATTTGGAAGCCTTCTATCAGCACACACAGGAGGCATTTACTGTGTGTGGCAGAAAAGTATGAAGGAAGATAAAAATGCTTTTGAAGCTATACGATTCTCAGAAACTGATATTTCTGTTTAGACTCGCAGCTCAGCATTTCTGAAGCTTTCTTGTGGCTGGTATCTGATATATGACCAATGTGCATACCAGAGATGCTCGGCTCATACTTACACTTTGCAAAGTGATCCATGTGTTCAGCCATAGATTCCACCTAACCTGCTAGAAGTATCATTTAATTTTTCAATGAGGATTTCCAATAAGAAATTGCATAAAGGCCATTCCCAAAATACAAAGTTAGCATGCATTTCTTTTACAAATATCCAAATAAGTGAAAGAGAGAGAGAATAACATAAGCAGGCAATCATTTTAAAGGAAAGGGTAAGTCCAGCAATTCACCACTTGCCTCATTATCAACTGCTTTTTCTTTACTTTAAGGGTGACTACAGTAAGAAAGTTGGCATATCATATATGCCAATATGATATACTGAAATTCAGGAAACAGATTAAAGATTAAAATTAAAGGCTCAAGGTTGACTCAGCCTTCTATCCTTCTGAGCTCAGTAAAATGAGGAGCCCTGGGCAATATGCTGACTTTGTAAACTATTTAGAGAGGGCTGCAAAGCACTATGAAGTGGTATATAAGTCAACAGTGGTGGGATTCAAATTTTTTTACTACCGGTTCTGTGGGCGTGGCTTGGTGGGCATGGCTTGGTGGGCATGGCAGGGGAAGGATACTGTAAAATCTTCATTTCCATCCCACTCCAGGGGAAGGATACTGTAAATTCCCCTTTCCTCCTGATCAGATGGGACTTGGGAGGCACAGACTAGATGGGGGCGGGATCAGTCAGAGGTGGTATTTACCAGTTCTCCAAACTACTCAAAATTTCCACTACCGGTTCTCCAGAACTGGTCAGAATCTGCTGAATACCACCTCTGAAGTCTAAATGCTATTGCTAAAGATGCACCATTTGGCTCTATGACCACTGGATCAACCCAGCACTCTCCTTCATGTTGTATGTGAATCAAAAATCTGAAGAGGGAAAACTTCATCATCTTAGGCAATCCTACTTGCACATTTTATAGATCTTTGATATTCTCCTAGTTTCATCTAGTCCTATCAACTCTGATCAGTACAGTTGATACCATTGTAGCAGTAGTGAGTTTCAATTTCAGCCACTACCGGATAGCTTGTGGGTACACGTGCACTCGAGCATGCTTGCAGCACTTCTGTGCATGTGCAGAGATGTCCGGGCAGGCAGGTGGAGCCTCCCTCTGCCGCCGCTACCTGTTCACCCGATCCGGGGCGAACTGGTAGAAACCCACCATTGCACTGTAGGCTTTAGAAAATCAACAAGGCGGAGACCTCATAGGAAAAAAAATTCAGAGTCCTGAATGTTGGTTGTGAATAGAATTCTGAATCTTGATTATGGATTTCATACTAATATATTTTACTATGCTATATGTAATGCAAAAGTGCAGTATAGGAATATCATACTCCTACCACTGTTAATCATAATGGTGAGGTTTGTGCCAATATTTACTAATGCTTGTAGCTGTCTGCTCATTAGAGTGGATTTTTCATTAATTTGTGAATTGCAAGATAAACGTTAAAAGTTTTTGTGCACCAGAATAAATAAATACATTCATGCTGCGTATTCTGAATATGAATTTAGCTTGCATGTCTGAATAGAATGTGCAGGAGTTTTTTTCCTCCTAAGATTTATTGGCATAAGCAGAATATGTTTATATTTCAAAGTTTATGGTTAGGTGTATATAATCAAGGTTGGATTTTTATGGGTGTCATTGAAGGGACAAGGGAAAAAAATATTTTGAACTGCATCAGCTATTTTTGGATTACAGTGTATTTTCTCCCTTTCCTACATTTTTTTCATGCAATGTGCAGCAGGTGCTGTATATTAATGGAGCAACCAAGCGACAAGTTAGGTTTTTTAAAAAAAAAATTAACTCCCATCCAAAATAGATAGACAGTCATTCATGGAATTCAGGTTAATTCTTTCAGCTGAAGTGATTTGTAAACAGTCACTCAGAATGGAATGTTAGATAAACTAGTTTGTTTAAATACATTATGGAATCATCAGTGGTACATGTTTTTTTGCCTGTTTAACACATCTGTTCCTAATAAAATGCTAATACTATGAACCTTTTAACTTAACTTTTTAAATGTCACAGTAATTTAAATATAATTCCTTTTCCTTTCAAGGGGGATAAATATGTATTTATTTGGCTAAGAAAGAGGTACTCTAATTTTCAAATCCAGATCTATGTGGGGTTTTTTTTAATGAAATCTCTTCATTATAATAACTTTTCTCATAATCTATCACTGTTTTTTTAATACTGGCATCTCACTTTGGAACTGAAAGTACAAATTTTCTAGTTTACAATGCTAGGATGTATTTTGTTGATATTTTCCTATCAAAACATATGATATGCCACATAAGACTATTATGAAAGAGACTAAACATTAAAGATTTCAGGACCAAAGATGATAAAATCCAAAATTTAGAAGGCCCCAAAACTCAGAGTTTTGCCAGGTTCATTTGAAGCCTGTTATTCCCCCATCCAGACTTCCCACAGCCTCCAGGCAGTAGGACAAGACATCAGCAACATCACTTAGTTCACCAATGAACAAAGATATATAATTGGCTATCATGAACATACTCACCCCCTGGCAATGAATGATAATATCTAATGGCTTCATGTAGATGTTAAATAGGAAGGAGAGAGTATTGAACCCTGTGGCACCCCAAATACCCCGTTTCCCCCAAAATATGACATCCCCTGATAATAAACTCAATTGGGCTTTTGAGCGCATGGAAATAAGGCCAAGCGCTTATTTCAGGGTTTTATTTTCGGGGAAACACAGTAGTAGTGGTCACAGGCAAGACATTTCACTCCCAATCAACATTGACTGATCCTAGTTCTATTGGAAGGAAAAGAACCAGCTCAATACTGGGTCACCCACTCCTAATCCACAAAGCTGAATCAGAAGGACACCGTGGTCAATGGTACTGAAGGCCACTGAGAGGTCAAGGAGAGCAGGGACAAATACAAAACCTGTTAGATCAGGCGCAGGAAAGAAGACAAGACCAGCGGGGTCTGTTCAACAAGTTTTATTCAGCTCTTAACTAAGTCAGAACAGACGAACGGCTGTGCTGCCGGAGCCCTTTTTATAGCGCTCCGGCAGACCAGCCGTCCAATGACAGCGGTTTAACTTTCCCGCCCGGAGGATTAACCAATCCCCGGCCGGATGTCCTTATAAGGACATAACAAAACCCTTGTCCCACCTCTTCCAGAGATCATCCAAAAGAGCAACCAATGCAGTTTCCAGCCTATGCCCAGGCCTGAATCTTGACTGAAAGGGATCCAAAGAATCTATTTTATCCAGGACCCACTAACATTGATTTGAAGCCACCTTCTCCACAACCTTCTCTAAGAAAGAGAGATTAGATAATGGATAAAAAATGTTCATTATAGTATTCTTTAGGAGGCAGTGGGCCAAAGCCATCTTAAGGGGAAATTGGAACAACCTTCTTTCTCAGGATGAATTAACTACCACTGGAACTGAACCACAACCCATCCCACAGATAGTCTTCATTATCCAGGAGGGGCATGATCTAAAGAACAGGTGGCTCAGTTCATAGTCGTAAAGACCATGTCCAATTCCTCAGGTCCAACCATTTCAAACCACTCCCAGATAACTGGGCAAGGCAAGGTTGCTGGCATTTCCACTTGACATATGCCAAATGTATTATCTAACTGGGAATTGATTCAAGCCACTTTGTCTGGAGGATGGTCTGCAAATTCTTCTGCACAGTCCTGTAGGTGAATTTCTGAGTGACACTTCCCCAATTAGTTGTTTCTTTTCCTATTCTTCAGATATATCATTATCATTGATGATAATGATTTTGATTTTGAAGTTTACAAGTAAAAGAGGCTTCTCTTACTTAATCATATCACATTTAGAAGGTAGTACAGAACAATTAAATGATAACAGGTTATTTAACAGAGTATTTCAGAAGCTTTCTTACAAATTCAAATGCTATTTTCCTTCCTTTTTTAATATCTGAGGAAGTTTAAGACAATGATACATAGGCCATTGATTTACTTTTTGACTGGTTAACACAAGCCTCCAGAGCTCTTATCATTTTTGTTGCTCTTCTCTACACTTCATGTGATAGTACCACTTTACTATCTTGATGCAGTTTAGGCCTGAATTGGCTTTTTCGGCAGCTGAGCACATTAGTGGTTTGTAATTAAGTGGTGATCCACTAGAACACCTAGATCCCTTTTACAGTCATTACTGTTGAGCAAGGTACTACCTTTTCTATACCTGTGCATTTGGTTTTTCTTGCCTAAGTGTAAGACTTTATTTTTCTCACCACTGAATTGAATTTAGGTAAAGATAACGTCCAGTGTTCAAATCTGTCAAGCCTTTTCTGTTTCTTGAATATGTCTTCTAAAATGTTTACTATTCCTCTCAGCTTGATGTCATCTACAAATCTAAATAAATCAAACATGATTATTATTAAAGCATTTGAGAATGCAAACATTTCTTTTCCTGCCTTTGGTGCTCTTATTTAGATTCAAAAGAATGTATGAGTTCAAATTAGATACATTATTTAACTATCAACTTCATTTTCAGGGGAGTATATTTTATTATTATGAATGGTCGCACAGTAAATCGGACAAGATTAGCACTGTTATTCACCTGTTGACTCCTTCCCAAGGTCCTGGGATAGACAGATGTTGTTTAATGTGTTAACAATTTCATTTCAGGATGTAAGCTGTTCCAAATAAAGCTGCTCTTTGCAATTGAGTGATGGTGATTTTGTCAATGCCAGTGATCTTCAAATGGTGCTCCAAATGTTTTCAGATTACACCAAAGGAGGCTACTACTATTGGAACTATCTTTGCTTTCTTTTACCACAGTCATTCCCCATTTCTATTTACAGGTCTTTTTATTTTATTATTTCTCTTCTTTTTTGCAGTTCTCTTCTCTTCGGCAATCTCCAGATACTGCTATATCCACTATCCAAACTTATTTTCTTTCTTATCACCAACTGTTACATTTGAGGTGTTACATGGCAGGAGCTTGTCTGAATTCTGAAGTCCCAGAGCACTTCGCTTCTTCATTTTCTATTACTTTATCTATTGTGTGATCCCTTCAGTTCTTGCTTGATAATTAAAATTATTATTATCTTTATTTTTAATACAGCACATTGTTAATAATATGTCATAAATATGACTTTTTATGTAAAATTTGAATGCTGGAAACAGACAAGTTGTTTTGCTAACGTGGAACTCAAACTTAGCATTTACATGTCTTGTCTCCAATTTTAACTAATTTAAGAAATGTTCATTTAATATTAGGGCTTATATTAGGATTTGTATATTAAAAATGTTGTGAGAGACTGCTAGAAAATCCTGTGTGTATATAGTATAACAAATCTGTATGAATGGAAAGAAAAGAAAAAATAGAATGATCAAGCAATATTCTAAACCTAGATGAACATACTTAGAAACTTGCATTATGCTATATAATTGTTTAGAACACAATAAAATGTAACAAAAAAAGTGAATACATTTCTAATGATCAGGACAATTTTTTTTATTGTCAAAGGCTGTACATTGGTTTGGGGGAATACAATTGGGTCATACAGTATGGACTAGGGAAAAGTAAACATGGTAAAAGAAGAAAATTATAGAACCATATTTTCTTAAATGTATCTGATTGATAATTTCTGTATTCTATCTATCTATCTATCTATCTATCTATCTATCTATCTATCTATCTATCTATCTATCTTCTAACCTACCTACCTACCTACCTACCTACCTATATCTATCTATCCTATCTGTCTATCTGTCTATCTGTCTATCTATCTATCTATCTATCTATCTATCTATCTATCTATCTATCTATCATCTATCCACCCATTCTTTTTATCTAGAATAGACATTGTATTTCTGGCAAATGAATTGTGGAAATATATAATAATTTCATTTGGTCCTTTGATCCTAGTAACTTCTATACACAATTTGCCATGCAAGAAATCTGCAGCTCATTTGGATAATAGAAGAAATGTATCTTGTTATCTTTTTTCTTTTAACTGATTTCTATAAAATCAGCTTCAAGCCTTTCATCATGCAACCATTACATCCAAATGATCATGAGACAGTTCACATAATTATACCAATGTCATTTGCTTTCCATCAAAATGTGATTGGGTTGCTTGCAATTTTCTCAATTAAAATACTGCCTATTTTGCCTGGAACTGAAAAAAGAAGATAAAGAAAGCTGTAAGTATAAGATTTATGACTGATTTGTGAATTACCTAGGATAAAATTTGAAACTGAATCATGAAATTAAAATGTGTGCTCTTTCTATAGTACTTAAATAAGCATGCTTGCATGTTCCATGGTGTTTAAGCGCACATATTTCTGTGATCATAGGGCAGTGGATAATTTTGAAAGACATATATAGATATGTATTTTGTGGGTGCTGCTTTCTTGTAGTATGTTTCAGCACAAACGGTATAATATCACAAATCCCTTTGCACTACAATTTCATCCCAATGGAAAACATAATAGGAACAAGCTGTGTCACCTCTGCTCTTTTACAGAGATCCTTTGTTGCAACATCTGTCCAGCACAATATATTATCAGCAAGCTTTAATGCCACTTGGAATGTCTGGTTAATTCACAGTCAATGTATATTTAATAGTTCTTTTGTGTGGAACCCTACACCCTTTGTTTTTCCATACAGGGACTATAATGTGAAACCCTATGATCTTTGTCTCTAATGGAGAATCTTAGTATTCATACCTGCCATTGGAAGGAACAGGACTTTTTCACAGCAAGTTTTTGTCCCATATGGGACTTTAGCATAAAGGTAGATGAAGTTTCAATACTAAAGTAGGCCCATAAACTACAAGGAGACAGAGATCATGCTCCACTATAAATTTATATAAAAATCACTAGAATTTTTCAATTCTCTTATAATTTTAAGGGTGAATATTATAGTAACTGAATTGGAAACAACTTGAAATTATTTAAGATAGTTGCTAAAAACAGACATGGGGGAGAAATCTTTCAGAACTGAGATAATAGTCATTAAAATAGAAAGACAGAATTGAGAGGTCCTTGGTGCTCTCTGACCTTGGTTGTTTTCTTGCAGACATTTCATTACCCAAACTCGGTAACATCATCAGTGATAAAGACAAAATTATTTTCAATTCAGTTCAGTTTAAGGAAGAATAAACTGCTCACATTGAGACAAACAGAATGTAATATCTGAGATCTCTAGGACTGTTCAGGAAAGGAATCTTAAGCTTATGGTGGGAAACTAAGTGAAAACCATGTTGAAAATTAATTAGGAAAAGAGGCAAGAAATAAAAATAACAGTATTATAATGACTTTTTTCAAATCTATTTTAATTGGTGAATTTAGGGAACGTTAGATACTGCTTCAAATGGTCTTATCCCCCAATTCATCATTTAACACCATTTTACCACTGATAATATACCATATATTATTTGGCTCAATATATTAGAGGAAATTATTGCTATATGAAGAATGTTTCTGGATTGAGAACTTCAGAGCTATTTACCAGAAAAAGAAAGCCATGAAAGTGATCACATTCACATGCTGCTGTCAAGCTTTTGCATGAAGGCTTTCATTTGTATAGTATTTATATTTCTGATCAGATTCTTGTAGAAGCAGAAACATTATTTTATGGAAGTGTCCCAAAAGTGCTTTTTAAAGAGGCAACTGGTTTTTATTTGAAGATGTTTTGCTTCTCATCCAAGAAGCTTCTTCAAGAAGTCTTCAAAGAAAAACCAGAAAGTCCAGTTGCCTCTTGAAAAAGCACCTTTGGGACAACCATGACCTGGATGACTGAAGAAGTCCGTAGACATTTGTGGACAGTGCTTGACCTAGACCAGTGATGGCTAACCTTTTTGGCATCACATGCCAGGAGAGGGGGGGGTGGGGGAGGTTCGTGTGCATGTGTGCCAACACCCATAATTCTATGCACCCTGCCCTGCACATGCATGCGCAACCGCCCTCCCCCCCCACTCTGGCACATGATGGCCTGGTAGGCCCATTTTTCTTTCTTACCTGCTTCAGATCCTCTCTGCATCTGGGAAAGGCAAAAACAGCCTTTCCCACTCCCTCGGAGGCCCTCAGGAGACTTGAAACAGCCCATTTCCCAACTCCCGGTGGGACAGGAAGTGATCTTTTTTGCTGTCCCCAGCCTCCATAGCCTCTCTAGGAGTCTCTGGAGGCTGGGGACAGCAAAAAATGTCACTTCCTGTCCCACCGGGAGTTGGGAAATGGGCCCTTTCAGGCCTCCGGAGGACCTCTGAGGGAGTGGGAAAGGCTGTTTTCGCCCTCCGCAGATGCATAGAGAGGTTCTGGAGCCAGGTAAGAAAGAAAAATGGGCCTTCCCCACCCATCCCCAGGCCCCCCGGAGGCAGGAAACAGCCTGTTTCCCTACTTCTGGTGCGCCCAGAAGGCCCGAAAATCAGCTGGCCGGTGCGCGCATAAGCGCCAGACTTGAGTTGGCATGCCCACTGATATGGGTATGCGTGCCACCTGTGGCACATGTGCCATAGGTTCGCCATCATGGACTTAGACTGATACTCTTGTTATTTTTAAAATTATTAGTAACCTTTAACCAGGTTTAGTCAGTTCATGCTCAGTCAGGGCTCAGACTAATTAGTACTTTAATAAGAGCCTGTCAGAAAATATCCTGACAATATAATAGGCTGAAATGTTTGGTGCAATTTATTTCTTCAGACTACCTCATTATAACAATAGGACCAATATATTCAATAATAAAAATCTGCAAAAATTCAGAAAGCACTGACAGGGAGCCAAATTTTTTTTAACAGAACTATGTGATAAATGAGCTGTGAATGGTTTTTAAGTAATGAACAAAATTACTAATGATATTGCTTCTTACTATTGCTACTAGTTATAAAAATTCTATGATAGTTTTCTAATTGTAGAAATACTTGAAAGTTTTTAAAAGCTCTCAAAAATTCTTTCTTTTAATTTTTGATTTGAACAAGATAGCAATAAATGTGATTTTAATATTTCTAATATGTTAATATTATAAACATATGTGATTAATATTATTAATAAAGAATACATTTATGTATTATTTTTATTTTAAGTTTTAATAGTGAAGTTGCAAAAATTTTAAGAGGATTTGTTTTGGGGTTGTTGGGGATTTTGTTTCTTTCTGGTACAGATGAATAAGAAATTTTGGGGAAAAACAGATGGTTGGTGGAATATCAAATATAAAGAGACTGTGGATGGCAAAAATGCATGTAAGAGAATACTTACTGCAAAGAATAAGACTGAGAGAAAATAAAATCACAAAGAATGTCATTAAAAATGCAAAGAACATTTAAAATTAAAAGAAATCAACCCAATACAGAGTGGTTTTTATGAGAATTAAAAATTGTTTTGGAAGAAAATAAAGAGCTAAACAAAGAGCCTCCAGCAAAATGAAAAATAGTTCACAGTAAACCTGTTTTTATTTCCTGATGCTCAAAGATTAAAATAAAGATGTAACATAAAATAAAAGTGATGAAATATTTTGGAATGAAAGCAAGGGAATACTGAAAGAATTGTTTTAGAGATTTATATCAAAATGATATATCAAAGAGCAGGTTAGGCTAAATGTTATAAATGTTAATGTCTGAGAGAATAAAAAGAGGTGAAAAGGATGTTGAGAAAGGATGAAGTGGCAGATGTTAATCGTGTAACTAGACAATGTTAAAATAGGGATATGGTTTGCTTACAGAACATCCAGGAAGTGGATTAATTTGTTACATGGGAAGAAAGGTATCAAAGAGCAAAACGTGCTGAGTTCAGTGTTGTTGTTTTTTGTCAGGTTCAAGTCCAAAATGACACAATAAAATCTAATCATGTCAGTTCTTTATTTGCTTACTCTAATATACAGAATCTTGCCAGATTAAAGCTATATATTCCTAACCTAATAGATATACCCTGGGATATTCTCAGGTATGGCTACCCTGAATCTCCTCATTCAGTTCAGGACTGTGCCATCTCCTGTTTAGGGGATCTCTCTGGAATGTTCTGCCCTCAGTAAGCCATTACCCCCACTCCTTTTTCAGTTGTACTTTCCTTCACATATATTTCCCATTTTTGCTCATTTACTCTCTTGTAATCCATTTCTCTCCAATCACTTTGCTCTGGAAAGGAGAATAAAAATATGTCAAGCAAGGGGAGATTGCCTATAGAGATCACTTCCCTCCTTTGCTTGTTTAAAAAAAAATCCTTCCACTCTGCAAGAAAGGGGAAAGGAGGGGAAAGTGATTTCTGAAGGCAATATCTATTGTGCCTGACCAAGGGTGAAATGCTCCCTGTTCGGACCGGATCACCCAATCCGGTAGCAATGGCGGCAGATGGTTCAGAGAACCGGTAACAAAAATCCCTGCCCCCCCGCCATGCTCAGCTGAGTCGCATGATCATCAGAGGCTTTTTTAAAAAAACTTTTTAAAGCATTTTTTCTACAACCTCTTCTGACAAAAAAATGCTTTTAAAAGTTTTTAAAAAAGCCTCTAATGATCACGTGGCTCAGCTGGGATCGTCAGAGGCTTTTCAAAGCATTTTTTTCTGCAACCTCTTGGCTGAAGAGGTGGTAAAAAAAATGCTTTGAAAAGTCTCTGACGATCCCAGCTGAGTTGCCTGATCGCCAGAGGCTTTTCAAGGCGTTAGAAAAAATGCTTTGAAAAGTTAAAAATAAAAGTTGGCCACGCCCACCCAGTCACATTACCTCCCACCACCACCAAGCCATGCCCACAGAACTGGTAGTAACACATTTTACATTTCACCCCTGTGCCTGACCCAAAGTAACTCAAGAAATTTCTTTTTCTCAAAAAAGGAGATGGAGAAGGTAGACTTGGGTCGCCTTAAACTAGGCTCTGTTTTGCTATCTGTGGATACAAAGAGGGTGGCAAATATCAGGAAGCAACACTGGAGAATCTCATGGTCATCTGGGTGTGATCTATATTCTGGATGACTAAGGTTAAGTTCATGGTTGCCATTGGTAGCCATAAATTCCTGGGCTACCTCTTATCCCACCCTCAGGGAAGACAGATTATAATCCTGTGGAACTCCACTGCCAACTCTGAGACTTAATTAAGGAGCTCAGACAGGGAGGTTTGTTATCCAGCAGGGTGGATAGTACAAAAGGAAGAGTCCCAACTTATATGTAGAACCCAACTCAAGGAACAAGGTCTCACATGAGGCAACTCTTGGAAAAGTGTCCCTGAATGTTCTAAGAAACTCCTGGATTACAATGATAACTAAGACTGTAGATACATTTCAGAGGACTGCTCAGTGCTATATATTTACTAGTACATTCCAATGATTTTTAATATGATAGAAGTTCTGATATAGAGAATATTAATATTAAATATTTAGGGCTTTCAAATTGCAGTATGGATGTCAGAAGCAGTGATTCTAAATAGGAGCAGTATTAATTTTCAAACCAGTATTCACTAGGCTCTCAGGTTGCTTCTCCCCCCTCCCCCTGGTTCAGTTCCTTTGAAACCAAAAGTTCCCTTAACCTAATTGGAATGAAAACCATGTAGCTTGTAGCCAGTTATAGCTCATGTGTCCAGTGGCAAGAATATATCAAACTTTGTAAGATAGTTGACAAAATCTAAATCTTTTATAATACTAGTAGTTCAGGCAGCAATTCTCCAGTGAGTTAGAGGGGATGGTTGATGGTCATCTTCTTTGTTCCTGCATGTTTAATGCTGACTATGAAAAATTTTTCAGGATGTCTGAATGGCTGGTTGATTTGTACTGACTTCTGGGTTATATCTTATATGGGAAAATCATAAGCACTCTTGGTAGTAGCTGGAGTCTACTAAGTGTTTGGATGCTCAAGAAGCAGCTGGATAGCTTCTGTGTTGTGTCCCAAGATACAGGGGACAATCTCAACAGCAGATCACTTGACACAGTAAAGTTTCAGCATTCTCTTATATTTAGTGTTTTTGTCTGAATTTCCTCCCTTTTGGCATTTATTATGAGTTGTAATGCATGACACTGTATTTTTTGTGAGTATAATAAGATGGTTTAATAACATGGTGTCAGAAAGTGCAGATATTGTTTGAGAAATTTGAAATGTACTGTGGATCAAAAAAAGAATATTACATATGAGAGGCATAGGGGTTTTTTACAGGGAAACAAAATATAAAAGCATTATTGCTTATGTAACAGAGTTACAGCTTTTAGCACAGTCTTGTGAGTTTAGACATTTATGTGACTCCCTAATTAAGGATTTGTGGTATGTGTAATTAAATTTAAGAGAGTGAGAGTGATATTGTTAAAAATAAATGAGTTAACATTGGAACACACAACTGAAGTTGTAGAGCTAAAGAGTCAGGTGTAACTCAATTAAAAGAAATAGAGGAAATGGATATTTGGAGGAGTAAAGAGAAAATCTTTAATAAATTAAATCTCAGCTCTTTGTTATAATGCCAAAGACTCAACATGGAAAACCGTGTTTAGGTTTGGCTTTCTCATCCTAAAGGAGCCTCCCCAGCTGTTGAAAAAGAATGCAAAAAATGTAGAAAGCTGAATCAGTTCGCAAAAATGTGCAGAACTAAAGACAAAAAATTACAGATTAAATCAGACTAATGTTCATGTATGAAGAAGATCCTTTAAAACTGTTTATTTAAATGGTTAAAATGGAAGGCATAGGAAATAAATGGACTGTTGATTGACTTATGAATGATCAAAAAACTGTAAGTGTTAAATTTGATATGGGGGGGGAAGTAATGCTATTTTTTATGGACTGGTAGTTTTGTTGTTGTTGCTATTGTTCACTGCTTTCAAGTCAGCATTGATTCTTGGTGACTGCCTGGACAAGTCCCTGCGGTTTCCTAAGCCTAAGTCCCCTTAGGCTTCCTAAGTCTGAAAGAGAATGACTGGCCCGAGGTCATCCAGCTGGCTTTGTATCTAAGGTGGGACTGAACTAGTTTCTAGCCTGGTGCCTTAACCAGTACATCAAACTAGCTCTTATGGGCTGCATATAACCTTGCAAATAAGAATATTACAAAAAAATAAAATAAAAGGTTAATAGCATATTCAGGACAAAGGTTGCAGGTAATCGGAAAATGTGAATTACATTGTAGGTAGAAGAATATTAATTTGATGCCAGAGTTCCAAGTGACAGATTTTGAAGCAAAGGCTTCTTTTACAGGCAGTAATTTAATTACACTAATTTAAATCTAGAGAGTTGATGCAATTAATAAGGTCTCTGTCAATGATAAATTTAAAGATGTATTTTATATCCTGGGATGCTTACCAGGGTATTATTCAATTAAGCTGAATTTTCAAATATAGGTTTGTGCTCCAAGAAAATTCCTATATTATTGTGAGAATGTATGCAAAAACTGAACAGAATGGAACAGATGAGAGATTACTAAATGGGTATGCCAATGCTACATAAATGCATACAAAAATTAACTGAAGCTATTTTAAAGAACGTTATCAGCTACAAATAGAAGAAATTACAATTAATTTAATGTAAGACCAATTGTTTACCAACCTATTTTATAAAAAAAGTTAGATGACAGGAGGCTTTCTAATGACAAGTTAAATTGTGTACTTTCAATATATCTTTTAGAAGGTAGTAATTTAATTGATTACCATTTGATATTTTTTTCAGCTGTGAGGATGTAACAAGGGAAACAAATTTTGGAACAATTTGGGAAAGAAATGAAAACTTAAATAAACAAAATATATAAATCTTGAGGAAGTATATATACTCTTATATATACTCTTGAGGAAGAGTATTTATGACACGTGTTAATTTCTAAAGCTGTAAAATCTATTGAAACAAAGATTGACCTATTCTTAGCATGCCATGCCTAAAGAATAAAATAGAATTATAATGACTAACTGGCAGTTGTTTGACAAAGTTTGTTCCAGGAATGATTAGACAACTCAATTAAAGCAATTAGTGCAGGATGTGCCATTTCAGTGGATGCCTATACACGAAGTTCCATTTAATAAACTAAAAAATTATAAACAATTGCATCTATATTAAAATATTATTTTGTGGCAAAACCAGTGATGTCAGTAAATGTTTGTATAACATACTTAGGTGCCCTATTGCATAGGTGACACATGCACCTAAAGCCATGATTTAAGAGCAGCAAAATTATTCTCGACCAGAAAAGAGAACATTAGCAATTGTTTGGGAAGTATGAGCTGGTTTTATGAGCTGCTCATTTATCGGAACAAGTTTTAGTAGAGAAATCATTATATAACTCCCAATAAAAATTGAAAGGTGTTTATTAACTATGTAAAAATATGAATCTCTGATTATGTACAGAAGGAAGAAAAAACTAACTTGGGGTATTATGGTAGAAAATGACAACATTCTAATCTGAGAATAAATGAGAATAAAAAACAAGTACAGTATGAGAATTTTGCAGCTTGCTTTTTAAAAAGAGATTTTATGTATTGTAATATATAATGTTGCATTACTTCGGAGTAGAATATATTGACTGGAAAAATGAAGCCAAATATATTGAGAGAAAGTGGCATTTTCTTTCTGACATAACCTTACCAGTTACCATTATAGCCTGCCAGAATAATTGGTTCTGTCTTTCTTAATATTTTCTATTTATGATGCATCTGGGGATCTTCAGCCATTCACATCAAAGTTCACTAAGAAGCTTAAACTAGTCAGAGAGGGTTTGGCTGTTGTTTAATTATTGTTAACCTCATTTACAGGAGATAGATCTAAGCTAAGTATAAATACTTAATAAACACAAAGCTCTGTAATGGGTCTGTTAAAGATTGCACTCAAAAATGATTGGAAAGCTTGCCATGTGCTGAGGAAACCACAACTCCTGAATATGAGGGTAATGTTTAAGTCCCTTTCTTGTTTTTATTTTTCCTTTAAAAAGAGGGCTGTAGGCTTCAAGCTGACTCTGATTAAATTTTTCTTGTTCTGTTTATGGTTCTTATCCTTCAGGGTCATCTACCCTGATTGGACTATAAGACACAAAACTAGTCCACCCAAAAGTGGGTGGAAATGTCTGTGCATCTTACAGAGTGAATGCTGCCAAAGCCCCACCCACCTACCGGCCCCCACCCTTTGGCCTCTACCTCCCAGCAATTTGCCTCCTTGCAGCAAACAGCAAACAGCCTGGTTAGCTTCAGAACAGCCTGATTTAGCATGAACAGCTGATTGGTAGTTGGATCAGCCTCCTCGAATACCAGGGATCAGCTGTTCCAGGCTGCAGGGATCACCATCACCCATCGCTGCCACCACCTATCGCTGCCTCAGCATGCCCCATTTTCGGTGTCCGTGTGCCCCATTTTTAGCCTGTTCCCCACCTCCGCAGCTGCTGATTGCCGCCACTGCCTGGAACGGCCCAAAAATGGGACACACGGAGGCCAAAAATGGGGCACGTGGAGGCAGCAATGGCGATCCCCGCAGCCTGGAACAGCTGATTGGCGGTATTCCGGGAGGCGATCCAACCGCCAATCAGCTGCTCGTGCTAAATCAGGCTGTGCTGAAGCTGTTCAGGCTGTTTGTTGTTTGCTCCAAAGAGACAAATTGCTGGGAGGCAGAGACAGATTTTTTTTCTTGTTTTCCTCCCCAAAAGCTAGGTGTGTCTTATAGTCTGGACCATTTTATAGTCCAAAAAATATGGTAATTAAAGTCCAGCTAAATTTTCTCATGGATTTTGAAGACTGAGATTTGAGAGACAGAATTAGTAAATAGTGAGCTATTGATATTTATCATATAGCAGACTTTTAATAGTGCAATAAGCTCTAGAATTAAGGTAATGATTTTACCAACCCCCCTCAGTCAATTAGCAACCTTCTTTGAGTCCCTATTTCTCTGAGTCATTCTAATAGTTTACTGGAAGATCTAGTTTCTTTTATGCTATCCTAGTTCTGTGCCTGGCATAGTTTCTTTGATGAAATGTTATAGAATTCGCTGTTATGTCAGCTGGTGGGATACACTGGATTTCAAGGTCAGATGCACTGTGTTCAAGCGTGATGGTTACATATTTAATAACCTAATATAAAATGTTGAAGTTGCAGCCCTTAAAAACTCTTAATTGATGCGACTTTAAAACTGGGAAGAAACAGTTTCATTATAAGTAGCATAGAATATACAGTTTATTGCTTAAAAGTAAGCAAAATGCTTTAATAAAGGGAGTTAGAGAGCCACTCAACTGCTTTCAGGTCAAGGCTTTGTGACTTTGTGAAGGACAACCTTAAGAGTGATTTTATTATTTCTTGTCTGTTCAGCTGTCAGTCTTATTGATGGGCTTTGTCACAACATGCACAAAAGCTACATTTTGTTGAAATGTTCACAGTGGTTTAACAGAGGACTCATGAGAGCAAAAAAGGGATTTTGTGGGCTTACCGTGCGTCTTAGTGATTTAGCTATGATCCCTCTCGATCACTTCCCTCCTGTTCTAACACTGTTAACTTTATGAGTGAGGATTGTTGTTCTGTGGAAAATAAGCAATTACAGTATGTGCTATGAAAAGACCTTGCTGGAAAATATGATCTTCTGAGGGCTCAGTAATTTAGGTCTGAAGGTTGTTCATCAACGCAGCAGTTTATGGTGATCTTAATTACTCTTTCCCCATTTCACTGTCTTCTGTTAATGTAGATTCTTTGTTAGTGGAGGAGATTAAATTGTTCTCCAGTGTTATAAATCTCATACTGTAATCTTGGTGTTCGTCATTTGTCCACCTCAGCCCCAGCAAAATGATATATTCTAAGCTTTTTCATTGCTCAGTAATCTGTCCTGATTTAAGGATTATTGCTTCTTTTTCTTAGATGCCATAACCAGCTTCTACAAACTACAAATAATTATCCAATGTCTCCATTAAATTAAAAGCATTTTCCTATGCAAAAACTGATAAATTGGAGCATCTGCATCCAAATTTCCCTAGCTGCTTCTCTCTGGTGAAAGGCAGGACAGATTCTGTTAAGCTTGGACATTCTAATATTTGAAGATACCATATCATGGCTAAATGGTTTTTAAACCTCAATGATTTTCAGGTAATCTTTATTAGTTATGAATTCACATCCAGGTAGAAGGATGAACCTGGACAGATATACTGTAGGTTCTTAAAACATCATCCACTGTTGTATTTTCTTTCCTTTTCTATTTTACAATGTTCTCTATTGCTATGAAACAAAACATAGAATGACATTTTCACTTCCATCCCTCTTTCTTTCCTTTTTTCTTCATCACATTTTAATTCCCATTTTTCTTCACCGAACAAACAAAAAAGAGGAGATAAAGGAAAACATTCCAGAGCTACAGTGTTTCTACCCTGATACTTGTGATTCTGGAATTAAGGTATAATTCTGAAAAGCCCCTGAAAATGAACTTTAAAAATGGCTTGCTTGCTAAATATTAAATTGGAAGGCAGGCAACTGATGGAAAACATACACATTCATATCTCAATATCTCCATTGGCTTTGAAATAAAGAATTGGAAGTAATACCTAGAACAGTGATGGCTAACCTTTTTGCCGTCGTGTGCCAAAAGCATGGGGGCGTGGGGGGGTCATAGGTGCGTGTGCCCACATCCATAATTCAATGCGCCCTGCCCTCCCACGCATGCGCATGTGACCCACACACACACTTCCCCCTGCTTTTGGCACGTGATGGCACAGTGGGTCTGGTAGGCCCGTTTTTCCCCCTCCCCAGGCTCCAGAGGCTTTCTAGGAGCCTGGGAAGGGCAAAAACAGCCTTCCTCATCCCCCCGGAGGCCTTCCAGAGGCTGGAAACAGCCAGTTTCCCGACTTCCGGTGGGACCGGAAGGCCTGAAAATCAGTTGGCCGGTGTGTGCATGCACGCTGGAGCTGAGCTAGGGCAACACTCACGTGCCCACCAATATGGCTCCCCGTGCCACCTGTGGCACCTGTGCCATAGGTTCGCCATCACGAACCTAGAATGACTTCTGAATCATACAAATAGCAAAACCTTTAAAGCCAATTTTGATGACTGGTGAATCCTTGCTTCCACTCTGAAATCTTATGTTCTTAATTTGATATCAGAGTGCTTCAATGTACCGCTCAAATTCACACATTCAACACAAAATCAATGACATTCTCAGAAATCAGTGGGGTGGATGAAAATTGTCATAGATATTCACTGGATTTATTGATGAAGCTAAGAAAATCACTATCCCTCATCATGTTTTTCACTGTCTCATCTTTGAGGTGCCTTAAATTGTCTCTTTTTTAAAAAATGGATTTTGGAGATTGAAAACATCTCCTCCAAATGAGAACATCTAAAAATTGTTTTATGTTGTCTCAGAAGTAAATTGGACATGAGGTGGAGGTTATGTCACCAGCTCATATCACTTAAAAGCAGCTGATAAAGCATCTTTATGTGTAGTACATAGATGAGATGAAACCCTAAAATGCAATTTGACAGCCATCCATGATTAAGCAGCATCTTAAAATTTCAGTTCTATATACTCGAGAACACCAAACATATTGAGGCTTATTTCTCAGACAAACTAAAGTGGACTTTCACAGTCCTGATAGAACACTACTTACTTTACTTCACCTTGACCTCTAAAATCCATTCTCTACAAATAATGTGACATCTACTGTGAGGAGGCGCCATGACAGAAGCTATTACTCATATTTGTTCAATGAATCACAATTACTGTTAAAATCTAGTAGCAGTAAAGAAGTAAATATTAGAATATATAATGAATAAGAATATAGTCCCATGCTGATTGACCTGAAAATAAGTCTCTTTGGAATTATTTGGTACTTGATAGGATTCTACTCAAGTATAGAAACCTTTGGGTTAACCATAAGAGCATCAAATGTCTATTCCATTAGCACACATCTCAAGCTTAATATTCTCATTTATTTTACATATTTAAATGTTAGGGACAAGGACACATATTCAAAGGAACAAAATGAAAAAGAAAGGATGGACTATATATCATATTTAATTCTACATGAATAATCCAATATGTGACCAGACATATAGTGGCCAACATTTTAAAGAGTGCCTTATGGAGTCAATTATTGAACTCCAGTAAGTTTTGAAAAGCCAATTAGAAATACTGTATGTAATAGTTCAAGCAATTAATATGGAAATGGAGCAAGAAGTCTTTAAGCTGAGGAACTCAGAAGAATTCCTGGTTACTAGACTTTCAAATCATTTCCAGAAATTTGGAAGAAAATCTAACTAGGGATTTCCTGCTGTTGTATAAAATAAACATTTTTTAAAAATATCTGTGCCTGGGTAATCTGCTAGTTGCATTTAGCTGGGAAAAGATACAAATATTACCCAGAAAAACCATTTTCAGAAGGCAATAGCTAAAAAAGTTTCACAATTATTTGCACTGGTTTATATTTATTGGTCTTAATAGATGTGTTAAAATTCATGTTCAAAACCAGAAAGAAAAAAAAGGAAATTCCAGCAGTTAACGTAAAACAAATATATTGAGCTTCCAATACATCTCATGTCTTACTGGGAAGCTCTTTCAGTCCAATTAATTGAGTCTGCAGGGACTCGTGTTTTATATGATCTACTGGTAGCCAAGACCAGCCATCTGTGATCTGAACTTGTTCTTTCTGTTTAGGGGACAGACTTTGACCTATTGGATCACCAAGTGTTGTTGTCTTGCCTGAGTTCAACACATTTCTGGTTTCAGTCTCAGAAGTTAGGTCATTTATTTTCTATAATTAGGTTTTATTTTTTAAAAAAAATCTGTTACTTAACATGACAAAGACATTTCATGTTTTGTTCATTCTTTGTACCATTTCATTGGGATCCTTAATTTTGGCTTCCTATTTCAGTCTCACATACAGGTAGTCCATGATGGCATGTAACACATTAAATTTAGACATGCTTGAAAAACTTCCATTCTCTCAGTAAGTATTTTTTTTAAAATGCTTTATAATTATCTACCCTCGATTCAAATCTCTCTTTTCATCTGTCTTTGTTTCCCATGACTGTATTGTTGCTAATCATCAAATAGAGATTCAGTTAATGTTGGAACTGGTTTATCACGGACAATATCACATAGTTATTACTTTTCCACTAAAGCAGACTACCAGATGGGAGGCTTGGAACAACATGAAAAGGAACTCTATATCCGCTTTGCTTCACTTTTAGTAACAGAGGTTATATGAGGTGGTAGGCATTGTTTTGCAAAAGAACTTCAAAGGGAGTTTTGTGTTCCCTATTAGTGGAAAGCATTCTTTTGAATTCCTGCAGAACCTAAATATATTGCATTGAATGAGATCATTATCAGCCATATATTTGTCTGATTTACATTTAAACCTCCTTCGTTAGTGGTTCTAATCAGTTTTGTGGTAACAAATTTAATAATGTTAATAATGCTACAAAATGCCTTTCCTCCTTTAGACAATTAGCCTTGTCTAAATATATCTGTAAGCTCCCATGTTTTTGCAGATGATACATAAAGCAGAGGATGATCTCAGCAGAGAAGCATGTTCATGATGTGGAAAGGTTCGTATGCATAACATGCAATCCATAATAACAACAAAAATAATAATAGAGAAATGTATTATGAGATTGTCAGGAGGAAAAGTTTTTCACAGACATTAGTTCCTTCCTTCCTTCCTTCCTTCCTTCCTTCCTTCCTTCCTTCCTTCCTTCCTTCCTATTAAAACATCATGAAGTATTTTATGGTGAAAATTATGACGTCCTATGAAGTTAACTTAAGTAAAATACTTTGCCAACTTGGAGGTAACATAATAAAAATTTCCACTGTCTTAAAGGCAAACTAATTGTAATTACAGAGAGGCTCCATTAATCTACACTTCATTAATTTACATGATAATCCAAATAATTAACTGTCAGTCACTCCCTCAGGGAAGATTCATAGTTTATACTGTTAGAAGCATCATTATTTGTAAAGACAATTTAAAAAATTGTGGTTGGAGTTGTGAAATGCATAAATCAATTTCTTGACAATGATTTGTGTTAAAGGTGATCCAGGAAAACTCCAATGTAATTTAGTTTTATTAAGTTCAAACTAGAATCACACTGAAATTAATAGGATTTGTTGTACAAAATTTAGTTAAAGTCACTTATTTCAATAAGGCACTGGTGCAATAATTGATAAAGCTTTTACTGAGAACTCCATTGTGTATAGGCAGAATGAAGAGATCTGTTTACCGCACATTTTAATTTTCTAGAATTCAATTTTCTAAAACTTCATGTTGTTCCATTTTCCTCAGGTTTCGTCAGGTTTTTTAATATACATTTTTTTTTCATCTAAATGGTATGCTTTCCTTCTTCAGATACACTTTTACACCTTTTCTCTAAAATATACAACTTTTTGCAACTTAGCTTTATATTACAAGAATAGGAAATATAAACCAACATTCCAAGCTGCATTAAGCTGAAAAGTGCAGATGATACTAATTAGTTTAAAAAGAAAGAGAGCAACTCAAACATTTTTTCAAAGAAAAAAACTAGTCCATCAAGAATGGTTGAATGCCAAATCTGTGCTAATAGCAGTCTAGGATGAAGCTGTTCAAAATTTGCAAACCAAATGTTGTTACCCAATTTACATAGTTTTATTATTTCACTCATGCATTGTGAATATTCAGAATAAATATATGTATATTCTGGCTAATTGCTATAATTGTTTTCTTTCTTGGATGACAACAGAAAGCTACCAGATCTAAATTTACTCTGCTTCAATGACTCTGCTTTTTGGTAAAAGGAAAAAAAAATATGGTAATGTCTTCCTACAAGTCTTCCTAGAGAGTTGGATAATTATGTTTACATTTACTTAAATTGTGATATTGCATATCATGGAGGAAAAATCTTGCTTAAGAAATGCTACCATCATTTCAGGTCATGTTGTACATAAACATGGATGGCATGAAGAAAGTAAATAAATAAGAATGTTCTCTATCAAAATATTCAAATCCGTTTAAACTAGATCTTATTGCTTTTGCTTTTAATTGTTAAACTGTAAATTGAATCTCACTTCAAATCTGATCTTGACTGACTATCATGCTCCAATTATTATTATTCATATAATTAGACAATTGTCACAATTATAAGGTTGTGCATTTAGAAAATATGTTCCAGAGTGTATAGAGCATAAACAACATTTCACTTGCCTATCCGTGACTGCTTTACAAAGTTTTAGACAGCTGTTATGTTTATTCCCACTCCATTTCTTAAAAAATGTTTTCCTGAAAAATTATTTTAAAATTATTTCCACTGTCACTTATTCCAAGGATTTATTTATTCAGAACTAGAAGTCAAAACCTGTTAGTCTTTAGCATCTAATTTGGCCACTGGGATATATTTTTAACACACATTCACATGTACCTACATACACAAGTGGCTCATTTCCAGGGAAAGGAAATTGAATATAATATTTTAGGCTAAATGCACAATTATTTTAAATATAGTATTACTCTACAGTCTTACCATGAGTTATATTGATGCTTTGCCAAAAATAGTTCAGTTATCCTGTAAATACCTATTCCTCCTTCCCTTTGACTGAAATTATTATATCCATGCTTCTATTCTTCTTTTGCTATTTTCACTTGCATTAGTACACTCACTGGTTTCAATGGGATTTAGGCTCCAACAAACTATTTCTGAATGTAACCAAATATAAAAAGAGCTTTGCTGTATCAAATCAATGGCCAACAGTTGAATTGATTATTCAGTTCAGTTCTATTTGAGAAATCAACAAGCAAGGTTCTAGTATATGCATGCATGTTACATTGTAATTTATATTTATAGGCATGCTGCATTGGATCCTTTAGCTTCTAAACAGCCATTTATAGTTTTATCCTCTTTTAAAATTGAAGAGTATTATAGTTCCAGGATTTTAGTGCTAGATAAGGACATGTCACGGTTGAAACAGAGCGTTTACTTTCCCCTTCTCTGTCATCATGGCACAAGCATAAGAATCAGAAATCAATGGGCTATGCTCAACATGAGCAAAGGGAAAGAATTAGAGAAAAATCTTAAAAACAAAAACAAGCAAAAACAATAAGCAGTAAAGAGGGGCAAAAAAAGTCTGCAGCTGTCAGAATTTTTGAAACCCCAAACCTTGTTTATAGACAATCTACTAATATTCTTTTCCCAAAGTGAAAACATAATTTTCTGGCATTCTGAAACCAGACATTACAAAAACTGCATTGGAATTCTTGACATCAATTCTATATAGTTGACAACAAAATCAATGACACAGCTTATCCCAAACCAGGCAGGAAGCATGGAAATAACCCTAAAACAGGTTTAATGTTGCTTTTAAAAACACACTTTACAGTCTAAACTTAAAATCAAGAAAATAAAAATTCAGTCAATGCTCATGTTGAGTTCTGTCATATGAGATGAGGTCTTTGTCCTCCATCGAGATCCATTGTGTAATCCCAGTCTCTGAAAGATTGGCTGTCTCTAGAATAAAATACGGAAACAACTTCTCAGAGTACATCAACTGCCCAAGGATGCTGCTTAAAAATGATTCATTCATACTGATTTTTCATTGCTATAATCAGGAAGGCATTAAAGAAAAGAACAAAAAGATTATAGTGTCTAATTCCTCCCTGCAAGTGATCTATAGTGCCAAGAGATAAAGAAGAAGATGAACTAGTGTTTCAGGAAGAAGAGAGAGATTTACAAAAAGGAGTCAAGAAGCATTCTTCATGAATCCCATGAGCCACAATCAAATAGCAGGAAGGTAAGAATGATTTCTGGACCTGTGACTAGGATCACAAATATTCTATTACTTCCTGGCTGAGACACAAGCACTGAAAGCAGTAACCCATTATATTTTATGATATATTAGTTTGCCAGCTGCCTGTGGTGGGATGATTTAACTGCCCCCTCCAGCAGCTGACAGGTGGCACTATTAGCAAACTTCACTGGAAATGTTCTAAAGGGTAACCTTAGAAATGATTTGATTGTGCTCTCTTACACATCCAAAACTAAAATGGCAATTGCCATTTTGGCAGAGCTTTGAAACAGTTCTTTCCAACAATCTGATTCTGTACACTGGAATGATTGATGGAATGTCTCTTGTGAATTAAAATTTAGAAGGCAGCCATCTGGCAGATAACCACATTTGCAGATTGGCTTATTAGTTATATCTTAAGTGAGACCTCAATTCATTTGAGCCAAAAGACTGTACTAACAAGCAATATTTTAGGAGAAGGCTGATGTACAGGAATCTTCCATAGAAGTGTTTCTTGGAAAGCTTGAAAGGGGTTTCAAACATTTCCTCCTCATCCTGTGGCATGTCTCCCTAACCCCAGGAGTTCTCATCTCTACAACTGATCAGTTCTCCTTCACACAGAGCGAAGCAAAAGAACTTCCCTTCCATTATATTCTATTGGCATGTAGAAGTAGATTCCCTCAAGAATTGGAAAGGCATTTTGACTTTGCAACATAAAAAGAACATTTAAAAGAACTCATTGTTTAAATACATCTACATCTGTTTGAGAAATACATCAAGCTAAATTAGATCCTGCAATTTGAAAACATGAATCAGGCCATCATAAATATTTAACTAACTGAAGAACTCCTTATGAACAGATTTATTTTTTTTTAACTGAGTAGCTCAGAATGGTTTTTATTTAAAATTCAACACACATTATTCTAGGAAAGAAAATGTAAAGAAAATGTGATTCAGTGACAATTTTTGCTTAATTTTACAGGATAATATAAGCTGGAGAAAAATTTAAATGTTTATTATTTTCCAAATTCAGGCTCATTCTACTTGCCCTGAAACTGATGTGTATTCTAGCTTAATTTTAATCAAAATATATTGTAGGTGGTACTTTTTTCTATCACTGAAATGGTACTTTCCCTGCTCCAAGAAGCTTTTACTTTGCTGATAACATTTTCTATGATGAATCTTGTTTTTATTTGCTATCTTATAGAGCTTTAGATACAGACAGAGTGGAAGATTTATAACTATTGGCTGTGAGCATGCCCAAAATATTTTACATAAATTGAAATATGCCAGCTTTAAATGAATGTAAAGTATAAATGGTAAACTAACTCTACTTAAAGCCATTTACAGAAAGTCACATGGGGAGCAGTATTTGAAATTAGGTGCAAAATACCAAAATCAACCATCTTAGTATCTTGTATGAGTATGAATTATGATGCTACTTTTTTTTATAATCCATACTTTCTGCTTTGTAATTTCATCTTACTCACTTGACAATACGACATTGACTATTAAGAAGTAAATTCAATATTATGGATCCATTTAGGATGTTATATGCAGTATTATAGTATCTTTTAGCTTTTAAATAAGGTTATTTAATTGCTGCAATAGATGCAATAAATGGCTGCTAAAATGTTTAGGGAGCTAAAATAGCATCCAATAAAGCTGGTTTGTTTGTTTGTTTGGCTGGTCGGTTGGTTGGTTGGTTGGTTGGTTGGTTGGTTGGTTGGTGTTTTTGGTTTTTTTTAGCTTAATGTGAAAGCAGGAAAT
Source organism: Ptyas mucosa (assembly GCA_012654045.1). Lineage (NCBI taxonomy): Eukaryota > Metazoa > Chordata > Lepidosauria > Squamata > Colubridae > Ptyas > Ptyas mucosa. The sequence continues at coordinate 17,586,202 of WNWU01013802.1, forward strand.
GTGGTACAGATTTGGAAAAAAAGATAAATGATTCTATTTTCTCAAATCCCCGGAACACCCATTGAAATTAAATGCAAGAAATTCAAGAATGATAACATGTTTTTTACACAATAATTAAATTAAGGAATCCACAGCCATCAGATATGTATCAGATAGATAGGTAAATAGATGTTAGATAGATAGAAGGTGATAGATAGATAGATAGATAGATAGATAGATAGATAGATAGATAGATAGATAGATAGATAGAAATAATAGAATAGATTTTGAAATACTGTGTTCTTAAAAGTAAAAAATTCAAAATCAACTAACTCCTAAATGTACACCCTTTTAACAGTATCAGAATTGCACTTTTACCTTTCTTCCTCTTAGAAAACAAAAAAAAAGTACATCAAGTATCTGCTTGCTTTTATATTGCAACATCATCCTGACAAGAACAATAAAAAGCCAAAGCCAATTTCTTAAAAATACAATTCACACATAGGTGCTTTGGAAACAACAAAGAATGTTGACCTTGATAATAACATATATAAAATTGGGATTTACATTAATTATATACAGCCTTTTACCTGAATTTAATTCAAAACTATGCTGGAATTATTTAAATAAGTTACATTTGTATTATATTCCACTCAAATTCTATTGGATTAGAGTCCCACAACAGGAAATACGTGAAATAGGTTGGACTGAGAGACAGATGACCCAAATAACATAACTATTTCGAGATAAAGAGAAATCTTTAGCTCTGGAATAAACAGGAGAGACCAGGCTAAAAACCAGGAATATGTGAGTTCTGCTTTTACCTTAGGTGCAAAGCCAGCTGGGTAAACCTGGGCCAGTCCTCACTCACTCAGCCCTAGGAACCAGGCAATAGCAAATCAAATTCGGAAATCTTGCCAAGGAAACTGCAGGGACTTGGCTAAATTATCACTAGGACTCAAGGCTGACAGGGAGAGAGGGAGGGAGGGAAGGAGGGAGGGAGGGAGGGAGGGGAGAGAGAGAGAGGGAGAGAGAGTCAAATATACAGTGCTCTCTGTAATTGAAGGAACTTGAATCTAGAGCTCCCCGATTATGTTCCAGGACTGAAGGCTCTCTGGACATATTTAAATAGCACTGTCCATTCCAATGTAATTCATTTTAGACATTAAAGCCTATATTTACCTGTACAGAAATCATGCATAGTATTGATTAGAAGCACTGAATGTTCATACAGGCCTCCAAACCATTTTAGTTTCAAAAACTGTCTTCAAGATTTATGATGGACAGTTCAGGTCTAGCAGTTATTCCATCTAGTTAGTCTACCAAAGTTTGACATCCTTCCCTCATGTCATTTGACTCTTTCCTTCAGGTATTTCTGGCTGTTCCACATGCTACAATTTTTTAGATGATGATTAATGATATGCCTGGTCAAAGTAGACATTTATAGGATAATCTATACCAAGACCAAACTGTCTTGTTCTGTTATTTTTATTTCACTTATTAAAAAATGGCTTTACATTTTTGTTCTTAAGTCTTGTTGGTTTTATTATGGTGACTTTATTAAAGATAATTAAAAATAATTGTTCTTGTTTTCTTGTAAACTCCCTAGGAGAAGGAAGAGTACAGAAAAAAACCTCATCTATATGTGATACTGATAGGTGAGAAGCAGGACCAGTTCATTACAAAGAATGGGAGCAAAAAAATCTGGTTCACATCTCACTTTCTGGCTCCCCTCTCACAAACTAAGAAACGTTCTGGTGGGCTGCCAAAGACTCAAATTGGCCCTGTTGACTGCTAAATCTGTCTATAGTATAGTAGAACCTGTTCTACCTATCTTAGGAGGTATGGTAATGGTTCTACAAGACTTGACAAGGAAGACATGGATAGTGGTGGTACATCTTTTCCTTAAGTGCATGATGCATAGAATTCTACAGGATTTTATAGTTTCATGTACTGGTTCAATATTGTATCACAAAATTAGGCATTTATTTTAGCCATTAAATATCTTTAGTTATGCTTTGTTCTATCTTGTCCTGATAAGACACCTGTGTCAGTAGGATTATCCTTGAGAATAATTAACTGTGAGAAACAGAGGACCCATAACATAGAGATGATCTCATTGCCACCTGATATAAAGACTCCTTACCCTTGATAGTCTCATTCCTAGCAGAAAGGCAAAGCACTCCAATATCAGATTAACATTCTCCTTGTTTTTAGTAAAATCCTGTGAGATGAGACCATTGAAAATCAGGTCTGCTTAATGATGTTTCAGAACCTCCATAAGCAAATCTGAAATCTCCATTAGATAGAACTTCAATGCAGATCTAGTTGCATTGAAGTGGTCCACCCATCTTCTCTCTAAGGTTTCTTTTTGATTGCTTACCTGGGCTATATTATATTCCACAGTATTCCTGTATATGATTTATTGCAGTCTCATATTATGTTATTGTGCTATTTGTTATACTGCCTTGGAAAAAAACGTTTAGAACTCATGTTGGATGCTCATTGCCTTGAAATTCAACATAACCTTTGACTTAACTTTGCTGAGCTAGAGATAAAGTAATACAGTGTGGGAAAAGGACAGGAATTTTCCTTATTGTTGCAGTGCAGTGCATTTATAGAAATAATTTGTGTGCATTTCTATCACACATAGCTTAATAACTATGCACATACCATTCTAGATGGACCTTTTCATTTCTGTTTTTTATAATGATTTATCTTTTTCACTCCTGTTCCTAACTCAGGCAGCTTCTTTTAGTACTTTCACTTCTGTGCTCATTTTTAAACTAGGGAAGTAGAGAGAAAGCAGGAAAGATAATTATTTCCTTTTTGGATTCCTGCAGCTTGTCAAATTATCTTTGTAGCCATCTGATATGTATTCCAAAAGCTACAGTTCTTTCCACTAACCAATCTGGTCAACAGATCTATCCTCAGATCCCATTTTCTTCTGTTGGGTCTTCAGTTGCAGATTCATTCTCCACCTGCTTGTTGAAATATACAATAACTCCAGTGAATAGTATTGAAATAGAACTGCAGAACCGTTCAACAATTTCCAGTCCATTGTTTAACACTTCTGCCTTTTTATATAGTTTCACTTACAAGACTTATCTATATCCAGCTGTTTCAGTAAGACACAAAGCTTCTCTGCACTTATATGTCACTGAGACTGATTTTGACACACAGGGTAAAAAAAAAATACCTTGAGAACATTACATCATCCCATGTCTATGAAGGTAGCTCAGCCTGCCATAGACACCTTCCTCAAAATAAGGCTTGGGGATTGGAGGTGAGAGTCCATTCAAATCTTACACTTGAATGGCTTTTGTTGCATTGTCATGTCTACTTTTTCACTTCTGAAACTGGTTCCTTACTTGAACTGCAGTCATTTGATTTTTCTGTGTTTCTTCATCTGGACAAATATAGAAGATTCTTAAACTCTAACCTGCTGCAAGAGCCATGTTTCCATTGGTAATCAGTTTTCTGGTTTTACACTAAATCCTTTCTTTTATGCCTTAAATTCAATCTTTAAGCTTTATTACTGTTACCAACACCTGATATGTTTGCTTCTCCACTTACCTGTGTCCTAACAGATGACATAGTGTAAAATTTTGCTCATCACATCAGAAGACAATTTTTATTTCATATTTCTGAACCACTTTTCTCCCTCAGAGATACTGATTGTGATACAATCCCTACAGTAATATCTTTTATGATTCCTTTGATTGTATCATTCCACAAAAGATATATGAGAATTTGCTTTAGAAATTTCTAACCTGATGACAGTACACTAATGTTAGGGGCTACTTGTATCTGTCACATCAAATATATTTCTTCCATTTACCTTTCCTTTCATCTTAGATGCATTTTGGATGTTAATAGCAATAAAGATTCATGTTATAAGATCAACCTTGCCATATACTGTACATACCTTTTCCTCCTACTCACATCTCCATCATTTTTTTTAACTCTGCTTTGTTATTTTTGTCTATAACTCAAGATAGCAAATATACCTAGTATTCCTCCCTCCGCCTATTTTCCCAACAACAACAACAACAACAACAACAACAACAACAACAACCCTGTGAAGTATGCTGGGATGAGACAGAATGACTGGGTCAAAATTACTCTGCCATCTTTTGTACCCAAAAAGGAATAGAATTCATGGTCTTCTGCTTTTTAACCTGGTATATCTTGGCTCCTTTTGTCTTTTTTTAAACTAATGAGTTAGTGTTTTTCTTATATTCCTGAGTCTGCTCTTTCTTATCAATCTCCATTTTTATTGGTTCTTTGCTAATGGCCAACCACTTCTTTATTCCTGTAAGTGGCTAAACAATCCTCTACCAGCTCTGCCGTGCATTTCTGTGTCTCTGGATAGTGCTTGACTATCCAAATATTTGCAGGTTCTGTAGAAACTGTGCTAACTGTAACCATTTACCAACTTGGTCAAAATTTAAGCTCAACATTTTCTGACTCCTTCTGAGCTACACATGGGCATTTCCTAAATCTCTGCCTGTATGCATAGCTCATTAATTACACCAATGTGAGACTGTTTCTTTCACTTTACTGTAATCTATAATATCCGTGGAAGGTAAACTGAAATAAGTTATTAGTATTATTCCTTGAGTGAATATCAGAAAGCCTGTAAATGCTACTAATATGTCTTTATTTTTTTTTCTAAACGAACCTCTTTCTCTAATCTTTCATTCTCTAAACTATTCTATCTGTCAGCCTCTTCCCAGAATTTATTTTCTTCTTGCACTTGTAACATTAGCTGAAACATTTTACTAAGGTTTACAGGATGTCCCCTTTAATTCTTCCTTCCATTTCTTAGGCTTTACTGGATTTCAGGGGGAAGGTCTGCTTTCTGTGCTACTTGTCAGGTATCATCAGGTTTATGTGATCTAGTATCCATGTCTGCATCAAATACTGCGATAATTTCTTAGTGGACTTTAGAGGTCCACTATCAGAGTATCAGAGGTATCAGAGGAGTAGGCAGGGTGAAGATGAAGAAGTGTCCCTGTTTGAAGATTATGTAGCCAGGTTCTGGGTGGCACATCAAACTATTTTGGGGGTTGGGAAAAGGAATGGGACAATGTAAGGAGCCATGAGGATGGTCCTCAGAGATATATTTATTTATTAGTCCAATTTATTAGCTCAATTTATATGCTGCTCTTCTCCGTAGACTCAGGGCAGCTTACAATACATTATAGCAATAGCCTGCATACTTGTATGTATATACCTGCTTATTAGGGCTTTCGCCCCCCCCCCCCAAGCGGTGTTGTTCTATACAAAACTGGCTTATTGCCCCCACAATCTGGGTCCTCAATTTACCTACCTCGAAAGGATGGAAGGCTGAGTCAACCTTGAGCCTGGTGAGATTTGAACTCACACTAATTGCAGGCAGCTGGCAGCTAAATGCTAGCACTTAACAGCACTTAGTCTGCTGCACCACCGAGGCTCCTATATTTAGAAGTATATATCTAAAAGAAGTATATATGCAAAAGGATAGAAGCATTCCCTGAACCTATACCATTTCAGATGATTTTTAAAAATATTTTTATGATACAATTAAGGCATCACATAAGGAACTTTGGATGAACCTGTTGATTAAATTTTTGAAACATTTTTTTTAAAAAATCCTAAGGACATCTTGTTTACAAACTTCTTCATTGGTCATTCTTTTCTCTCTCTAAAAACTGAATTTCCAACTTCATTATGTATTAGTCGTATCTATATGCAATTATATTCTCTCTCATCCAACAATTTTTCTCTGTGATGTATAGCAGCTACCAAATGCCACTGTTTTGTTCCACTGCCAAGCAAGTATTTTTTTAAAAGCACTACATTTTATTTTATTGATACTGACATTAGTAAAACGAGTACAGTGATTTTTCTCTCCTGTTTAATTATATTTTCATGCTGTTCCCCATGCATGCTGTGATAGGTTTTTGTTCTCAGAGAGGGGCCATAGGGATCAGTGACCTCATTCAATATCCATTATCTAAAGTCAAGTTTGCAATGGGCTGATGTTCTGAGTATTGCATTCATTCAATCTTATAGCAAACTGTTATGAGATTTAATTCTAGTTAAAAATAACTACAGCATTCAGATTAGTTTTTAGAATGGGAAACCAATAACTCCAACTTCCTCTGTATCCCTTTTAAACTGTCTACTGTTCACACTCCTAACTTCCTATTTTTAATCTAGTTTGTTTCTCTTGAATTCACAGTGTTTGTTTGCAGATTTACTCATTGTCTTGCCATTGCTTTTTGAAATCTTAGAATCAGAGCCATTTCTAGAACCTTTTCCTATAGCTGATAGTTCTTTTGTGGCTTTTATATGCCAGTTTGAACTGTTTTCTTTTGAAATATTACATATTCTTCATGAGTTCTATAAGATTGCACCATGTTGAGACATTCTAGAAGACAATAGCCATCAATTTCACTTGTACTGGATTGAGCATCAGCTACATCTATGAGTAAAAGCCATAAAATATAGCAAATTAAATAATGTCTGTGTAACAGGGGTTAGACAGCCATCTGTTAGGATGTTTTTGTAGGGGACAATCAGGCTAAGCCGAAGGGTGGATCAAACACATCATCAGTTTGGAGTCTCTACACTCCTGAAATAGGCCTACATCCAGCCCCTCTTGAAGTACATTGACTCTTATCTGCCACCAATCTGGACTGACTGTTAGTAGACTAGATTCTTGTGTATAGGTAGCATGGAATAAACTCACAGTGCTTTTGAACTCTACCCTGGCCTACTGGCTTCTTGCACCTGACACCTTTGACATTGTGGAGAAGGTTGGACTTGATATTCTGAATGGCCTTCTCTATCTCTGTGATTCTGTGATACTTCTTCCTTGTTTATTCATTTACCAGAAATCTAACAAGGAGAAGGTATGGCTTTCTTTTTATGTTTGCAATCAACATGGCTGAAAACAGCATTATGTCTGGATAATTGCATCACATTGCTGAAGCATCCTTCAAAAAGCAGTGGGAAGCAACAGGGTAAGCGAGATAGTGAAGGCCACCATCTGTAAAAAGCTCTTTAGCCAATTAAATTTAGGGCAATGGCTATCTTCTTCATATTATCAAAACAAATTACTGGCTGAGTCTTTGTGTTCAGGTTTCGGTGTATTGTTCAACATTCCTTTCTTGGGAGAAAAAAAAACATCTTTATATGAATTAACTCCCTAGTAAGCATAGAAGAAATTATCTGCACTAAGATGTGAAAAGAAATTGAGAATGTTCCACTAACAGATTAGCTTGGACTGATCTTTACCTTTTATCCAGCTCCCATAGGAAGATTGTAAACAATTCACATAGTTATAAACCTTATATGCAATGTATATTTTATGTAGAAGTGTTGTGTTTGTCTCCTTAAAAAGCCTAACTTATTTATTTGATTGAGTTTAGGTGCCAACTAACTCTTGCCTCATCTCCAGTCCATGAATGAGAAAAGCTCACCAAAAGCATTGGTGATAAAATTCTTTTTTCCCCATAAACTGATAGCGTCCATTGGCAGTCATGGTGTATACACTCTGGTATGTTTTATCACATATTGGCTGAATCAGGCTGATGTAAATTTTTATGCACATATGTAAGATCATGTTAAAATAGATTAGGAGCGGAAGACATCTAATCTGATCTAATTAGAAGGTGATTGATAGACTTAAACTGGGATTCAGCTCTGGAATGCATGTTAGGTTCCAGGCCTCAGTTTTGTATTAGTTGAAGCATTAAAAATTAAAATGATCCCAGGCTCTTCCAGCTGACATTTAACACTGCAAAAGTGGTGGAGATGCAGCATAGACAGCTTCATGTGATTCTGTACTCTCACAAAGCAGACTAAGCAGATAACTAGTGGTAATTTTTGCCTATTTGTTTATTGACATTTGTTCCCCTTTCTAACATTCTATGCTCCAAATTTTTGATGTGGAATGGATTCAAATATTTAGAAAAGCAAATCATAAAAAATATTTTCTGGATAATGCTTGAGAAATTAAACTATTTTATATGAGTGGGGGGAATAATAACATTCTATCATTTATTTTCCTTGTGAATTTTTAAACAAACATTCTTTAGTGCAACCTTTTACTATTAACAGTATGTACAACAAAATGGAGATCTGTTAGGTAACCTTTCATTTCTATTTGGTACCGGTACAAAATTAGTATCTTACTTTGTTTTGTGTACCTTTATCAATAGTTCTTCAGGCAGCTAGATGTGCTAAACATTGATGTCTTAGATCTACAGATATTACACACTTAAATTGTGTGTACCTATTTCCTCATGCAGAAAAGTCTACCCAAGCTTAGCATGTACTTTTTGTTCCTGGAAATTAAAATAAAACAAAATGAAAATACTGAAGTTTCCTTAAGTGTTTTAGACAAGATACCGTGTATGCTCTTTAATTCCTGACTTCCACTCTCAATTCTGATAAATTAATGGTAAACAACAGAACAGAGAAAATACAATGGATTACAGTCTAATACATAGTTAAACATGGTTGTTCCATTGATTTCAGGGATCTTTCGCTTGTGTAATTTTTAATTTTATTGTTGTTTTGTTGCTTCCAAAAAAAGCCAGATGTTTCCATGTGATCTTCAACAAATCTAACTTATTTTAGTTGGACATCACATGGAAACATCTAGATTTTTTATAAGCACAATCTTTGCTTTATTTAATCAAATAATGGTTGTCATGGCACCATGCCTAGATGGTAGACATATTTCTTCTTTAACTTGTTTGTAACTTAAAAGATTTGTGATAGCACTTTTACATGACCCAGGGTGAGTCTCCTTTAAGTGATTTCTTGGAGGAATAATTAAAAGTAAATATTTGCTTTTTTTTCAAACTGGAGTTTACCTTAGCTCCTTGGGGTAAAATTAATAAAAGATTGGTGGAGAGCCATAAGTAAAAATAATACGAAGTCACACATTTCCTTTACTGTTATGGGTATTTAATTTTATGAGTGGGGTTTTGAAAGAAAGGACTGAACTTGCTCCATAGAACATAAATTCCATTCTAAAGCAGTGCACCTTTTCTCTTTCTCCATTCCATGACCTTTACACTTTGCATGAGATCACTTCTTGTACAGGAAATGATGACTTAAATTATTGCTAGAATGGCAATTTGCGCTATGTCCTATGAACTCTGATATAACATTTGAAATGCTATAGCTCATTGGAAAATCATAAGAAATGTTGATCATCCTTCATATTCAGGTAGTTGGCTGATAAACATCTGCTTTTTCCTTCCACGCAAAGTCATGTATATGATTGGAGTTCCTGTCTATGTAATGTGGTTATTATTTATTCTTTGTTCCTTACCCGAAGTCTGACTGAACTCTATTATCTGGAGGAAAGTATTTGGAGTTGGATCACAATTCAGGAAACAGGAACTGGCTCTTGATAAAAGATTTCCTTTTTCTCCTCCATACCTCTGGGGCTTTCATAATTGATTAGTGTAATAGGAACATAATATAGCATTGCAATACAGTATAGCTGAGAGCTATGGCAAATTTTAATCCTGAAACAAAAAATTGGCAAGCAGAGAAGCTGTAAATTACCTGTGGTATAGTTTCTTTTATTAATCTTTAATCATAGACCTGCCATATTAATCACTTTTTTCTATTCCAATTCTTGTTATTACTTTTACCATCCAGAAAAAATCTGATTCAATAAACTTTGTGGCAATTGGTTCCTTCTCTTTGGGAGAACAATATATTTTTTGTTTTTCTTTTTTGATAGCATTTTTCTGTTAAGTGCAAAGTCTGCTTTGGGGGCAGGGAGTGAATTAACTTGAGTGTTGATTCATTGGTTGTGACAGTCTTGTTGCCCAAGCCTAATGTGGGCAGAGAAAAGTGATTGGTAGCAGTATTTGAGGGGCTGCCACAAAGAAGAGAGGATCAACTTATTTTCCAAAGCACCAGAAGGCAGGACAAGAAACAATGGATGAAAACTAATCAAGGAGAGAAGCAACCTGGAATTAAAGAGAAACTTTCTAACAGTGAGAACAATTAACCAGTGGAACAGTTTGCCTTCAGAAGTTGTAGGTGCTTTATCACTGGAGGTCTTTAAAAAGAGACTGGACAACTTGCTGTCTCAAATGGTATAGGGTCTCCTGCTTGAGTAGAGGGTTGGACTAGAAGATCTCCAAGGTCCCTTCCAGCTCTATTCTGATTGACTGGTGGAAGGAAGGAAGGGAGGGAAGGAGAGAGGGAGGGAGGGAGGGAGGGAGGGAGGGAGGGAGGGAGATTTCAGAAGATGTTCCAACCCAGCTTCCTACAAGGAAACTCAATTGGAAAACTGGAAGGAAGCTGGAAGTCACTCCCACTGCTTTTTTTATCTACCCTTGGTCATTCTGTTTCTCTGTTTAGCTCAGGCCATAACTCTGAAATAATTTGTCAAACTCTTATTTTTTGTAACCAAGTACATTATAAGGCAAAACTATTGAACCAAGATAGCTCAAATGGGCTAATTTACATAATTTCTGTAAGTAATGTAAATCTACCCATGGACCCATGACTTCTGTGGAATTGAAATTTGGAAAATTCCATAAAGCATTTTATAACATCATACAATATAAATTATCATAAAACATTTTATGACATAATACAAAATAATCATAAAACTTCCTTCGATAGACTTCTGATAAGGAAATATTTCTGAAATGAGGACCCAAGGGGATATAGACTGTCTAATATAAAATGAATATTTTCTAAAAAATTGATGCGTAATGATTGACATTAGTTCAATTTTTTAAAATAAATTCCCTGGACATCTAGTTAGTATTATTGAATCTTATTTAATACAGATGCTTATTTACAGAGGTCAATAAATGGAAACCTGGATGTGTTTATAATTAGATAACAGTACATTCATATTTCCTACCATGTCAATAACATTGGAGGAAGTGGCTGAATTTCAAAGACACTTAGATAAATAACTTGTGGTCATTTTCTTCCATTTACTATATGCCATCTTCATTTACTAAGGAGTTTATGTAGAAGGGTCAAGAAGGATATGTAAGGTCACAGTGAATCTCTGTTGGAGAAGAAAATAGCAGATAGTGGGTTTGATTCAATATGGAATTTCATATATTACTGTATTTTTCGGACTATAAGACGCACCTTAGTTTTTGGGGGTGGAAAAAAGCTGATTGGGGTGGATCGGCCTCACGGAATACCCCCAATCAGCTGTTCCCAGAGGTGAACTTTAGCAACAGGTTCGTTGGTTGTGAGCTCTGCGCCTTGCTTTTTTTTCAGCCTCTGAAACCTCCATTTGAGAGGCTGGGCGGGGCTACATTCGAGTATAAGACAGGCCCAAATTTTCATCTTCTTTTAGGGCGGGAAAGGTACGTCTTATACTCCAAAAAATATGGTAATTTTAGCTAAGTCCAGATAATTTTGGCTCTGGAACTGTACAGAACTTCCAAAAGGTGTATTTGTTCTATGAATAATGCACTGTTCCCTTAAATAAAGCACTACCTCAAAGCAAAATACAGCAATAAATGTAACAAAAAAAAACCCTAACACTGCAGGGTCCAGTCTGAGTTGGCCACCAGGACAAAAGGTTTATTCTTCCAAGCTTTTGGTCTCATGCTGGGCCCATCATTAGGGAACTTCTCTCTCTCCAGAAAATGTCCACTGAGCTGTTCTCATTGTATTTATATGGTTCCTAGTTTTAGATATTAATTAGAAAGTTGATGGTTGGCTATTGAGTTTTTAATTATTGTTTCCTTGTGCTGCTGTGCTCTCAGCTCCTAAGTACCTGATAGGCAAATGGTAAATCAGCACTCCTATTGATTGACAGAGGGCCCATTTTCCATGCTTCAATCATTTCTCTGGCTGTTTTTTACCTCTCAGCCAACAATTGTAACTGTTAAATTGAATACATGTCCTTATTCAATGCAACATGAAACTACCAATGACTTCAGGTTTCCTCATCTAACTGCTCGTTCTTGTGAACTGATAGTTTCCTTCCCATCTGCCCCCCATAGTCACAAGAGAAGCTTATTATAGTTCATTGATTTTCCTATTGCTGTAATTAAGATTTGTTTCCTGCTGATTGGTAGAAACAACTAGTAGGTCAACCAACCAACCAACCAACAGGAAACAGGTGTTTGAGGATCTCTGTAATTCCAAAGGCAATTACCTTTTGACTCTGGATATGTGTCACTTTTTGACAATGTGCCTACCTGTACTTTGTAATATGCATAAGTACAGCAGTAAAGTCAGTATGTTTTGGGGTTGTACAATGAAAAATAAATCAAATTTAAGTATTGCTTTTGGAAATCCTGGCTACTCATAGCTGTTCAAAACATGTAACAATGATGTTACTGCAATTTGAAAGTAGAAAAGGACAGAGATGAATAGGGTTCAGCTTACAGAAAAACAGTGAGAATATATCCTCTGCATACTAGGGGAAAAATTAGAAATAGATTTTTATATATAGAGAGAAGGCACTAAGTGCTTCATATTCCTGAAATTTGAACAGAGAAATATTTGCACTGATTTAGTTCCTGCTTTTTGTTCTTTGGTGAAGGATTGGTCATTTTAATTATCTATGTTCATACTGAAAATTTATGTTGTATGAATGATTTTTCATAAGCATGGGTGTTCATTTAAATGTAGATAATGATGGAAAATCAGAATCCATCCACATCATTATGATGTACATTAAAAATTTCACATTATTATGTATGCCAGCAAGAAAAAAAGCCTCATATTTCTAAAATTAAAAAGATTAGTAAAAGAGCAACAGCTTCAGCCAAAATAAATGAGACTATTTCAGCTTCCTTAATAAGCAATTAGCTTTGAACTACAGGAGATCCAATTTCAAATATACTGAAATAAAAGCCTATTATAGAAGGACAATCTTTATAAAAAAAAATACAGAAGAGCAAAATTTATACCTTAATTGTCAGAAGAACACATGAGATAAAATACCCTTTTTATGGTTGCTTTATTACAATATTGCACACTATCCTGTCATTTGCTATTGTAAATCAGATCAGAGTGCCAGAAGATACAGGATTCAATGTTGGTATGTAACTAAGCGACCAAGTCTGCAGAATGTAGCAATCAGAATGACACAAAAGAGTTGAAGAAGTTCAAATCCTCATTTAGTAGGCAATAAAACAGTCCAGTGGAGTATACAAATTTTGTTTGTTTGTTTGTATGATTGATTCATATAGTCCCCCATCTCACTTGCATACACATCATACACAATTGAAACAAAAGCTCAATGTTAAAATAGTTAAAATCAATTAAAGATTCTATTAATAAAAGCTAGAAAAGAGTGCAGTCAATGTACAGTATAGCAACCATTTAATAGACTCCACACTTCTGTGGGATCTGATGGTGAAAACCAAACCTTGAGGGCCTTGCAGAAGGCCAACAGTGTTAACCTCCTTGGTTAATACAACCTACAACATGCCTGCTGTGCTTGATGGGGTGGGTGGATGTAATGGGAGTGAGGCGGTCCCTCTGTTCCTAAGATATATAGGGTTTTCAAGTTGATCACGAGCCCAAGACACAGTACTCTAGTTCTAGTGCATGCAAATGTTCTATAGATAGATACTGTGTTCTGAATATATAACTAAAACAAAGAAGATGTATGTATAGACATATATTATATAATAATTTTTAAAAATGGTTTAAGAGATATGACACTACAGCCAATATGATAATTATATCAGGCTGACAATAATATATTTTTAATAGGTTTTTATTGTGAAATAATTGTGGTACAATTTCAACATTTCCGGTGTCATGGTGTCCATGTAAAAATACAATTGCATATGCTTGATATTTACATTATTATTTACATAGTATTACCTCATATCTTAATTTAAAAGGTACTGCCCATGGGGTATCCTTGTATATATAATCCTTAATGCATTCTTCACATTTTATTTACATTTTATTTACATAACTAGTCTCCTAGTTCCCTTTGGTTTACCCCTACCGGTAGTGCAGCTCATTTTGATATACTCATTCAATTTTTCATCAAGTTAAGCTTTAGCTCTCTCAAACTTCACTTTGTTTTCCTTTTCTCTAACCACTCATACCACATATCCCACACGCTGTAAAAATCAGTTTCCTCTCTATCGTTAATCTCTAGCATCAGTTTATTCATTTCGGCACATTCCATAATTTTGCTGATTACATGCTCTTCGGGTGGCAACTTTTTCTCTTTCCAATATTGGGCAAAGGAGATTCTTGCTGCTGTTGTTATGTGTGTTATAAGGTGTTTCTTCTTTCTTGCCTGTTCCGTCTTCAAGTGTCCCAGGAGAAATGTTTTTGGCTCTAATTCAATAATATCTCCTGTTATTTCCGATACCCATTTGCATATTCTCCTCCAGAATTCTTTGGCTTGGGCACAAGTCCACCAAGAGTGATAGTAAGTACCTTGTTAATGGCCACACTTCCAGCAATTTGGGCTCATACTTGGGTAAATTTTAGCTAACCTGGCTGGTGCTAAGTGCCACCTATAAACCATCTTATATTGGTTTTCTTTGTAAGATATTGCGCTAGTCATTTTAAGATTATTATTCCAGATTTGGTCCCATTCGTTTAAATTTATAGTTTTCCCGATATTTTTAGCCCATGCTATCATTGGGTCTTTGACCACTTCCTCCATCAAATCATACTCCACTAGATAATTGTATAGTTTAGCCAGTATTTTATTGTCTGTACCCATCCATACCTTATCGAATCCATTGATGCCTATCTCTATGCCAGGTTCTTCTTTGTCTTTCTTATATTGTGATTTAATTTGTGCATATGTCCACCATTCCAAATAGATACCCTGTTCTTTCAAGTCTTCCCTAGACTTAAGTTTCCTGCCCCGTCTAGGATCTCTTTGTATTTGACTGTTTTGCCCAATTCTAATATGTTGGGGTATATTATCGCCTCCATCGTGAAGAGCCATCTAGGGATTTTGGTATATTGTTTTTGTCTTATGTCTTCCCACGTTGACATTAATGTGTCCCTTATTTTGTGTTTATGGAAGTCTGATCTTGTTTTTTTCCCTGTCTCCCAGAGGTAGGCGTACCAGCCTTTCTGGAGATTGTGCCCTTCCAGAGTCAATATTATTTTGTTTCCCAGGGTTGCCCAATCTTTTAACCATACTAGGTTTGCTGCTTTGTGGTATATTTCCCAAATTGGGAGTCCAAACCCATCCCCCTATCTTTTTTGTCTTGTAAATTCCTAATTGCGATCCTTGGTTTCTTCCCTCTCCAAACAAATTTCCTTATAATAGAATTTAGCTCCCGGAAAAATTTTCTATCTAATTTAATTGGTGCAGTTTGGAATAGGTACAGCAATTTGGGTAGGATACTCATTTTAATTGCTGCGATCCTCCCTAAAAAGGAGATCTGTAGCTTCTGCCACTTTTCTAGATCTTGCATGATATTTTTAACCAGAGGGACATAATTTTCCTCTTTGAGGGCCGAACATTTTGTTGAGATCCAAACTCCCAAGTATTTGACCTTCTTCACGACTTGTATCCCCATTGACTCTTCCAGCACATATATAAAATGCTGACAATAATATTATACAGTGATGCACATAATTGGAAAATGAATGTTTTTCCCCCAGGGATACATCTTAGATTCATGGATGAGAATAGTATCAGCCATTGGAAAAGAAGAAATGCAAATGCTGTTGCAGTCAAAGCCTTGGTGCCTTTGAAAATTAGACTGAAGATTACTACAGAAAGTGTCTGACGTGTGCAGCACTTTCTGTAGTACTTTTTCAGGCACCTCTTGATAAACTTTTCTTTGCTGTCCCCTTTTATTTGTCCATCCAATTTTCTTATTCACAAGGGCAGTTATACACACACACATGCACACACATATATACCTCCCTTTCTATTTTCTTCTGTTCCCAATGCAGCTCTCCTTTCTATCATGCCATCACCATCATCTTCTCCCCTCCCCAATTCTTTGTTGTTGTTGTTTTTGTGGTTGTTCTTCTTCTTGTTGTTGTTATTATTGTTGCTGCTGCTGCTGCTGAAAATAGAAAGGAAAATACATCTGCTTAATTGTTTCTCCATGTCAAAGTGGCTTATATACATAGATAAAATTGCTCGCTATAGCAATGACAGATGAAATTATTTTATAAATGGAGTCCCTTACTAGTTTTTTTAATCTGTTCTTGCTATTAATTACTGGTTTGGTTCTTGTCTTGACCTTTCTTAGAATATGGCTTATGGAACAAATTGATCTAATATAGCCAGTGTTCACACATATACACACATAGAGTTGTAAGCAGGCAGACATTCAGTGGAGATAAAGCAATTGTCAAGCTTGGTTTCAGGTGGAGTTGGGAATCCTAGTTTGACAAAATAGGGAAGATGGGTATTGCATAGAATGTTTATTTGTATCTCAGGGTTTGTTTGTTTGTTTTAATTTACTCTTTCCTTGTAGAGGAAAATCACCTTAAAGTCATCTTCCCTTTGGAAAATCCGTAAATCACACAAGTTCAGGGCTGAACATTTTATACTAGAGTTCAACATTTTTTTAAAAAAGATTTTCTTAGAAATGGTTGAATTTTTTATAAGTAAAACCATGAATTTTCACCTTGGTTTTGGGGTGATATAATCTGGCACTAAAAATATTCATATGTCTGGTTTAGTTCTTTGATTGAATATTTTTAATTGGAATGTGGCAGTGCTACATTTTTTATTGTGTTCTGTATCAAGTTCCTTTCAATAGAAGACATCTATGTAAGGATTAAGTAAGAAGAGGAAGCATATCATCAATTTCTTAGCTATTCTTCATTTGTTTAATATATAATATTTTGAAGGAACTCGGATTAACACAAATAAATTTAGAACTACTGTATATTTATACTTAGCTCCAGGGGTGAAATCCAGCACGTTCTGACAGATTCTGGAGAACCAGTAGCAGAAATTTTGAGCAGTTCAGAGAACTGGTAGTGGAAATTTTGAGTGGTTCGGAGAAGAGGTCTACAAGAAGTCAACTGTCTGTAGAAATATTTGGCACTGGAATTACATAAGACTAATACTCCAAATTGCATCTTGTATTTATGCATTTATGCAAGAGCTATAGGTTTCATAAGCAACAGTCGTATTAACTATGTGCAATCAACTTAATTCTATTTAAAAGAACATTGGATTTATATTCATTGCCTTATCCTCTTTTTCAAGTATCACTTCAGCCCCAGAAATGTTGTGCATTTTTAATCTAATAACCCTAGATTCAACTTCTTGTTTGACAGAATAACAAAATGGTATTTCAGAATTCCGTATAAACTGTTTAAATCATATAATTTATCATGAACTACATAATGTATATATAACTAATATAAATGAAATGCTTGTGAAATACTGGGAAAAATTCATGAGGTAACTACTTTATTTTTGAATAATGACAAATAAATTTAACAAGTTAAGATTAAAAGTAAAAACAATTTTGCTTTGATTTCTTTGCATGTCCTGCCCTTATTTAAAACACATTGAATACTTGCTTGTCTTTCCAGTTTATTTTCTTATCTGTTTGTTGTTTCAAAAATTGACTCTGAAGCCCAGAACTACAGAAATATGGACCAAGTCAAGAGAAATGCTCTAACCTTACCACAAAAGCTTTCTGAAAAAAAACAAAAACAAAAAATCCAATTATTTACAGCAAGGCAATAATTCTTACATCTATTGCCACTCTTTCCTCCCCATCAGCCTATACAAAGATTGTATCTCTTAAGCATATCTTTCTTCTGGTATAAATAACATTTAAAATTACTTAAGCCCTGAGAATCTGAGATACAGTGTTGAAGGTTTTAGTTTGCAGAAATGTTTCAATATCTCCTGAATCAATAGGAACAGATTCCATTATTTGATTTGTTTTCCTTTTTTTTTAATTGCTTCAGATATAATGTCAGTTCTCAGAAGGTTTCATGGGAACAACTGAGTGATATATCTCTGCTATAAATTAAAACCATTGTGTGTGTGTGTGTGTGTGTGTGTGTGTGTGTGTGTGTGAAGTGATGGCAGACAAAATATTTTCTAGTTGTTTTCCTGGTTTATATTTGGTATTTATTTCCATGGAGTATCTCCAAAGTTTGACTAATAATGGGACCAGACAAAATCAGATGTATTCTGAAGCACTGAACAACTTATGTTCTTCACATTATGCTTTGCTAGTAGGTCTGCATTCTGTGACTAGCATATTTTTTTTTCCTACTGGAGAGAAAGACAAGAAAGGAATCCTGCAGAACTCTCTGGTTAATATATTGACTCATTTGAGCCATATGGAATATTACATTTTCTTTTTAGCACATTATTGCAATTGTTATGAAAATACTTGAAATTAAATCCACACCAGTGGTGGGTTTCAACATTTTTTACTACTGGTTCTGTGGGGGTGGCTTGGTGGGGGTGGCATGGCATGGCTTGGTGGGCATGGCAGGGGAAGGATACTGTAAAATCTCCATTCCCTCCCCACTCCAGGGTAAGGTTACTGCAAAATCCCCACTTCCTCCCAATCAGCTGGGACTCGGGAGGCAGAGAATAGATGGGGGCAGGACCAGTCAGAATTTTTACTACTGGTTCTCTGAACTATTCAAAATTTCCGCTACCAGTTCTCCAGAACTGGTCAGAACCTGCTGAAACCCACCTCTGATCCACACCCTAAAAATGTTCACACTAATTAGGTCAAATAAAGTATATCTACTATATCTGGGTTGCAACAATACAGTAAACAGAAAAATTTGACTCTTTGCTATATTCTTAGACTCATCCTGAGTACTGCAGAAGAAATATGGTAGCCTAGGTTATGAAATAGTTTACTAATGGATGCATCACTTATCCATTGGGAATCTGTTTGGGATAGCCAAAGTGCATGTGTGTTTTCTTCTCCTTAATATCACTGTCATCAGCTTGTATTGCTACTTCCAAATCTCAGTTGTAGGTGTAGGTAATAAGTGTTTTCTTCTTCTGTCTTCCTAATGCCTCTTTCTCTGTTCATTCCCTTTTTGTAATGCAAAAATTTACTTGTGTGGTTTTGAATACACACACAAAATACATGTCTGAGATCTCGTCACTTCTTTTCTTCTCAGATTAATCTCCTTATTTTCCTATATCACACATGTAGGTTGTTTTTATATTGCTTGATTCTTTGAGCCTTGTCTGTTGTTCCTATATGATATGTTGGCCAACTGGAAATAGTATAGACAACTCATCCCATGTTACTGGTGATGGTGGAAAGCAAGCAATAGAATTCCTTTTAGTCTTCTGATTGAACAAGGGATAAACTTTGTTCTCTGTGTCCATGTGAAGGTGAAGGAATTGTGCTTGAAGAGGTACATCTGTATATGAATTGCTGCATGCAAATGTGTATAATTGAAATCACTGCCCATCAATTTCTAACATATATGCACACACATCAACAACACGTCAATAAAAACACACAGGTATCAATAGGGAGACCTGTCATTGTGTTTGCACTGTTACCCATACCATGTATGCATAAAACTGTATATGAGATTTCTTCTGTTATGAAAAAACACTGATCTTTGTCTTTCTTTTTATTGCAATATTATGGTTTGTGGTTTTATTTGACTTTTTCCATTCAAGAGTAAAAATAGATTATGGCACAATTCTGGGGAAAGGCAGTACAGTGAAAAAGGCAGTCATTCTTTTGAATCCTTTTTTTAAATAGAGTTTACAGTTTATCTTGCAGTAATCAGTTTACACTGTCTATGGAGCCACACCTGTTTGTCATTTGTAAGTAATTGAGAATATCTGTAGTAACATGCTCCATTTGTTCTAGCTGTTAGTTATGTCCTTCTTTAAAAAAGCAAAATATACCCTGCTATAAAAACAGTTTTTAAAAAGAAAAAAGAAAAAAGAAAGAGAAGAGAATTCTTCTCTTTTGGAAGAATTTATTGGTTTTAGAGAGGGGAAGATGTGAAAGGAAATGCTTTAGATTTTAAATGATATGGATTTTATTTTCTGTGTTTCTTTGTAGGGCAAGTTTCAAAGGATTGGCCTCTTATGATTGTTATTAGCATAACTTATGAAAACATACAAGTATATGCTTGAGGACTATTTCATGGAAGTCATATGAACTTGGAAGAAGTACATTTGATATATATTGCTTCCCTAGGGCCTAGGCGACTATGTGTGTACACTGTTAAGTTTCCTTATCTCTGTATGATTTCATGTTTAAAAGACATAAAATACATTTTGTATTCAAAGTATGTAGTGGATGTTATACATCTGTACACTAAAAAAAAGTATGTCTCTGTGATTTAAAGAAAATACTCTAGAGAAAAATGACTGTTCTCTCTTAGGTCAAGATGATCAAGGCTGTTTTCATTACATCTCCTAACATTGGGATTTGTATCTATGAGCCTGAAATGGAGTTAATAAGAGGTATTTCCATTATTTAACAAAAAGGGAATAAAACGGAAGCAGTACATTAAGCTTGACCTATTTCATATTTCTCAGACTGTTCCCCATTTCAACTTCAGTTTAAGTATAAGTCAAATTTATTAGCAAACCTGTTCTTTGATGTTTGCTCCAAAGAGTAAACTTAGCAAATGTTAATCATAGACCCTTCTCCAATGGTTCGTTGAGTGGACATCTTATTGATCTCATTGGCACACTTCCAAGTAGCCATATATAAGATCAGGTTCTGAGTATAATTAACATGACTTAATTAATGTAAACTGAAGCTTTTTCATCCCACAAGTTATATGTAACTTCCCTTTGTATTCTCCAGGTGAAAGAAGGATTTAAGAATATGAAAACATGTATTTTGGCTGAGTCCACATCAATCTTGTCAAATAAAAATCTATATAAAATATCTAAAGTGAAGGTTGAAGTGGGATTCTGAGGGGTTGGAGCTAGGGGATGAAGTCAGCCAGATTTTGTTACCTTGCGATGATTTTATGTGACTCCAAATAACAACTTAAGCATATTTCTAAGAAGGAGCCTAATCAATAGGTCATGATTAGGATATATGACGTAAGGAAGGCAATTTACAGACACAATTTATCCTGTATAATATTAACTTTAAATTTGAAATCACTTGCTGGACAAGATTGTACTGCTGGCAACAGTCATAGACATCAATATACATACTAACCATGCATCTGTGGGCTGCACATTTAGCATCTATGTGAACATCATAGGCAAACACATGTATCAATTCTTATAGTTCCTCATTTAAAAGGTGCAATTTTAAATGAGGAACCATAACAAAACGAAAAGGTTTCATGAAGTGCAATATCCATATATACAAAAACTCCTTCATCCTGGTAGTAAAACATGGGGCTCCCCTTGAGGTGCACCCGGAGGCTCCAGCTGGTGCAGAATGCGGCTGCGCGGGGGATTATGGGAGCGAGGGGGCGCTCCCATGTGACACCTTTCCTGCGTGAGCTGCATTGGCTCCCGGTGTACTTCCGGGTTCACTTCAAGGTGTTGATTACCACCTTTAAAGCGCTCTATGGCATCGGACCTGGGTATTTGGGGGACCGCCTTCTGCCACCAATAGCCTCCCACCGGCCAGTACGCTCCCACAGAGAGGGACTCCTCAGGGTGCCGTTGGCCAGGCAGTGTCGGCTGGCGACCCCCAGGGGGAGGGCCTTCTCTCCCCCTGAGCACCTGCCCTCTGGAATGACCTGCCCCCAGAGATATGCAGGATATCAGATCTCCGGGCTTTTCGCCGTGCCCTAAAAACTTTTCTTTTCCAACAAGCAGGGCTGGCGTAAACACACACACACACACCCCACTTTTGAGATTTTAGATTTTAAATTGTCCAATTGGGTTTTAGTTATGAGGTTTTTTAAATTTACGGCCAAAGTTTTATAATTCTTTTAAATTTTTAAATTTGGTATTGAATGTTTTTTATTTCTGGCTGTGCACCGCCCTGAGTCCAGCAGGAGAAGGGCGGTATATAAATTAAAACAAATAAATAAAAAAAATAAATAAAATTAATGTTGTGAAAATAATTGACCTATGGATTGGCAATAAATGGCCATAGCTAGCCCTGAATGAGTGAGGTAGAGGGAACTTTTCCTCAGTGATTCTCCTTATAATCATGGAAAAGGCTTTGCATTATGGATTTTAAGTTTTCTTGACCTTTCTATTTAACATCCATGTCAGGCCTGACATACCGGCAGGCCGGATGTGTCACACCCACCCCCGGCTCAGCAAAGGCAAAAAAAATCACGATATGTCATAATACATCATGTGACACGATCGAGTTTGACACCCGTGATCTATATGAAGGCAATGGAGGAAATTGGAAGTGTGATGTAATGTTATGTGGGAATGACCTTATGGGACATGGCAAGAACCACAGGGGAATAGTCAGATAAGATGCAGCTTGGTCCACAAAAGGAGTGTGGGCATGACAAATGTCTCAGAAGGGATCCTACCTAGGTTCTGGGATTGTAAATATGATGGGGAAGAAATATACTCCCAAACTTGTAAAATTCTGTTAATTGTAACCTTATAATAAAATAGAATAGTTCATGTTAATTTCTGTCTGTACCACTTTCCAATGCTGGCATCCAACTTGTAGCTCTCAAATTGTATAGATTTCTCCTCCATTGCTTTTACAGCCTAGAAACAATATAATAGAAGGGAGGGGGGGGGACACAAAACATAAAGACCTACAAAAAGAAGTAGAATACCTGTGGCAAAATAAAGCTTAAGATAGTACCAATAGTAATATGTGAGTTGGGTGCAATCTCAAAACATCTGGAGCATCACTTGAGCACCATTGGGGGTAACAAAATCACCACCAGTCAACTGAAAAAGACAGTTTTACTTGGAGCAGTTTATATCCTGTGATGATACCTTTAATATTATTAAACATCAACATCTGCCTATCCCAGGTGCTTGGAAAGGACTCAATAAGTAGACAAAATTGTAAAATCCAGTCTAAACATCTGGCTGATTCTGCAACCAACTATAAATAGCACTGTGTTTTTATTTTTGTTTGCTCCCATAGTCCCATCTTGAATATGGATGATTGTATAAATTTGTTAAATAAATATATTCTAATGCTTGTTATTGCTTTTAAAGTAATAGGTGGTAAAGGATATGGTTTTCTTTAGGATCACATTCTCCCAGTGGTATCAACCTATGCAGTGAGCTGGATTTCTACTCTGAAGTAGCATTCCCATCAAGAGGAGGGTAAAAATAGGAGATTTCCCACATTTTTCTCCAACTTTTCTCCAATCCAAAGTCACTTTCATGCATAGGAAGGAGACAATGGCAACCCCCTTGGGGGAAAAACTAAGAAAACTGCAGGGACATGTTGGGCAGTGTCTGAGAACTGGACACAACCAAATGGAAGCCCTAAGAGTAATTAATAGTATGACCATGAATCCCCTAGCCATGAGCATCTAGCTTTGGCACCAGCTAATCTTCATACTACTTGCAGTGATGGATAAAGCCCCATGAAGTTTAAGTTCATTTTATTTAGAGGACCGCATATTCTTCTACAATTTAACCAACATATGTTGGCCAATATATTTTTTGCAGGATTCACCCATAGATCTTAATTATGTTTTATTTGTGATACAACACATATTATTGAACAACTTGCCATTGGAATTGAAACAATTCTTTAACACATTTTAGAAGGGATCTCAAAACAGATTTGTTTACCTAGAGTTTCCAATCATGTTTTAGTTTTGTGTTCTAAATTTATCAAACTTTTAATCTTGATTTATGAGTTTTTCTTGTACATTTGCCTCAAACCATCAATGGTGTTTCTATATTTTCATACACTTTTAAAATAATAAGTAATGATGTATCTGAGTGCTAACATATGCCATTTCCTACCATTATTTTCCCATGCAAACTTATTTAAATGAACATACCCCAGCTAAATCTTTTTAATTGCAATCGTTGCCAAACATATTTTTAAATGCTCTCCTCCTCACCAAAAGGCTTTTAATCCCCATCTCTGTTAATGATCCCTTTAAAAAGCAACTTATAATTCTGCATTGGAGTGATGCTATGCAAGCACATCTGAACTTTGTCTTCCAAACAAATCCTAGACAACAATATAAACAAGGCAAATCCTATAATTTTATATTCTAGAGGAGCAGAAAGGGAAACTTTGGTGGTAATAACTTGGCCATAAACGGTTTTGCTAATGATGAGCAAATTGTCTTTTTCGCAGCAAGTGAGATGATGCATGTCATGTCAATACAAATTCACTTACAATTTTGAATATACTTTCTGTGAATTCAGAACATGAAAACTACTGGGGGATTAAACTAAAAGATTACTGGGCTATCTGTCTTTGCACCAATTAGCAGCACAGAAAAAAAGAGAAGAAAAAGAAACCCATTTATCATCAGTTCATTGTTAACTCATGGAGAATGTTAACACTGTCACATTAAAAAATTACCTGATCATGCATATTAGATGAAGAATCTGTTTTGCATAAAACATGTTGCTTAATTAGGGCATCAGACTTGGACATAGCCCAAAGGATTATTGAGGTGCAAGATTTCACTAACCTAAGGTCTCACCAGCTACAACTTTTTGGGGGGGAAACCTTGCATAACATTTCTTGGAAGTCTGGTATAGATTTTCTAGCAGCAAAGAAGCTTTTGGGGCTTGTTTGCCTATGGGTTCCTTTCACAGGAACACTTTGAGGGGAAAGGTTACCTTGCAATTTTGTTTCTACCATGTCAGATGTTAGAATCAATATGGATTTGAATTAACTCATATTGACAAACATTATGCTCTGTGATGATCTAGGTCATGTATTTTGACTCTGACTATCTTGTTAAATAAAAAGGTACATCTACTGCAGTGTTTGTAGCTAGCAGATATAACCCTGAAATACATGGAAGACAAAAAAAGACAATTAACCAAACACTTACACTTTCGAAAAATAAAAGCCATGTGTGGAGAAAGTCTACAAATAAAATAAGTAAATAAATAAAATAAATCAGCTGAATGTTATTGCAGGTCTCTGGTAGAAACTAACCATAGGCAGATTAATTCAACTATTTTCTTTTGGTAGATTTTACCCATCAATATAGGTAAGTCGGAAGAATGGAGAATAGAGCCAAATCCTATTTTCTAGTTTCCCCAATAAATATTATTGTGCACAACTCTCAATTGTTGGTAACAAATGCATGGGAATATTTTCATTACAGCAAAGTAAAGGAGAGTAATTCAATTTGCCTTGATTTTCTTTGGTGGGTGGGTGGGGGTTGTGGAATTATAGAATCTAAGTTTGGAAGAGATTTTTCAGATTATTTTCATCAACTCTTCCCAATGCAAGAACCTACTGCTATAACATTCTTAACACATGGCCTTCCAGCCTCCATTTAAATGCTTCCTCTAAAGGACAGTAGAGTCCACCATCTCCAGAGCCAGTCTGTTCCTGTACTGGACAGCTCTTAGTGATAGAAAAGTTGATACCCAATTAAAATATGCTCCTTTGTAATTTTAACCCATCGTTTCTTGTCCTGTCTTTTGAAACAACACCAACTATGCTGCCCTGATTTCTATATGACAACTCATATATATCAGAATAGCTATCAGATGTCCCTACAGTTTTCCTTGATCTTGATACTACCTGAGTTATAAAGCCCAGGATTGCTATTTTTGTTTTTGCTGTGGTTTGGGGGTGGGGGGCTGAGAGGAAGTTGCTGATACATCACATTGTTAATTTATGTTTCGCTTGTGTTCTATTAAGACACTGAGATTCTTTTTATATATACTGTACTTATGCCCAATATGGTCATTTCCACTTTATAGTCATGCCTTTGATTTTTTACCGTCCTTATGGATTTTACAGCTATCTATTATATTTGTCTCATTTGAAAACTGATACTTTTTATTTCCTATCTTTCTCATTCAAATCATGCATCAATTCATTAAAGAACCCAGGTTCAAGGACAGGACTGGTCAATTTGAGTAACTGGCAAGTTGCATTCCACGGTGTAGCAGTAGAAACAGTATAAAAACATAATATTCCATTAGCACAAGTGAAAGCAAAATTAAGACCAATGACCAGCAATATTAAATGTGAAAGTAGAGAAAGTAAATGAAGCCAGAAGCAATCTTAGCCTTGCCACCCCAAGAGATCTTTGATAGGCTCAGAATTTAATGAGTTATGAAACTCATTGGCTGGCTTTTAAGAGGTCCACCACACACACACACTGATCTCTATATATATGGAAATGAAATTGCAGTCTTGTACATTGGTTGTAACAATCCCAAAACTTCAGAAAATCTACTACATCTGTGAAGCAGTTTTCATCCAACTAATTTGATTTGCTACACTGAAGCAAGTCACTCTGACACACAAAGTTTTTTCAGTGAGATCTGTGATAAATTTCTTCAGTTTATTGGAGGGGTTGCATATTCTTTCAAATTATTTTTAGTACAGACTAAATTGTTGATAATATATTTTAGGGATGCTAAAAACATAATTGAAGCAAGCATTTTTGTTCCAGTGGTTAGGGAACTGGGCTGGAAAATGGGAGATCATGAGTTCTAGATCCACCTTAGGCACAAAGCCAGCTGAGTAATCATGAGCCAGTCAGTTTCTCCCTTCCCTAGGACCGAGGCAATGCCAAACCACTTATAAGCATTTTGCCAAAAATACTGCAGGGACTTAACCGGGCAGTATCCAGGAATCAAAAACTGATTTGAAGGTGTGCATACTTACACCACATAAAAGAAAAAAAAAATTATCCTTCCTCTTATTTTTAAAAGCTATAAGAACGGCCTATATCAATGATGGCTAACCTTTTTGCCATCACGTGCCAAAAGCGGGGGGAGTGCGGGGGGTTGCACATGTGCGTGCCCACACCCATATTCTATGCGCCCCACCCCCACGCATGTGTACATGACCCCCCTGCACTTGCCTCGCTTTTGGCATGTGATGGCATGACAGGCCCAGTAGGCCCGTTTTTTGCTCTCCCCGGGCTCCAGGGCCTTTCTAGGGGCCTGGGGAGGGCGAAAATGGCCTTCCCCACCCCCCTGGAGGCCCTCTGGAGGCCGGAAATGGCCAGTTTGCTGACTTCCAGTGGGCCCAAAAGGCCTGAAAATCAGATGGCCAGTGCGCACATGTGTGCGAGAGCTGAGCTCGCATGCTCACCAATATGGCTCCATGCGCCACCTGTGGCACACGTGCCTTAGGTTCGCCATCCAGGGCTTATATCATATCATGTCCTAATTGTAGCAAGAAAAGGCTAAATTAACACTGAAGACTAGATTAAGACTGAAAATTTTGAATAGGGGCTGGATAGAGTCATTTAATTTTGCAAGTGAGAGATTCTTAAAGAGATTTTGTGCAAAGAAGTTCCTGAGGATGGTTTCCAGCATGAGTCTGGAAAATCTTCTGATCATGGTGACCAACCCAGATTGGATCCTGCAACATTATCCTTAGACATGTATATTCATTTGTGAGATTTTGAGCAGCTTGAATTGAATTCCTATTGCAGTATAATCCTTTTTCAGGGCTTAAAAAGCAATGCTTAACACAGCACAGTGAGAGGAGTAGAGCACACAGTTACTGCCTTTCATTTTCTGTGCCTCTTTTCTGAAATTACTTTCCCTGGAAAAATTTCATTTGCTTCACCTTGTTGCCTTTTGTAGAATTATTCTGGAGAGTATTTGGAGCATGAAATATCACCATTAGTTTTACTGATTTTACAAATAATGATTGCAGTCTGTTTACCTTATTTTTGCTTTATATTTGCATTACATATATTTTATTGTATTAATTTGTATATTAATTATGATTTTTATTTATTGCATTGTAGACATTTGTCATAGTGTTTATAATGTATTAGAAAGTGCCAAAAGGCTTTTTATTTGAAGTGGGCATAAATCAAATAAATACATAAATAAATAAGTAAAATTCAGTTAGATTGATTTAGGCTTAGTTTGAATAAGGGCAAAGATTCAATTGGTATAATAAACCTAATAAGCATTTTGTTTGTTTGTTTTTAAAGCTAAGCATCCTAGCAGAAAGAATAGAAGAGTTGCATTATGTGAGCTATGATTACTCCCCAACTCATCTAATAATCCCATATCTTTGAGACAGCTCACGCAAAACTGAGCCCAGTTGATACTAAATGAACAAAAAAAATGTGAAGGTTTGGTGAATATTAGGTATGCCATTAATTTCTTTTACAACGTTCTCTGAGTTTCAGGGTTTGAAGTACTGCAATTAAACAAATTGCTGCAAAGTATGTCCATTTACCACAGGTTTACATTATCCTTACAGGAGGGTAATATGTATGAAAGCTGTTGGTGGTAGAATGGCCCCAAATTACCATGGGAACAGGCTCTTTGTTTAGTCCAATTTGCAAGTCTGGAATCAATGAGCTGTCAGTGGAGCTAATTGAAAAGTTTATTCACAAGCCATTCAGTATTTTCATGCATACATAGTTCCTTTTCCTTTCTTTTTCCAGCAGCTAAACTTCTCCTTCCCTAGATCTCAAGGGTACTAAAAAAGACAATTACTACTGAGGAGGAATAGGATAAACAGGAGAAGAAGGAAGGGAGGGAGGGAGGGAGGGAGGGAGTTAGGGAAAAGATATCTGCCATAAAGATATATTTTTTTAAAAGGATATTTTTGGGTCTAACTTAAAATTATATTTTTGATTTTATCCAATATTCATAATTCCATTTGATGTAAAATTATAGTTGAAATTATTCCTGCTTTCATTTACTCTTCCAAAATACAGATATAGCCATTGGATATCACAAATATAAATTTACCCTCATGTTGCTACCTATTAATCTTAGAAGCAGGTGACATTAAACAAACAAACAAACAAACAAACAAACAAACAAATAAATAAATAAATAAATAAATAAATATTAAAGAGCATTTTCTATTCAGTTATTCCTTGTGATAGACTTTTAAAATTAACATCAAAGAGCTTTTTTTCACATAGGCTATCTCCTTCTTAATAGCCCCATCTTTATCAGTTAGGAATATATCAATAAAAAGAGAAAGTGCATTTGAAATCTCTTGTGGAACAAAAGAAAAAACACAAAAGAAAATACTACAATAGCTGTTAATTAGGTGTAGGGCAGAATTTTTAAAAATGCAGCAACAATATAAACATGTAGGTGTATACCAAGTGTGTTTCTAAATTTCACTGATACTGTCCATATATTATAAAAAGGTATTTTACAATTGAACTGTTTTTCATACATTGTTGAACATGCCAGATTTGTTGTATAGGTAATCTTTACAAAGTATAAATGAAATACTCTTGGTGAACCTTCTAATAAATCCCCCAGAATAAGTAGCTCATGTGTGAAGACTAATACTTTTTAACTGTTTAACCTTGCTTTTTAACTGTCAGTACTGGAGATTTTATTGAAAACAACACAAAACCAAACAAAAACACAACCTATAATTTATCAAGTGCAATAGACTGCTATATAACTTAAAATAATTTGAGTTCATTACTTGGAAGCAGTCTGCTTGTTCCTATTTGTCAAGACATCCACGTTTTATCTTCTATTAATAGACCAAGGAAAGAAGAGGAAAGGACTCAGATATTACCAGTCTCTCTAACGGCCTCAGAATGAATTTACTAAAATCCCCAGGAAGCAGGAAATCCAGGAAAAAATAAGACATAATAAATGTCTGTTTTGAGAAGTTACAACTCACTTGAGATCTGAGAGATCAAAAGATCACTCTTCTGGCCTGCCAAAAAACTGTAAAGACCTGGATTTCCTTCACACGTTAGGTTAGTATGAGGCTAGAGTCCAGGGAAACTTGACAGTTTGTCTGGACAACTAGTGGTGTGTTATGTTCAGAGCAGGGGTGGGTTCTACTTACCTTTACTACCAGTTCGCAACAGGATCATGCATGCTCTCTCGCTTCGTTTGTGCACGCACCTTGCTTCTGCGCATGCGCAAATCATTTCTCATGATGTCCGGATCAGTGAGCAGAGCCTCCCGCCAGTTTTACTACCGGTTCTACAGAACCGGTCCGAACTGGGGGCAACCCACCATTGGTTCAGGGCAACAGGAAAGTATTTTGTTGATGTCGCTGTTCTTGCTTGGTTGTTACTGTTTTACTGTTTTATTACTGTTTGTGAGCTGCCCATCTTCATAATATGTGTAGTTGTACAATTTTTTTAAATAAATAGAAATTATCAAGCCACAAAACTGCAGCCAAGATGTAAAGACCCAGAGGTCTTCTGGAAGAGAACATTTCAGACCCCCTTCAGCCTCAAACAATCCATCATAATCAGTGGTGGGATTCAAATAATTTAACAACCAGTTCTCTGCCCTAATGACTGGCTGGGTGGATGTGGCTGGGTGGGCATGGCCAGGGTGGATGAGGCCAGGGGGCATGACAGCACTCAGCCTCTTGCAGCACTCTGCCAGCCAAAATGGGGCATGGGGGTTAATTACAAAATGTGAGCTTTGCTTCGGGACATCCCCAGAGAGCAAGGGATGTGAACTGCACAGAAAATATACTTTTGTTTGGTTATGAAGAAATATCCCCAAAGTCAGATATTGTACCCCAAAGTACACTAAATGTAGACCGACTTTTAGCTGCACACCTCCCCAGCAAACAGCAAATTTTGAAGCTCCAGGTAAAGAGGATTCATTTTAGGATGAGTAATGACAGTTTGCATGTTGGAGGTTCCTAAATGAATGCTGGGGAACTCTGTATTTTAAAGAACATTTGAGGGAGGAGTGCAGAATAGCCCTTCTTTGCCTGAGGTTGTAGAGACCTGGCACCAATCAAAACACTTTTTGTGATGCAACTAATCAACACTGACAGGGTAAGCCACTACTATATGAAAATAAGAGCAAACTCCACTCCCTTCTAGTACTGATGATGTTACCTAGTTTGGTAATGAAATATCTGCAAGAAAACCCTCAAGCTCAGAGTGCACCAAGGAACCCACAGTTCAACCCTGAGCTACAAATATCCTCTTCTATCAATAAACACTTTTTGGTTAGAGGGACTCAGAGGGACTGAGTTATATGAGATGATTCTCATTGGATTTCATTCTAAATTTTGATATGATTTCTGTAAATAAGGAATGTAGAATTATAATGGCTGAGTATTTGATCCTTCATACATCAAAAAAATACAAAGCTAAGTCATAAGCAAATAAAAAACAGATTTGAAAAAAGAAAAGGCTCAGGAAAGAAAAAGAGTGAAAGTAAGAAAGAAAGGGGAAAAGAAGGAAAACTGAAAAAGAATGGCTTCCAACTTTCTTTGGTACAGATCAGTGGTGAGTTGCTACTGGATCACCCCGGTTTAGGTGATCTGGTAGCGGCAATGGTGAGGTGAGAGCGAACTGGTTCATTCTGACCGTCAGCTGGGCCCTCCCGCTTGCTCCTGCACTATACCTACCTATAATCGTTTTTAGTACAGCTGATAGGAGCGGCAGAGCTGATTACTGTGCCTCAACTGTTCTGAAATGCAATGCGCTTGCACGGAGTGAACCGGTGGTAACCCACCACTGGTACAGATATAAGTAAAAAATACATCAAACTCTTACTCTAAGATTAACTTTTGTCTACATTGTTTCCATAATCCCTTATTTAATCATCAAAGCCCAGATCAACTTTTAATTTCAGTTTCAAAAAGTCCAATAATGGTTCATATTACTTTAATCACTATTTGTTAAAGTAACCACAACTCATTTATTTAATTGCACCAAACTCTAAATAAAACAGGAATGGAAAATCCTAAGCACTAGTGTAGACCTATGCTTCTCAACTTTGGCAACTTTAAGGTGCATGGACTTCAATTCCTAGAATTTCCCAGGCAGCATGAAGTTCACCCATCTTAAACTTGCCAAGACTGAAAAACACTGATCTACAGATAGGGATTTTTCCATTCCTCTTTTAGTTTTTGTGAGAATTGTTCATGGATCGAGCCCAATAGATCAGACATACAAGCAGATATGTTTCTGAAGAGCATTTATTTACATTGTATCTTCTCCTTACAGGTCAGAGGTTCAACTGGACCCCAGGCCGCATGATGGACCCTTAAGTACTCAGGAGGCGGAGCAAAGGTAAGGAGTGGTCAGTGGGTGAAGTGGTCCCTGGGTAGTTAACCCTTACAACCCTGGGCCCATGGGTCAGGCATTAACACCTAACAAATCCCCCTCTAAATGCCTGACCGTGGGTATGCAAGACATTTGATCATTACATTTTACGTTGAGAGAGTTGACACCTAGTTTCGATGTTAGGTATGTGTGTTGTTTATTCAATAGAGGTTTTGTTAGTATATCAGCAGTTTTCTCTTCTGTTTCACAATGCAACACTTTTATGAACCCGATATTGGAGAGCTGCCTCACATCTTTATGCTTAATATCTATATGCCTTGACCTTTGTCCCACGGCATCTGCTTTTGCTATTTCGATTGCAGCTTTGTTATCTTCATGGATATGTATGGGGTAAATAGGTTCAGCCCAGATATCAGTTAATAGGTCATCGAACCATACCAGGTTGTTAGCAGCCTTTGATAGGCATATGTATTCAGCTTCTGTAGTTGATGTGGCCACTAGGTTTTGCTTACCAGTGTACCAGTGCACGGGACTGTTATTTAGAAAGAATATGTATCCTGATGTACTTTTTCTACTTTTTACATCTCCCGCCCAATCGGCATCTGCATAACAAGTTAACACTGGCTTATTAGTACACTCTGGTTCTAGACACAAACATGCATCGGTGCTATGTTTCA
This sequence comes from Ptyas mucosa, assembly GCA_012654045.1. Lineage (NCBI taxonomy): Eukaryota > Metazoa > Chordata > Lepidosauria > Squamata > Colubridae > Ptyas > Ptyas mucosa. Next base: position 17,618,889 of record WNWU01013802.1, read on the forward strand.
AGTACCTGAGTAACCTTTTTATGGCATCCCAGTGATAAGTGGTAGGTTTGCCAACATGCCTGGACAGGAGGTTAACAGTTAATGCAATGTCAGGCCTAGTCCAATTCGATATATACAATAGCGAGCCTATTATTGATCTGTATAAGGTGTTGTCCCTAAATGGTTCAGATTCATCATGCATACCTTTTAGGAAGTCTGGTTGCATAGGTGTCTCACAAGGTTTTGCATTAAACATATTGCATTTATGTAACAATTCCAATATTTTTTCTTTTTGAGATAGTTTGAAGCCTTTGCTAGTCTTGATGATTTGTACTCCCAGGTACTTATCAACTTTCCCCAAAGTCTTTAACGAGAAGTGTTTTCCTAATTCACTAGCGAAGGCCTCGCATTTGTTGGTTTGGTCACTGATGAACAGTATATCGTCGACATACACAAGAACGTATTCAATAGAGTCACCCATTTTTTTGATAAAGAAACAATTGTCCGCTGAGGTGGCCTTGAAACCCATTGATCTTAATGTTTTGGCCAAATACTCATACCACCTTTTACCGGATTGTTTTAGTCCGTATAAACTTTTGTTTAGCAACCAAGTTTCTCCCTTGTGTGTGTCCTTACTATGTGGTGCCCTGACATAAATCTCCTTATCGAGCTCGGCATGCAGGTACGCGGTTTGTACGTCAAATTGATGTACTTCCAAATTTAGGATTGAGGCTATTACTAACGCACACTTTATGCTTTCAGCCCTGACTGTGGGTGAATACGTGTCTGTATAGTCTTCGGGAAAGCGTTGTGCAAATCCCTGGGCTACCAATCTAGCTTTGTATAATGTCTTACCGCCCTCTAGTGATTTTATCTTGTATATCCATCTTGTACCTATGGTGATCTTATCATTGGGAGCCTTTGCTGGTGTGTACACATTTAATTCTCGCAGGCTATTCATCTCTTTTTCCATTGCCTGCTCCCATTTTTCTCTCTCTTCCTTGGGCAATTTTAGTACTTCCTCGTAATTATTGGGTGTTGTGTGACTAGTGTGTAGTGATAACACATAGTCTTCTAGTTTCTTTGGAATTTTATTTCTGTTGATTTGATCTCTCCGGTGGTGTTTCTTTATTTATTTGATCTCTCCGGTGGTGTTTCTGTGTCATGTAAGTACCTAGCCTCCTTCTCTGATAGTGAGTCTATCTTGATGTCTGGGTGATTTTCTTTCCATTCTTTGATTTCTACTCCCTGACTCTTTGTTTTTATTCCCTCTGGTTTATTGTTTCCCTCTGTGTTCTGTCCTATTGTGCTATGGTTACAACTGTTGGGTTTTCCTTCTGGAAGTATTTCGTTTAGATGTATCCTTGACCAGCTAGTATTTTCGTGGAATACTGCAGTGCGTGACACAATGAAATTGTTATTGTTATCAATAAACCTGAACCCTTTTGTTCCTGATTCATATCCCATAAACCTTAATCTTCTCGAAACCTTATCTCCCTTTCTGCGCAATTGTTTGGGAATATGAACGTCAGCGGTGACACCGAATATGTGGAGATGGGCTATCTGTGGCCTTTTTTTATACATTATTTCATATGGAATCTTGTCTATCACGCTGCACCATAACCTGTTTAACGTATAATTGGAATATATGACTGCCTCTGACCAGAAATGCTGCCCTAATCCAGCATCTTCGAGTACACATTTCATCATAGTCTGCAGCGTTCCGTTCTTTTTCTCTACGACTCCATTTTGAAAAGGCGAAAATGGAGATGACATGAACCTTAATACGCCCTGCGCCTTTAGCCAATGAGAGAATTCCTTAGACATGAACTCGGATCCCCGGTCTGTCATTATTTGTTTGATTCTTATGTTGTGCTGTAGCTCTATTTTCTTATAAAACTCTTTAAATTTTTGAAACACCTCATGTTTATGCTTGAGGGTATATACAAAACCGTAGTGACTAAAATCATCTACGATGGTAAGGAAAAATCTTTTTTTGTATTTAATAGAGGGCCTTAAGGGTCCTACTAGATCCATGTGTACCATTTGGAAAACAGACTCAGTGGTGCACTCGGATTTCTTAGGCCTGGCCTTGACCTTTAACTTAGAACACTTGCACACCGAACACTCCAAGTAATTTTTACAATTTTTGACCTTTAATCCTTCAGAACAATTAACCATTTTTTGCACAACCGGAAAACTACTATGTCCCAGTTTTCTGTGTAAAATTGGTTTGCCTAATGATGGTTTTTCTATGCTTGTGGTTTGCTTTGTGTTCTGTTCATTAGGTACTATGTCATGGTTTGCCTCCTCTGCCTCCTCAGTGTCGCTTCCTGCACTAGTGTGTGTTGTGTGTTCTATAATGTCATTGGTGTTAACGTTCACCTTTGGGTAATTGCTAAACTCAGTCTGAAAATATGGTAGACTTCCACTAATCACGGTCTTCCCAATGTTCTTTCCTTCTCTAATTAAGTGTACATTCCCTTCCTTGAAGATGATTTCTGTCCCTGTCTCCCTGCTTAATTTTAATGTGGCTAGTATATTATAGGGTATTTCTGGGACAAGTAATACCCCCTCTATTTTTCCTATCCCTTGAATGTTAACGCTACCTTTTCCAGTCACTTGCACGTTACTTTGGTTAGCCACTTTAACTGTAAAATTTTCTTTGGAGAACGAAGTGAACAATTTTTGGTTGTAAGTTGTGTGATTTGTGGCTCCCGAATCTAGGAGCCATACGTTCTCTTTGTTTATGTATTCTTGTGTGTTATCTTGGTCTCTCAACCCATACAGTGATCCTCTGTAGCATTTCTCTGGAACTATCTCTGATTCCCTTCCTATCTCTTGGGTTGGGGGAGTCCCTGCATCTGTACCTGTTCTCTGTGGTCTGTCTCTCAGTGAACCTGGGTTTGTGTTCTGTTCTGTCCCTGTGGTGGGAGCGGCCTATGTCTCTCACGTTTCTGGGGCAATCTCTCCTATAGTGATTTTTGGATCCACAGTTAAAACACTTTGTGTTATTGTATTCCCTAGTCTGAAATTCTACTCTTTTGCTTGTTTTGACCTCCCTGCGCATCATCGATCTGTCTTTTCTTAGATTGTCCTCTGCTATAAGTTTGCTAGTCAACATGTCTAGTGTGAGTCGCTCTAGGTTAGAGCTATCTATTTGCATAATAAAACTATCCCAACTGGAATCTAGTGAATTTATAATTACGCTTATCAAGTTTCCCTCTGTTACAGTTTCCCCTCTTTGGATTAACTCTGCCCTAGTGGCATTGAGTGCTAATATATGTTCACTCATTGACATGCCTAGCTTTAGCTTAGCTGAATAAAAATCTCTCATAATTCTGGTTGTGGTAGCTATACTCCTACTGTGGAACAAATTATGTAGCATAGATATTATTTCAGAGACTGTTAGGTTATGGTTAATACTGGGGTATATGCTGGGGGAAATACTGGCCAACAGTAGGTAGTAAGCCTTGTGATGCATACAGTCTAGCTGAAAAGTCCAGGGTTTCTCCGGTGGGTCAGTAATTAAAAATATTAGATGTTCCTTTAAGAGGATAAATTGGAGCTGCTGGTCCCACTCCAAGAAGTTGGATCCATCTACTCTTAGTCTCGGAAAGTCATTGGGTAATGTCCTGAATTGTGAGAAATATTACTTACTGGAAGTTGCTGTCCATGGTTTAAATCAAAAGGGAACTCGCAATAAGGCAGGGGAATGCTTGGAGTCAGTCTGTATTGACTTGCTTCTATGTTCTTTTCTTTTCTATTTACAGGTCGGCTCTGCGCATGCTCGAGGATCATTCTGTCTCTGCGGTCATCGTGGTAGGAGCTCGTAGGTGCTGCTCCTGGATGAACGCTCCATCTGCTGAGTTGAGCTGCTGGCTCGGCCTGGGTCGGTTGGCCCAGTCGTGGCCAAAAGTGGCCAAAAGTCGTCCGGGTCGCTGCCTGGAATGTCTGAGGCTCCGCCGCGCCACCTGGGAAGGCCGAGAAGATCGCGGAGGCCGGGTGAATGTCCTGACGGTCTGGTCCGGCTTGCCGGTTGAATCCAGGCCCCGGGCCGAAGTCTTTGCCCGCCGATGGTCCCGATCACCTCGGATGTCGTTCCTGGTCTGGTAAGTGTTTATTTATTCTTCCCGTTTCGGTCGCGTAACCGGGTGGGGGCATAGGAGGGCTCCCAGCATGGTGTGCCGTTGCCTGCATCCACATACCCTTCCCACATCTTCTTGGCTGGTTCTCGTAGTCTCCCCCATGCGTGTGGGTGTTCCTGCCTGGGTCCCCAGGGGTGTCGGAGTCAAGCCCCACTATTTTTATTTTAGTTCTGAAGGCCGCGGTAAGCGTTTGAATGGCCTCATCCACCTCGAGCTCGGTAGGCGAGCTGTCCGGTTTGAAGCTTGGGTAGTTTAGGGCCTCGTAGTAGTTTTCTTGGGCCCAGCAAGGGTAGGCCTCGGTTCCCGCCATGAGTTTTGAATCTCGGGACCCCATTGGTTGGCTGTCGGCCATCTTTGGTGATGTCACTTGCCAAGATGGCTGCCGAGGAGAGGGCGCGAATTTTAATTCGGTCTCTCCTGATGTTGAGGGGTAGAAAGTCTTGTCGCTTACCGCATTTTCGTTGCAGTGGCCCGTTCTTATTTCTTTCTCCTCCGTCGCTGGTCCGCAGTCATCAAGTAGGCTTCGGAGTTCCGCAACGAGGTTCTATCTGTTCGTGGTCGAGTCTATTAGTGCCTGTAGTTTTTCTTTTAGATCACCTTTTCTGCAGGGTACGCTCTCTGAATCATCGTCAGTTTCGGATGAGCTTCCCTCCGACCTGTCTGGGGAGTCTGGGCGGTCGGTTCCTTCATTGATCTCTTGCATCTCTGCTTGTTTGTATTCGGTCGATGTTTGTAGAGCTTCCATTTTCTTCTTGAATGCTCATGTGTTTATTCTATCCTTTTCTTCATTCAAGTTGAGATCGCCTGGCATTCTTGGGTTCAGATTGGGCTAGTTCCAACCATCCTCTGCTACCATATTTGTGAGAATTGTTCATGGATCGAGCCCAATAGATCAGACATACAAGCAGGTATGTTTCTGAAGAGCATTTATTTACATTGTATCTTCTCCTTACAGGTCAGAGGTTCAACTGGACCCCAGGCCGCATGGTGGACCCTTAAGTACTCAGGAAGCGGAGCAAAGGTAAGGAGTGGTCAGTGGGTGAAGTGGTCCCTGGGTAGTTAACCCTTACAACCCTGGGCCCATGGGTCAGGCATTAACACCTAACAGTTTTATAAGTTCCTTCATACTTACTTATGAACAATCATAATGCAAAATCCCCATTCCCAACTCACCCCACAGTAATGATCATGCAAAATCCCCATTTCCAACTCACCCTAAAGCAGGAATTCTGAGCCCTTCAAGCCTCCTACACCACCTGGAAGCCAAAATGGGGTGCAGGGGGATGTGTGATGCCCTCCCATGCCCTGTTTTGGGCCTGGATGGCCTCCTGCACCACCCTGAAAGCCAACGCACTGGGAGGGGTGGGGTAGGCAGGGCCAGCCAGAGGTGGGATTAGCCAGTTCTCTGAACTGGAAAAAAAGTTAACAACCAGTTCACCCGAATAGTGCAAACCGGCTAAATCCCACCTCTGATCATAATGGTTTATTAATTTGGTGAATATGTATATAGCTGTTCATCTTACACACTTATGTCTGGGCATATTGCAATGTTAAAAATAATGCCAACATAAAATTCATAGCATCCAGAAAAGGGTTAGAAAACCCAATATTTTATACTGCTAGACAATGAACTCTGTCATACGGCCATATCTTCAGGGCTTTATGGAATACCAACAGGATGGGGCCAATCTGATCTCTGGAGTAATGGCATGCAGAGGATTGATGCCATGACAGAAAAGTGGGTTCTGTTGGTTCCCCCCACCCCTCCAGCCAACACACCTTAGCTGGTGGGACTCAAAGTATGCTCCTCCTGCTAGAACAGATGAGCAGGTAGCCAGGCCAGGAAGAAATAACTGGAAAGACATACCCTCACAAGTAACCAAGCCCCAAGCCATGAAGTGTTTTAAAGATGGCAATCAACACCTTGAATTTGCACCCAGATGCACACTGATAACTAATGCAGCTGATAAAGAGTGATGTCACAAATATCAAGGTACAAGCTCTGCTAACTACCTACACCAGCACATTCTACACCAGCTGAAGTTTCTGAATGCTCTTCAAGAGCCTCCCAGTAGTAGTCCAATATAGAGGTCTAATATAGAAGTCACTAAGACATAAATAACACAAATACAGCCTCCTGATCAAGAACTAGGAAAAGTGATGTACAATCCAAAGCTAGCCACAGCTGCCACCCTGAAAGCTATGAATCCAGGTTTATAGCAATTATATTCAAAGGGACTTTGAGAACTGAGAAAGGAAATCAGACCTATATTCCACCCGAGACTGCCCATTCCACAGTACCATTTTTACCATTCACTAGGATAACTTTAGAATCAATGTCAGACAATAATAAGAATCATGTATCAAATCAATTCTTTATTATGGTCAAAGACCAGAATAGGATAATTGTATAATATCTTTCATAAGACTTTGATTTCTACCTTTGTAATGGATTCTATTCTTTAGGGGAGAAATGTACTGTAGTCAAGCATCTGTGGTAGTATGAAACAAACTTCAGAGCTATATGTTTTTGAGCTTAATTAACTTCCTGAGATATGATTTCAAAAGCAGGTAAATACATTCAAGAACTTGCAATAAAATATTCATACTAGAAAGAAAAATAGCCTTAGCATTGCCAGTGCACATGGATCTGTGGACAAGGATTCAACATATTTCATTATCTTTTTGAAAGTATGTGTTAGCATTTCATCAATTGATCAGCCAAAATACTACTTCTGGGAATAATTGTTTTTGTTCTCCATACATATGTATAAGCTATAATTTTGACATGACAAAAAATTATATACAAGTACCTACCTTCTCTTTGAAAAAATGGTCACGAGTTTTTCCTGCACTTTATATTCAGACTGAGCAAAGTTCAGCACTAAACGTCTCTAAAATATACTGCTCCTTTAGCAGCCTTTGAAAAGGACATCCAGCAACAAACATGGTTCTGGGGATGAAATGATATAGCCAGCATTCTATGATGTCACTTGACAGCTGTCAACCTATGAACCTGTGAATTGCAAAGGATAAGATTCTTTGTAATTGTTACACTAAGCTGTAGTGGCTCACACCAGTGGTGGATTTTAAAATTTTTTACTATTGGTTCTGTGGGTGTGGCTTGGTGAGCGTGGCATGGGAAGGATACTATAAAATCCCCATTCCCACCCCAATCCAGGAGAAGGTTACTGCAAAATCCCCATTTCCTCCTGATCAGCTGCGACTCAGGAGGCAGAGAATAGATAGGGGCGGGGCCAGTTAGAATTTTTACTACTAGTTCTCTGAACTACTCAAAATTTCCGCTACCGGTTCTCCAGAATTGGTCAGAACCTGCTGAAACCCACCTCTGGCTCACACCCACCCCTTTTGGCTGTTTAGATTTTTTTTTAATTTGATAACAGTACTTAAAATATAACTGCATTCAAGTTTACAGAAGATCTTCATACTTAATTTGTACCATGTAAAAATTCTATTTACTTAGGGGTTCATTGTGAACATACATTAACATATTTTTACCATATTTTGCATGTATCTAGGTCTTGTAATTCTTATAGATTCACTGCAATTGATTTTTGTAGAAGTTCCAGTAAAGCAAGCAGGAGAAAATATCCTGTGTGTCTGATCAATAAAAAAAAAAGTTATTTAACTTGTATTTTTTTAAAAAAAAATATACATTGCTGTTTGCTTTCTTCTGGAAGAAATAAAATTTGTCTCAACTACAGGAATAGCTTTTCTAAACAACAAGACATAAATGTTGACAAAATTATTATGAATATCTAAAATAGGTGGGTAAATGTTACAGTTTGATAGAAGAATGGTCATGCATAGTTGACTTAAAGGAAGCTTACCTATGATTTGGTATAATATTGCAACTGATAAATGTAAATGATAAATAAATGACAATTAGTTAATAGGTAGAGAACTAGACAACATAATGAGAAACCATTGTTTTTATGCAATATGTAAATTAATAAATCATATTACAGCATTGTTCTGCCTTGCCTTCAATCTTTAGTTCTGTAGGGAAATTAGTCTGAAACACTGTTTAGTTTATCCAGGGATTGATTTTTTTTTTTGCCTTAATTTAAATGTAGAAATTTGGTCCAATTAGGAGGATTTGCATGAGAGATACTGTATAATTGGGAACTAGATTTCCTACTCTCCAGATCACTGGCTTTCTAAAAGGCAGATGGGAAATCTGTCAGTAGTGGCATTCAGCAGCAACAGCAGTCCAGATGCTTTTAAGCTTTCTGTGTGATGCTGTTCCACCCCTGAAGAGTACCAGTGGGCCACATGCCAAAAAAAGGTCCCCAAGGCAATTAGCTGCCTCTGAATTCAACTCCAGCTGCCTTGGAAGTCAAATGAATGTGGCTTGTTTAGTCATACACCATTGAATATGAAGAGCCTGCCGCGTCTTTATAAGCAAAGCAGCCTTCTCCATTGCAAGCCAGCTGCATTTTAACTGAAAAGGAACCTAGATATTCTCTTATGAAACACAATACAATCAATTGGCTACATCATATATCACCTGAAAGCTTGATTAAAACTAAGATTTTGTAATTGCATTGTAGCTCCACATTTGGCAATTGGATATTTGAAACCATAATTTATTTAAATGCCCTCAGATTCAGATTGTAGACTACAATTAATTTACCATTCACATTTAAGTAGCATGATATTGCTTATTCTAAAATGTGATAAGAGAGACACTGCAATGACTATGCTAAGACAGGCAACATAGAATGATAAACCAATGCTAAGGTGTTTTTTTTTCTTGATTGCATTTTTTAAGTAAAATATCATGGACGTATATAAATTGGAGGGGGTATGATGGCTCAGTGGTTAAAGAGGCTGAGTTTGTCAGCTGGACAGCTGACAGCCTGAGACCCAAGCTCTGTGCAACAGGATGAGCTACTGTTTCTTACCCCAACTTCTACCCACCTAGCTGTTCAAAAGCATGCAAATGCAAGTAGATTAATAGGTATCATTTTAGTGGGAAGGTAGCAGCGTTCTGTGCAACTTTGGGGTATAGCCATGATGATGGAAAATGTCTTCGGACAATGCTGCCTCCCTCAGCCAAGAAAGCAAGATGAGCACCATGCCATACAGTCTAACATGACTGGACAAGGAAACCTTTACCTTTATATAGCTTGGAAGAGGGAGAATATATGAACATTTAAAATATAATTATTTCAACACATGCTTGTGTAGACAATATATTATTTTTAAAAGAAAATATTAATTTACTAGAAATTAATCCCTAATTAAGGACATTGCTATGTAAACTTAATGGAAAGAAGGCACAATGATTCTATAGGATTTATCTATGAGTAAAAATGCACTTAAATCCTGCCACTTACCTTTCCTAGTTTAGTTTCTGATACAAGTAAATCCCAAGATTCTTTTCTATATCTCACTTCAGACAATTTCCATCCTAAATGAGTCTGAGAATGAAATACAAACCAAGCTCCTTATAAACAAGCTATAATATAGCACTACAATTTTAGTACATGCCAAAATCCAGATTTATCAGAAAGACATTACAAACTTTCAGAACATTCTATAGTGTTTAGTATTTTCAAAACCATCACTACTAATAAAATTCAGATAATATAATTCTTTCTTTGAACACACCAGTGACACAGAATTATTAAGTAGCAAGAAGCAATAATTTCTGTAGAACTAGTAATATAATTTGTCCACAGAATTACAAGTTGTTAATTTAACTGACACTAGTGACAAATTATGCTGTCTGACCATTCATATAAAAGTGATTTGCTTTTTTCATTAATTAAATTAAATTCTTACTTTATGGCATAATGTGTTTTACATGTACTTCTATATTGCTATCAAAATCACTTTGGACCAAATTAAAAAAAAACAACTAAAGTAGCTGAATTCTAATTTTGTATTAATAAATAGGATATTATTTATCACTTGATTAATAAACATAACCCTTACTTAATATAATTATAGTTTAATTGAGAGATTATGTAGTTTAAATCAAAGCCCAGGAATGTGAGTTTGTCTGAAAGCACTTAGAGTTTTATCAGAATTCAGTCTCAAAGATGCTTTCTTTTCTTTCAAAAGGTAACAGGACTCTTTTGTTGTTGTTGTTGTTATTGGTTTTTGTTTTGTTTGTTGGTTTTTTTTGTTATTAGAGGAAGAAGAAAAAAAAGTTTTGCTTCTAATTCAAGCATCTTGGATACAAGATATTTGTTTCCTTTTTCTTCCTCAAATTTAAAAAAAACAGTCCCGTTGCCTTTTGAAAGAAAAAAAAAGTACCTTTGAGGCAACTATGATTTCGATTTCCATAGGAATCAGAATTCAGACAAACTCATGGTCAGACGTGGGTTGGTAGCAAGAATTATACAGCAGAAACTTATAAGAAACTTATACAGTTTCTTTTTCTGACTTTTAAGCCTTGTTCAACTATATTGTGATTCGATATACACATAGGTAAATAAGAATGAAAGTTTAAAAATTATTCCGGATTCAAAAGAACAGTTTCTTAGTTACCGGGAAACAAAACAATATTTTATTAGCCCCTTGTGCCAGCAAAATAAAATATTGGTAGGCAGCAAGTATTGTTCAAAGGTTAGCATTGATGATCACATTGCAAATGTGTTGCACTCTGGAATGTGAAGGAAAGAGTCTCCTGGCCTCAAAATGAAAAATCACTCAGAGTGTAATGTGGACAGATGTCAGAAATAAAACAAGGAAATATGAAGATCTTTGCAATAAAAAAAAACTATGCATTACCAGTACATTTCAGGTTCTATACATTAATATCCACCTAAAGAGAACAAGCTGCTTTTGCTAATAACATTTTATGATAGTCTGCATACATAGATAAGTTGCATCCTGTATAGATTTAGTGAAAAATGCATAAACCAAGCTATTAATATGGATTCCCCCCCCACCCCGAATTCTCCAATCCCAATGGTTTGGAAAAGGCTGATGAACTTTATATAATACTTTATTTTTCATATCATGTTTTACTTTTTATTACTTCTGTCTCATTTGAACAGGCACACTGTAAAGTCCTTTGCAATAGTATAATTCAATTTTTTTTACTACCAGTTCTGTGGTGTGGCTTGGTGGGCATGGTGTGGCTTGGTGGGCATGGCAGAGAAAGGATACTGCAAAATCCTCATTCCCTCCCTATCCCAGGGGGAAGGATATTGCAAATTCTCCATTCTCACCCCACTCTGGGGCCAGCCAGAGGTGGTATTTGCCACTTCTCCAAACTACTCAAAATTTCCATTACTAGTTCTCCGGAACCTGTCAGAACCTACTGAATAACACCCCTGATACTTTGGTACATTAAGACTGGTGTTTTCCGTGTTTCAGTATAACTTGTGCACCATCTCAATATACTATAGATTTTTTTAAAAAAAACAATTCTTTCTACCTTCTTTACTGCAACAGCATTAATGATATGAAATCAAAGAAGTTAGATGGTGGTTCTATGTACATTAACTTGGCAGCTCCAGATGATCCAGAAGTATGGTATTTGTACATGTGCAAATTACCAAATTGAGAGAATAGTATATAATTTCCATTTGTGTTGAAATGTTGTAAAGAGGAAGGAATTGAATAACTAGATCCCCAGTACTACTTTGTAGTAAGCATATTGGCTGTACCTGGCTGAATGAAGTGAAACATAAAAGAAATGGACCAAGCTGATTAAAAGTGAGAATTCTAGTGAATCTTGTATAACTGGAGCAGTCTATTAGATATCTGATGGGGAAAAGAAATAGTACAGCATGAACATGCAATTTTACTTTGTAAAGGAAGTTATTATCCTTTGATGTACAACAATGAACTCTAGTTTTGTTTATTTCTGTATGCTTATATGTAGGTGCATATAGTACTTATATACAAGCATAACCCAATCATAGCCAGTCTTTTGTCAATCTTCATTCATTATTTTCTGTGTTTGAAACGTATCACTCATCTTACAAGCAAAGCTTTAAACAACATTTCAGATCTTGATTTTAATAGAGGAGTGACTACGGTAATTCAAAATTATCCCCATTAACTAGCAAAATTACTTTATTAAATACCAACCCAGGAAAACAGCTGAGCATTCATCAAAAATAATCTCCCAGGTATTTCAAGGTAATATTGGCGTGACAGACATAAAGCGAATGAGAGGAGAAGAAATGGTAATGAACGGTGGAACAATAATTTCAAAAGCAATGAGCCAGAAAACATTGAAAATGTCCAGTTAAGGGAGAGGACACCTCTAAGTACAAACAAGCATTTGTAGTTTACTATGAGGCCAACTATATATATTGGATCCTCACATTACAATTCTCAGAATAGATATATTGACTTTAAAATAACTGAATAATCATAACATTTGAATGAAAATTACATCTGATCATTTTATAGTTGAAAATACTTTTTTATTGTCCCATGAATATTTAATTTATGTTTCAGGGCCTTCTATCCCTGTGAAAAATCACCAAATACTATTAGTATTGAAATCTGACTATTAAAATAAACAAGATTGTTACACATAATAATATAATCAAAGCTGAAAGCCCTTTGGCAGTAAAAGCATCAGCTGTGATCCTTGCTATGTAATGGCAAGCCATTATCTCTAATCTTCAACTGCCTCACAGGATAATGACAACAAATATAATTGCATAGATAAATAAGTCAGCTTTCTCTAACTTTGTGCCTTTCAGATTGTTGGATTTCCCTTCTGCCACTAGTCCTGCCTCTTAGCTTGCTGTTTAGTCTAGATCAGATTATATATAATTCATTTTCAAAAGGCATTTTTCCTACAAAATTACAATCTAAATATCATAGCACAGAATGAGAAAAAGGTGATGAAGGAAAAAAAAATAGAGGGGTGGAGGTTTGACATCAATTTTTTATGTTAAATCAAAACATCTGAGTGGAATTATTTCCCACTACAGATGCTTGGAAAAATGATATTCCTGATAAGAACTGAGGGACAAACATGGAATACATCTTTTAAAATAGATTTATTATTAATAAATTTATCCGCAGGATATGGCCAAAGAAGTTAAGATGGCAGCTACAAGGATGTAACCTCTATCTGTTTATGTGCTATGTGTGCCATGTAAAAGAGAATGGAATTTTGATTGCACAATCAAGGCCACCAACCTTAATTTTTTAAAATCATAACTTCAAGAAGCCCTTGACTTCCTTTTTTCCTCCTTCTTCTGTAGTTTGATAAAATAGTCGTGTTGGCTGAGGATTGTAGGAACTCTAATCCAGCAACCCGAGAAAGCATTACATCGAGAAAAGTTGAAATAAGCATTCTTAGCATAAGGTTTGAGAATCAAAGATGAATGCTATTGGAAAAAGATGTATGACATCATTTCCAACAAGCCTATGATTCTTTTTTATATATACCCTATAGCTAGTGAACTACACTTTTAAAAGCCAGGGTGCTTAAAAATCATGTGGAAGGAGGTTGATCCATTTGGACCTGATGAGATTGTCCTGTTAGGTCAGCCACCTGTATATTAGACTCATGCTTTTGGGATGGGCTAAGGCCTCCCAGGCGATAACATGTAGCTTGGTTCTGGCAGTAGTTAATTTCTCTTTGAGAGAGTGGTTTTCCCCATGATCTCTTAACAGTCAATAGTTTGCCCTTTTCTCAAGAACCCTCAGTACTGGATAACTCTCATCCAGATTTTAACCTTCCCTTTCTGGGTCATGCAACAGTTTCAGACAACTCTGGAGGAAGTAGATAATATGGATCCTTTCCAGACCTGTGCTTGGGCAGAACAGTATTGATTACACTTTTAGATGATCTCCAGCAGGAGCAAGATGGGGCAGTGCATCCATCTTTGCTGTTCTTGACCATTTTGATACCATCAATTATTGTATCCTTCTGGATTTATTGTGTGGAATGGGAGTGGATGAATTATTTTGTGCTGATTTTTTTTCCCTTTCTCCAGGACTAATTTCAATCAGTGTTCATAGGGAAAGAAAGATCCTAATCACTACTCCTGCTTTGGATGGTGCTACAGGACTGGGTTCTCTTTCCTCACTATTAATATCTATGTGAAGTTATTAGGTAAAGTCATCTTTGATGTGTGTGGAATGAGGTTTGATCAATACACAGATGTATACAGCTTTACATCCCTACCCTCCCTGCCAAGAGATGCTTTGGAGATTGTAACTTATTGTCTAGAGGAAGTTGGAATTCAGATCAATAGACTTCAGCTCAACTCTAAAAAGACAGAGTAGTTTTGGATATTAGGGCTGTATAGTTCTGACAATTTTTCATTTTAGTTTTACTTGCACTTCACCTAACAGAAACAGTGTTCAATCTGGAGATCTTCCTGGACCCATGGCTCCTGTTCAAGGAACAGTGGCAGCCATAGCCAAGGGGACCTTTGTACAGGTTTGAGTTGTGCTCCAGTTGTACCTTCCTATACCCTGCTCACTGTCATTCATACCTAAAGGCCTATTGCAATTTGTTTTACATAGGGCTGCCTTTGGAGCATCCAAAAGTTATAACTGGTACAGAATACAGCAGTGTGGGCAGTTATGGGCACTCTTTGATCAGTACATGTTATACTCCACTCTGCAAGCGACATTAATTACCAATTTGCTTCCACGTTCAATTCAAATTGCTTACTCTATAATCTGTAAATCCCTCATGGCATGAGACTGGGTTATCTGTGGGCCTGCTTCTCCCAAATTATGTCTACCCATCCAATTAGGTCCAATAGAAGAGACATGTTCTGAATGATATCTGCTAAAGAGTGGCATCTGGAGCATGCCAGGAAGACAGTCTTTAGAGTATAATTTCCTCAGAAATTGCATTCACCACAAACCTGTTGGATTTTTGTAAGACTTTCAAGACATGATTTTATTACCAACTCTGGGAGTTAGGAGGTGTGGCTGAGTCCATATATGGATTATGCTAATTTGTGATTCATAATTTTATTTTTACCTCAGCTGCTGTTTCTATGAGAATTGATTTTCTGTTCAGTATGGGTTTTTATTTTTTCTGATTTCTTGTAATATTATTAGTCATCCAGAATCATGAATTTCAGATGGGTGGCCATATAAATTGAAACACATCACATATAAATTCAAACACAAACACAAACAAGCAAATAAATATTTTTTCTCTTAAGTACCATTAATAACTTAGTTTTGAACCTCACTGGTTGACATCACAAAAATAAAAGTCAGTCATTGATTGTTACATGCATTTTCTCATCGTTTCTTGGACTTGTCTTTGCATTCATACCATAAAGTAAATCTGGCATTTAATATTTTAACTATTGATCAATGAATAAAAGCTATATTCATTTAAACAAACTGATCAACTAACCTAATAGAAGAACTGATGCTACCTTATTGAGTTCAATTTGATTTCTCATATTGCTGTTCTAAATATAGTTAATGAATTAAAGTTACTATTTTTTTCAGTTCTGATTATGGTATGACTCATGTGAGTGACTGAATATATGCAAAATCATGCACATGCCATATAAAGCAGGAATGTTGATAAATGTGATCTTAAATTACATCTTGAGACTTTTTTGTACACCATGTCATCTCATAATGAATTGGTTGTCATCTGCGTCCTTCAAAGACTATAAAGAGCCATTCAAGAAGAGTAATGAGCAACATACAAATATTTGAAGAATTGTAAACTTTGGATGGAATCACCTTATGAGAATGAAACTCTTCCTGCAATTAGTGACACACCTTGCTGATTTACTTTATGTAGTTATTCCATGATGTGGTCACAAAGCCATTTCTTTCCAATTAATTTAAAAGCATTCAGGGTCACATTAATGGGTGACTATAATCACTCAATCTATATTGCTAGGATGATTTTCAGTCTAATTAGTCTGCCAGTCACTATTAGAGATGTTAATGTAGAGGCAAAAGGTCACTATTTGCTCATGGCTAGGTTTCTGGTAGCTTGAGACAATGTGGTTATAAAAAAAAAAAAGCCAGTCAAATAATGGAAGACTATCCTTGCTTTACATAAAGGCTTTTGAATGTGTATACCATAGACTGAGAAGAGTTCTTAACATAATGAAGCACCAGCCTATTTCATTTGCCTATTGACAAATTTGTATGGTAGTCAGGCGGCAATGATTAGAAAGGAATATCGAAGAACTAAAAGCTACAAAATTGGGAATGGATTTTGTCATGGTTGTGTTTTGCTTTTAAAATTTTTATATAAAAGATAAATGCTGGAATATGATAATAGACACTGGAATTAAAATTACAGGAACAAATATCAACTGCCTCAGATATGATAATAATATCACTCTAATGCCTGCAAGTAAATCTTGTTGAAGATAGATAACATTACAAAACCTGATTGTGTCAATGGGAAAAAAAGATGATAGAAGATAAGGTGGCAACACACATGAAACAAGAATGACCTTACAAGAATAAACTATTTCCATCAAACCACAAAAAATTAAAAGTGCCTGAACAAATAAATAATAGCAAAGATACCTTAACGTTAAATGTAAGTCTTGGTAACTACTTCAATGTAATTTTCTTGGCATTTGTAATTTTCCATTTCATTCTAGGATGTTTTTCAACTTCCTATTTAACTCTGGGCCCTGTAATTCACAGGATGTCTATCACTGAAACAGCTATTTGGTATATAAGGCCAATCACGGTTAGCTAGGTGCGGTGACCTCCCAATGCTTAAAGAAAAAAACACAAAACACAATGCATTGTAATGCCTTATTTACCCAGTTTTATGAGCCAGGAGATAGCATGCAGAAAACAATAAAGTGTTTTGCCCTTACCTTCACAGGTAACTTCATAAATACACACCTAAATAAACTCAAGATATTTTTATGACACAATAAGAAAGAAAAGTTTGCTACATGTATTTAAAATAATATTTCACCTGTGAATTGTCAAAGTTAAATAATTTCAGAATACACTATGCATAGATAAAACAAATCTTACAAATTACAATGAACTAAGAGTTCCTGTTTGAATATTTGTTTGTAATAAATTTATTGATCATTCTGGTATTTTTTGGTAGGATGTGACAGTCATAGGAATGCTACATAACACAACTTTACAATGTGTTTGTTTGAAGAAAACACTGATTTCTAAAGATTGGGCTGTTATCTACAATTATTTAATTTATTATCTCACCATTATTATTTTTATAAATAACTCACGGTGGCAAACATACATAATACTCCTTCCTCCTTTTATTTTCACCACAACTCTGTATGGTTAGTCAGGCTGAGAAAGTGACTGAGTCAAAATCACTTAGCCAACCTTCCTGCCTAAAATAAGATTAGAGCTCATGGACTCCTAGTTTCTAACCTGATGCCTTAAAGACTAGACCACACATCACTATGAGATACATATAGATCCACTATCATTTAACAAACAAATTGAAAATGCCCCTGTCACTGAATTTTAAAACATTTTTAAATCTAGAATGAATTGATATTTGGTAACAGTGCTAAACAACGTAGATATCAGAAAACTTGATTTAATATTATTCATTCTGGTTAAAACTGTCAGGATGCGGTATTTGAAGAATAAAAAGTGTTGTAGGCAATAATAATTTATCTTTTAACATTTATTAATGGGAATTTTATATTATATGCAGGAAAAAAAGACATATACAGCAGAACATAATGTATATCATGACTTATTATTTCCAAAAAAGCCATAAATTTAACTGAAAGTCTAAAGCTGAGCAAAGACAAACATATTTATAATGAAAGATGTTTTCTTTCAAAACACTACATCTGTTTATTATTTACAGTTCCCAGACTTTGTTAGGAAAACATAGCCATATTTTGAACAATGAGGATTTTCAAATGTTTACAATCGAAAATTCTTCAGGACTTTCTCATTATCACTGTTATGCTCAGTAAGCTCCTGATATTCATGTAGCCATTCAGTTATCTGCATATTCAATGCATACATTAATAGAAAATTTGCACCATCTGAAAGAAATTGTATTCATAGTTTGGCGTATTTACCCATCATCTCTGAAGAAAACCAGTTGTTTTGATATTGTATTGAAAAATGATTATGATCAAAGTTTCTGGTCAGCTGCGATGCATACTAAGTTATAATCAGGCATACTGATACAGGATGCTATAGCATTTCCATCATAGTAGCTCCATCAGGCCCAGAAGATCTTATGCTGGTTAAATTAGTAAACACAACTCATGCCTGACACGAGGTATTAGTGCCATGAGAAATATCCAATCACTTTTCACAGATATCCTCGTTCCAATTGCCATAGAATCATCTGACATGCTAAAAGATCAATGTATTAATGGAGATTGAAACTAATTATTGTGGAATTTATCTTTAGATTTATACACAACAGTCACTTCTCATTAAAATTCACAGTTTTGATCCTCTACTACAGGGCTGGATATGTCTCGTGCTGGCCACACCCACACCCAGTTTAGCAAAGGAGAAAATAGTCACATGATGCCACCATGATGATCCAAGTTTGACACCCCTGCTCTACTAGAACTTGTCTTTTAATATTCATTTTTGGGGGGGAAAGATGTTTTTCTGTTTCATCCTCATAGTTTATTTTGAATTATTCTGGAGTGGAGTATGCGCTTAAATCTATTTTTTCTGTATATATAAGTGTGCAGCTCCTGCTATTTCCTAAAGCAGAAAATGCAAAATGAAGGAAAGTACAGTCTACGGTAGAGATATATTGTAGAGATGTTTCTATACTCTTGACCAGTTTTGAACATTTTATAACTAAAATAAATGCCCACCTGCCCATGACATTTTCTCCAAAATGTCTTATTCTATAGTATTTTTTTAAATGAAATTCTGTCAAACTAAATAAGAATGTCTAAACAAAATGTAAAAATGAACTATTAATTATTTTTTCTGAGTTTTTGTTGTGTTTAGAGACTAAATATGCAAAACTAGTACTTCTATAGGCATATGCATATTTTTCTATAATAATCTTTCCTGTTGTTGTTAGTTGTGAAGTTGTGTCCAACCCATCATGACCCCATTGACAACTTTTCCTCCAGGCCTTCCTGTCCTCTACCATCCCCCGGAGACCATTTAAGCTCACGCTGACTGCTTCAGTGACTCCATCCAGTCTCCTCATTCTCTGCCGTCCCCTTCTTCTTTTGCCCTCAATCGTTCTCAACATTAGGCTCTTCTCCAGTGAGTCCTTCCTTATCATTAAGTGTCCAAAGTATTTCAGTTTCATCTTCAAGATCTGGCCTTCTAAAGAGCAGTCAGAGTTGATGTCTAAGACTGACTGGTTTGAGCGTCTTGCAGTCCAAGGGACTTGCAGGAATCTTCTCCAGCACCATAGTTCAAATCTTTCCTATATTCTTGATATTGAATTACTGAAAAGCTATATGAAGTATAAAACTAGGTATTATGTATATTAACTACAATTATTTTAATGCTTGTCATAGATTGCTCTGAAATACATGCATCAGTGTATAGATTGAACATCAACTATTTAGTTAGTTATATTTTGAAAATAGTTTTACTTCTTAATTTATTTTTGCAATGTTCCTCATTTGCTTCATCAAAACACTTGAGGTGATTTACAAAAACAGTAAAGCAGTAAAGCAAATATAAACAGTTGTCTGAACCATGAGATGAACAGCAAATACATTTGATAGATGATAGATAGATAGATAGATAGATAGATAGATAGATAGATAGATAGATAGATAGATATAGATAGATAGACAGAGATATAGAGATAGATAGAGATAAATAGATAGATGATAGATGATAGAGAGATAGAGATAGAGATAGAGATAGAGATAGAGATAGAGATAGAGATAGATAGAGATAGAGATAGAGATAGAGATAGAGATAGAGATAGAGATAGGGATGGATGGATGGATGGGTGGGTGGGTGGGTGGATAGATGATAGATAGATAGATAGATAGATAGATAGATAGATAGATAGATAACAGACAGACAGATAGACAAATAAATATAAAGTCATTACAATGAATGCACTTACATAGAAGAATTAAAAATAGGAGAAAGCAATGGGTCTTTAATTAAAAAAAAATACATTCAAAGGTATTAAAAACTTCAAGAAAGGGAGTCATCCAATATCCTTGGAAACATTCCATAAAGATGCATTTATATGCCACAACCATCCTACTCACTCCCAAAAATGAGACCTTGTCATATTAACATAGCATGATTGAACAAAGCAGAAAATCATTATGACAGAAATTATTTAATAATTTATATTATTAAATAATTTTGACTTATTATATTATAGTAAGTCAAAAGATTTTAAATAGTTTTGAATTTCAAAGGAACAAGGAAATATTGTGTAACAAGCCCTGCAACTTCTCTTGGGTATTCTATCTTGCCCCAAAATGATTTTTTAAAATGATTTTTTCCACTTCAGTATGAAACTTCAGACAACAGTTTATTAAATTGTAAGACTTCTAATATATTCAGTCTTCATAAGAACATTATAAATGTAATCTCATCTTAGAGAAGTTATTAAACAACCAAAGAAAAGTATATTGGATGGTAATATAAATTTAGCTAACATCAGTCTCAGCCAATAAAGGAGAATGTTGCCAATAAAGGAGAAATGTAGCTCAGGGTTGAAATGAGGGTTGAAATCACTGTCAGCTTCTGTGATAATTTTTTCTCTCTTTGTGACAAAAAATAAGATGCAACCTGTATATTGCATGTATTTAATAACAGCTTATGAATAGTTTTAGTGTTTCTTGTGAGTGTGATCTTAAAGAGATTAGCTATTAGGCAGAGCACTTGACATTTCCCCATTCACTTCTCCTTCTCAATATTCTTTATTTTACATATTTTAAAATCTGTTGAGCTGCCAATATTCAATTGTTTGTGTATCATAGATATAGGCAATATTTGGGTTCAGTGTACACATATGGAATTTTGATTTCTTCATAGTTCTTCATTAGACATTTCTACAATCCTTTTCCTGATCAATTGCCACAATTCAAACATCAGCTACAGTATTTTATGCCCATTTCCAGTTTTCAGAGATGTCATTGTGTTACCTACTCAAAATGATTTTATTATCAACATATTTGATGTTTTCATTCATCACCGCAATTGCAGATTACTTATCCATCCTTATTAAATTTCAAAAAGAACTTCTTTGGGTGGGTGGTAAAACATCACAAAGTACAACTTGCAATGCAAGCTGTGGTGAAAAACCTTCATTTATCCAAAAGCCACACTTATTTATAAATTAGAGATATCTATTTGAGTTCTCTAAGTAGAGTGGCATTTATATAATTGAATATAGAAATGTACACATGGATCTATGTCTTCAAATGCAATGAAAAAAAAAGGTTATGATAAATTATGGCCTAATGGGAAAATTAATGGGAAAATTAACATATAAATCAAAACTTTATTTGGCATGTTCCTGTGATTTTTGGTCTGTGTCAAGGTTCCAACTGATTGGAGTCTTCCAGAATGTAAATTGCATTGCACTATTCCATCCATAGGGACTCATTCATTCCCCCCACTGGCCTGTGATACCGATTTCCTAGAAGCTTCATACATGTTCTTACTATTCCTTATAATAAACAAGTTGTTTATAAAAAAGTTGGGTCATTTTGAAACCAGCCATAAGTACAAAGCAGGAGACAGAATATATATATATATATATATATATATATATATATATATATATATATA
>WNWU01013802.1:17640710-17679078 GCA_012654045.1 Ptyas mucosa
ATATATATATATATATATATATATATATATATATATATATATATATAACCTATCCTGTTGCAATGCTTATTAAGAACATATTCTTATAGATTTATTATAGAATCTTATTCAATCAAATTTATTTATTTTATAATCTCCTTTATGGCTAAAAAGAATAATTTGGGCTCATTCTACTCAGATTAAAATAAACAAACCATTTCTCCAGCTTTGCTTTCTTCTTGAACTTGATGATACATAACATATAAACATTTGATAATGAAAGGACTAGATTAAACTACTCAGCACTATTATTCAAACAAAGCTAAAAGACAATGCTGAATCACCTTATAACCTATAAGCCAATTAGCACATTGGCTTCCAGAATAAGCAAACAATCTAGACATGCAGTGAAATTATTCATAAAAACAGCCTGTGGTATTCATGTAACAAAATTATCACCACTCATTAGTAGAGGGTTAGCACCCTCTCTCCTCCCCCCCTCCATTGAAATCGAATATCACATGAATGGACATTATCATAGAATGAGAATGTATGTCTTTTTTGTGATTTAAACGCCCTCTGTGACTGTTAAAACAATAAAACTATTTAGGGTTTTTTGAACTTTTGAAACTATGTATGGAACTCTTGAATATAATCTGTTGAACAAATTAAAAGTGTATATATAGTAATTACTATTTTGTTTAACTTCAGATTCTTAAACAGAAAGTCCTTCATGGAATATTTTTACTCCAATGAAAACATATGCCAGTGAAACGAAATTCTTGTATGAGATACTGAATCAGAGCGGTTGGTTTCTCAAAGCCAATTAATGATAAATAAACATTTCATGAAAGGTAATGAAAATCAAACAACAATCTCTAGATAAATGCCTTACTACTGCTCATTGATTATTGCATGTGTGTCTTGACATTTCTCTTTCCAATATTTTGTTAAAACATTGGTTTTCCTGGAACCACAATTGTTAACAAAAATGGTATTGGCTGTTCATTGAAAAAAGAAATTTGTGGACAAACAAAACTCACCCAGGCTGAATACTCAGCACTGCACTCATTAAGAAGTATATCCATATGTATTTTTTAAAAAATTTTATTTATATGCCGCCCTTCTCCAGAGACTCAGGGCAGTTTACAATGCGTTAAGCAATAGCCTTCATACTTTGTATATTTTATACAAAGTCAGCTTATTGCCCCCACAAACCGGGTCCTCATTTTACCCACCTTAGAAAGGATGGAAGGCTGAGTCAACCTTGAGCCTGGTGAGAATTGAACTCGTAGTAATTGCAGGCAGCTGGATGTTAAATGCTGCCTTAGTAGGAGGCATTAGCCTCCTGCGCCACTCAGGCTCCTTTCTATTTTCATAGTCAAGCACCTAAGTTGTCCTTAATCATTGAAAGATAGTTGATGGATTTAGAAAGCATCATGTAGGGGTTTTTTTCCCCAATGAGTCAATGCGAATTATAAAAATGAAGTTGATACCTTGGCCCATTCTTGGACCAGATATTTTTAAATAAGCTTTTCCAATCATAGAAATAGCAAGTTTATTTTTGTAGAGAGTGTACCATACAGAACTACAATGAAATTCTAATATATAATATGAAATAAAATAAAATAAATAAATAAATATCTATACACATACACACAAGCACACACACATACTGCCTTGTTCCAAAGCCTCTCGTTATCTATATGCTATCTGATTATACAACAGGTGTGCCTTTTCTGATATCCATAACTTCAAAAATCATTTTCAATTTTCTAAAATTAATACTAGTATTGTATTAACTTTTGCCTTAATTTTGCTAGTCCTCCTTCAGTTTAAAATCAAAGAAGCCTTGGAAAAAGGAGGACAAAAGATAAAGTCCAAGATTTAGATTACTGTACTTAGTTTAGTTGTGTATCTAAGTACATACAGTTTTCCACAATATAATTATTTCTCTAGCAGACATCCTCTTCAACAAGATTAAATAGAAAATATAATCAAAAGAGAGTATACTTTTTACTTCCATTCATTTTCACTGGAGTTGTATGACTGGATTTTTGTCTTGATTTCTTATCCTTCCCAGCAGACTATATATATCTCTTCATACAGATCCCTATCCAAAGTCATTAAAATCATTAATGACAAGCAATTAGAAGTGGAACATTTGATGAACTGGTTAACTGATCCTATTATATTGTTTTCATTCACACTCTGAGAATTTTATTGATTTATTACATTTATACAGCCACCCATCTCACATAAAAGGGACTCTGTGCAGCATACAACAATTAACTAAAACTTGTTTTAATAAATTGGTTAGATAAAATTCCATTTCCTTATTGAACACAACCCAGAGTATCAGAACATTTATTTAAAATTCGGCTTTTCCTTATAAATGACGAAAACACATTTTGCAGATGTTCCATGAGGGGGTTAAAAATGATAGCAGGTTTTGGTGAGTGGAGTCTGGACAACTTCAAACTGAGATGGCTTCATCATTGATTTAATTTTTGCACAGATAAGTTGCAGTGAAATGAAGAGTAAAATTCAAGACTTGTCAGGAAATAATAATATATATTTATTCTGAGATTCAGGGGGGAAAAAAACCTAAAAGTACATGGAATTAGAGATAGACTAAAAGAATAATGAAGAGTAACACTGACTAGCGTAGTGATTAGATCTTTTTCTACTGGATAGCAAACACTATAGAGAAACACAGCACTAACCCCTCTTAGATAAAATAACATAAAAATAATAAACTTCTTTGAACTCCATTGTACTGAATTGTAGCACAGCTTATTTTTATTAGTCCTGAAAAATTATACATACGTACCCTTCATCTAAAGCCAACTGTGACTGCCTCTGACAGGCCACAGTGCTTACTTTTGAGGTATATATAGTAGTTCTGCAATTCTCTTAGTATACATCTGTCCATTACCAACACAGAGACAGCTAACACAAATTCCTCCTATTATCTTTCTTTCTTTCTTTCTTTCTTTCTTCCTTCCTTCCTTCCTTCCTTCCTTCCTTCCTTCCTTCCTTCCTCCCTCCCTCCCTCCCTCCCTCCCTCCCTCCCTCCTTCCCTCCCTCCAACCAACCCTGAAGCAAAATATATTCTTGGGGGGATCAAGTTAATTCTTTAAAATAGATATATGTATACCTATAAAAAGCAATACAACCACAATGTTCAGGAGACAAGAGCAGACAATGAATGCTGACATTTTGTATATAGATAGGAAAGATTCTTACAGAGTCAGCATGAGATAAAATATAAACACCTTTGTGGAACTGAACATTTTCATGTGCAAAGATTCCTAAGCCACCTCACCTTGCTAGGTTCAGTCTTGGCACGGCATATTACAAACACAGCCATCTGGTTTCTGTCTTGTAAGTGAAGAGCATTTTTGCTTTTTCAAAGAAACTGCCCATATGGCATTCACATTGCTTGTCTTAGCAATAAAGGGGATTTCCTTGAAAAGTCAGGTCTTGATCAGTTAGCATTTCTAAGTCATTCCTCATATAAGAGCCACTACCATAATTAAATGTATGCCAGATAAGACATACATACATACATACACACACACATACATAAACCCCTAGTATAGCAACAGTTTATTCATATTATAATCTCAATGAAATTGCACCTCAATTGTTTGGGAACAACGTATGCATCCCCCCCCCCCCAGTTTTTCAGTTTTGGGGAAAAAATTAACACTATTAAAAGCTTATTGGATCCTCTGGAAAACAAACGTTAAACAATGTGGATAGATTTGGTATCTTTTTATGGACAAAGATGCCAGATCTTTAACAGCTGCAGAAATGAACACATAGCTGTTATTACAACATCTACATGTTAAGAAAAACCTGATCTTTGGATTTCTCTTGGCTATGCATCCTTTAAAAGTACAAAATCCATATCCATAAAGAAAGGAGAAATTCTTTAGCAATAGCATTTAGATTTATATATTGCCTCATAGTGCTTTATAGCATTCTCTGAGCGGTTTACAATGTCAGCATATTATCCTCAACAATCTGGGTCCTGATTTTACCAACCTCAGAAAGATGGAAGGCTTAGTCAACCTTGAGTCCCATCAGGATTGAACTCCAGACTGTGGGCAAAGTTAGCCTGCAATACCTCATTCTAACCACTGCACACCAACTCTAAATAGACATATAATAAAATTCAAAGTATATACAATTTAGCAATAAAGCAAAGTAAATGTTTTTTGTTGGATGTGCATCCACAACACATTTTTTTCAGGAGTAACATTACTATTAGTTTTACAAGTTTATAACATTCATTCTATATTCAAAATTTAACCATCAATCTGCATCTATTTTTCAGCGTGGCTGACCTTCTGGACAAGCTATTATTAAATTTTTGCTTAACATACTGGGATAAGAAAATATTTTTGCATGACACAGCAAAATTGGGATAAAAATTGAAGCCTCTCCCATGTGGAATGGGAGAACCTAAAGCAAGTGCCCCTAGGGAAGCTAGTGTTGGCTTCACATGAATCCTCTGATAATAAGGACCTTAAGGACCTCAGATGAGTCTTCTGATAGGCCACCTTAAAATGGTTACTTAAAATGGTGATGAAAATCTTTATGCTTGGAAAAGACTTTGGGCACAACACAAAAAGAAGTGAAATCTCACAAGTCAATCAACTTTGCTGCTAAATGCTGATTTCTTCCACCTCATAATGGCCAGAAGTGTGCTTATGATTTTCTACCTCTAATGTCTTACAAGGCTGTATGGTAAAAGCTGACTTTGCCATCTGAGAGACCAACCAGTCATCCTCTAGGAGCCTGATCCTAAAATTGTGACTAATATTTTCTAGGGCTGTGCATGCTTGAAAAGAACTAACTCAGAACTAACTAACTAACTCAGATTTCATGCAGACGCATTACCTCTCTGCTATTCATTAAAGCAACCACCTTTTGTGTGGGTGTGTCTTTCATTCTTTCTTTAAGTACCCCAAAGACCCCATTCTTTAAAGTTAAGCTGGCTCTTGAAGTGAAGAGTGCTGATTTAATGAATACCATTAATACCATCCTGTTGTCATGCTTGTGACATGTTTGAGGATTCCTTCTGTGTCCGTTTTTAAATGTGCACAAACCTATTATTTGTTTAATTTCAGAAACAAGTCTGATATATCTTTTGAAAATTCATCTTTTACTTCTTGAACTTCTATAAGCAGTATTTGATGCAATATTTGATGCAGGCATTCATTGAAGGAGGATGAGAAAGTTGATGAATCTCATAAGGGGAAATTGTTTTGTGCTAAAAGCATGATTAGAGAATAATTAGCATAGAAAATAATTCAATGCATTTCACTTTGTAATCTCTGATGGGCAACATCCAGAAAATTTTAAGATCCTAATATATATGGATAAGAGATGAATATTTCTGTATTAATGGCTACCAGTTTTCTCAGCTTCCAGGATTATTCTTCCTTCAATATTTAGGTTGTCTAAAATAGCCATACACGATAAATTTAGGCAAATCTCTTTCTCTACCAGCTTTGGGCTGTCAGCCCAACTCACCTCACAAAGTTGCTGTTGTGGGGAAAATAGGAGGAAGAAAGTGTATGATATATTTTCATTGCCTTGAGTTATTTATAGTTACAAAAATAATAAAAAGGGATAAAACAAATAAACTAAATTCTGCACAGAAGCATACTCAGTAGAGTGTCATGATGCATTGCTTAATTCTTTGACATGTTTAAAAATGTGATTGAATTTACTTGATCACTGTAAGATGTTCTACTTACACAGCTCAAGGTGACTGATAATTATTTTATTGTCAGCAGCTTTATGGCTAGTGCTCTTCTTTTCATTTTCCAGCAAGAGTAGATAAGGCTGCTATTACATTCTTTCCAGCTTTGCAGTCATTCATCATAGAAGAATGTTACACAGGTTCATCCCTCCAATTTGCCCCAAAAGCAACTAAATCTTGAAATGCATGACTTTTTGCAAGCATTGTTCCTCATTTTTAAAACATTTGATAGTAACACGCAAAAAGACATATTAGCTTAGTACAACTTTCAGTTTTTCTGCTTATAAGTCACATTTCTTCAAATAAAAGTAAATTAAAAGGCATTTTGTGAGGAACATGAAAGAATATAACAAGTGATGTGGATGGTGTACTAATAGACAGGAAGTTTTCTGAACTTCATTAACTGCATTGCTCATTTTTTTTCTCATCAGGACCATGGAGTGAACAATTGCAAATTTTAAGTGCAAGTCAATGAATTTGTGTACATGGGTAAATGTTTATTAAAGATGGAAAATGATGGAGTAAATTTAAGCTATCTGAAAGCTTATAGAAAAGTAGTAAATGCTATGAAATCTATTGTGAGAAAATATTACTCAAAAAAAGCAAAAAGCGGCTATGTATGAAAGCATGATTTTGTCCATTTATTAGGTACCTATGTATGAAAGCAGTAAACTGTGCTATAAGATTGTACGTATTACAGCAAGAAGAGATAAAGTTGGGAATGAATGGATACTGAATGAGTATAGAGTAAAAAATGTCTGGTTGCGGTGAAAACAGGGTGAGATTTGACATCAACAGATGAATATTATCCTTGCCTTTTATTTTACCTAGAAGCTTGTACACTTTCCTAAATGGATTGTGACATATTTTATTTGCTGTTTTTTTTGTTGTTGTTGTTCTGAACTTCACTCGTGGAAATAAATATTTTATCTGAAATGTAATGCATGCATGAACATCTTATTTGCTCAGTCAGAACTCATCACTTATTCCTATTGTAACAACTTTTGGCAGTCAAAAATGACAATTTGTGTAAATCAACCCTAACTATTTCTATCACACCCCTGTAAGATGTCAACCAAACTAAAGTTTTCTAGATAGAATCTTATGTCAATGAAAATTCTTTTTTTAAAAAAAAAGAGTTCAGTAATTGCTGCCAGTACCACAATGACAGTCACTCTAGTTCATATAAAACAGATAATGCTGTTCATGAATTGGGCATCCTTTACTTCAGCTACAAGGAAAACACACATGGCAGTCCAGAGGTTTTAGAGAAACATTCTTTAAAAAGGAGAGGATATTACATTTGATCAGCATGCCAATGTTCGGCAACCTCCCAAATCTTGTCCTGCTGCCAGCAATGCCAGTGATCCTGGCTAGAGTAGAGCGCACAATCTTTTTCCTCTAGCAAATCAAAGATCGAAAATTGCACATATCCAAGCACAGAATTACTCATTACACATACAGTCATTCATGATTACAGTATGGTTTTTCCTTCTATGTTCATCAGAGTAGTTTTCGTGCCAGATTGACAGGAAACAGCAAGACAGATTTTTTCCCCCAAACTTCTAACCAGTAACTGATTATATAATGTGTTTACTATGAAAGCTTTTAGTCCTAAGGGCTATAATTTAGTCATATGGTCTGAAAAGTTAAGCAATATACAGTTCCACCTCCTCATTATAGGTATACTCTCTTTCCTTCTTTCTCATGTGTCTCTGTTGAACTTTTCCATGTGTTCTTAATATACTGCAAGGATAACTCTGTCTGGGTTTTTCCTTTTTTAATTTCACCTTAGGCAAATTTTATCTATTCACTTGTCCATATGTAGTCCTGACATGGAAAGCAGATTGGAAGGTTAGGAATTGGCATCTCTTCCTTAGATTTAATCTAAATGTTCATATTTAATTAGTTTTATTCTCATTTATGTGCTTATAACCCCAGAGCTTAGAAAAGGATAAACTTTCTATCTATCTCATTCTTTTAGACTTACATTCTTTTATCTGGGGTGAAATGCTCCTGGATTGGACCGGATCGCCTGATCCGGTAGCGATTTTTCCCTGTGGTTTGGCGATCCAATAGTGATCGCCGCCTGGGTGTCATTACTTCCTGGTTTTAACAGGAACTAATGTTTTTTTACCTTCTGTGCATGCGCAGAAGGTGTGTGAGCGCATGTGACACATGGAACGTGCACTTCCGAACCAGTAAGAAAGGTAAGTAGATTTCACCCCTGCCTTTATCCAACTAAACCAACTAAACCAACTAAAAACTCTTTTTGAACAAAAGTTTGTGGAGATGCTTCTTTGTACATTTATCTGCATTTTGCTTTTGCAAACATTTTCTCCAAATTTTGTTTATATGTTTTCTTTTCTCCGAGAACCTAGCAATCAACCAGGCAAACCATGAATGCCTGTCACAACATCACTCAATGAATTTGAACCTGGGTCTCCCCAGCCCATACTAATGTTGTCCTAATGCATTTTTATATGGTTGTCACTGTGCACTATTCCACATATCTTTGAATGCCTGCTTCATTTAAGAATTTATAAATTTCCAAAGATAACTACTGCATTCCGTGATGAAAAAAGGGGGAAATTGAGTAAACTTATATTACAATGAAACGTGAATGAAGTTCTTTAACAGAATAACAGAGTTGAAAGGGACCTTGGGGGTCTTTTAGTCCAACCCCCTGCTCAGGCAAGAAGCCCTATATAATTTCAGACAAATGGTTGTCCAATCTCATCTTAAAAACCTCCAGTGTTGGAGCAGTCTTTACCTTTCTTTTCCCAGAATTGAGTTGGAGAAGGGCAGAATGAGCAATTTGCTCCCCTAATACAAAAATTGGGGTAACCTCCAATTTGTTAGTTACCATAGCAGACAACCATAAAATTATACATGCAATACCACAAGTGCTCAGTAGATTCTTTTAAGCTTTTCACTGTAATCATATTCCAAAAACAGGAACAATTAGATCCCTGTTGCATTAACTAAATAAGACATAGTCTTTCACTTTCACTGCATTTCACTGTTTTTCCACAATTTGCTACATATTGCTAAATTATATGGACATTTGGTTTCACATATATGCTCTGGAGACTTGTGCATTCACATATTATAATGCTAAAGAATGCAAGTGCTATGAAGAAGAACATGAAAGAATGGATTCATTTTCCTTTGCCATAATTTAAATGCCTTGATAGATAAACTAGACTTGAAACAACAACATAGCAAGGTAGTTGTGTGATATGCATGAGTGCAGATCAACAGTAGATCAATCTCTCACCCCTCTTTAGATCATTACATATGCTACCTAGAAGAAAGCTCTGGGAACACTTTCTGAGATGTATATGGATCTAAATCTATATAGCCATACAGATAATTAAAACTAAGCATCAAATAAGATTAGAAATGTTCAGATGTTTCAAATAATTCACATTTTATTTTACTTATTTTAAATAAATATTCTCTAATGCTTTGTGCTCAAATCTTACTTATTCATTGCCTTCCAGATACTGTTATAGTTACTAGGCATTTATTGGTGTTATATCAATACAAATGAAATTATGGACTGCAGAGTTTAGTTCTCTATTGGAAGTAAAATTTGGCACTAAAGAGATGTAATGTCATTTGCTATTCCAATTATTATAAATAGAATGGATTATTTTTGATTTACACTTTTGACTGACAGCACCTCCTTCAAAACACATTCAGTATAATTGAATACAGTACTAATGAATTTATCAACAGGCTTCTAGTTCTGTCATTGATTTTTCAAGGACAAAATATTAAACTAAAGCTGCTTAATCTCTCTTGCAAGATGCAGATTCACTCTCATTTTCTGTCATGAACCAAATATTTGAAATCATTAAATAAGCAAACTAAATTAATCAAACTGTTTCATTTTAGTTCTTTAAGGAAATTATTCATATGCTCAGAGCTACCTCACTATTTTAATATTTAATTAAATATTTCAAATATGAAGCGGATGAATTTGACAACAGCACTAGGTGGTTCATAATTAAAATACAATGTAAAATAAGCAACATATATCATATCATACATATATATATATATATTTAAAGTTGATACTCTCTGCTATACTATTGTGAGTGGTAATCCTTACTCATAGATAAGGATAGTTAGGACTGCAGTTTGAGAAATATAAAAACCAATGTAACTCTGGCTTTTATATTCACAATACTATTCAGATTAAAAACCCTGAACACTAATCATCCCTCTTATACTAAAATACTAAAATACTAAACTATATCATTTAACTATTATTGAATTTCTATCCCACATTTCCCTCAAGAGCTGAAACCATGTGCCTAACACTCTTCCTCCAATTTTACCTTCAGGACACCAGATCTTGGTGGAGATGACCCCAAATCAGGTTTATGGTTCAATAAGATTTGAACCTGGGTTTCCCGAGTCCTGGCTAAAACTCTAACTATATACATCTTTTTCTGGCCATACTTCTGTTCATACATGAACAAAATTCTAATGCAGTTTTATTTTTGAAATTGGTAGAAGATTGCTGGGAAAGATTTGTTTATGGCATAAATATGGAAGAGTATCACACTCCTGAATAGTAAATGCAATGCAATAATCTAATATACAAACAACACAAGAATCAGAATCATATTAGAGGTAAAGTGCATAAGACATGATCTATGTATCTAGCTATCTAACTATCTGTCCATATGACCATTTGTCTGTCATTTACCTCAATCTATATTGCATCAATTATTGTCCCACCACTATAAGAGTGATACTATGGCCTTAATTTCAAGTAACATTATAGCAAAACCCACATGAAAACTGAAGAAGAACCATTTATGACATGAAACTGTTCTACAAAACAAAATAGCATCAAAGTATCTTGAACTTCATTTCTGGAACAGGCAGAAAGGGGTGATGCATAAATGAGTAATATTGATGCAAGAGACAACCATCAAATTTAGCTGTTTGTTCAGAGATTACTGAAAACTCTTGAGTCAGCAAAACTTTGGCAGGAAATCTTATTCCAGTTCCAATCTGGCTGAAGACCAAAAGCACGTGTAGAATAGACAAGCATGGCACAATATAAAAGAAGGTGAAAGCAAAGAATTAGGTTATTAAAGAACAAAAGTCTAAGCAATGAGAAATGTTAGTGACTGGATGATAATATATGCAAGTGACTACATAAGTGAGAAACAATGCATGAGGGCATTCTTTTCTATAATCAAGCTTAGATATATTTCCATACTAGCTGGATACCCATGCTTTGCTACGAAACTATGTGATGGTGCTTGATAAATTGACACTTAGAGTTTGAAAATTAATGAGTAGTTACGATCGGCCTCTCCTCTCCCCTTCTCTCCCTCAGGCTTTCCCCACAGAAGCCTCTCCTCTCTATCCTCTACCTCAGGCTTGCCCCATAGATCCTCTCCTCTCCCCTTTTCTCCCTCAGGCTGGCCCCATAGATCTTCTCCTATCCCCTTTTCTCCCTCAGGCTGGCCCCATAGATCCTCTCCTATCACACTTCTCTCCCTCAGGCTGACTCCATAGATCCTCCCCTATCCCCTTCTCTCCCTCAGCCTTACCCCATGGAAACGTCTCCTATTCTATCCCCTTCTCTCCCTCAGGCTTTCTAGCCCCTTCTCTCCATGAGGCTTGCCCCACAGAAGCCTGTCCTATGCTATCCTATTCTCTCCGGAGTTATTTTCAAGTTGGGAGGGGGAGTAGAACTAATTAGCATCAGAGTGTGTTATAATAATA
Organism: Ptyas mucosa; assembly: GCA_012654045.1. NCBI lineage: Eukaryota > Metazoa > Chordata > Lepidosauria > Squamata > Colubridae > Ptyas > Ptyas mucosa. The sequence continues at coordinate 17,652,226 of WNWU01013802.1, forward strand.
TAGAAAATATTAATGCTCTGATGGTCATTTCGAAAAATCCTTTCTTAGTGAGCACCTAGAAGCCAAGAGGAACATAAATGAAAAATTTCAAGTTTGTAGGCTTTACAGTACTGGAGATTTCATGATTAATGTGTGAATGGTTTTCGCTTTTATATATATAGATGACTAAATACTCCTTGACATTATGCAAAATGAGCATGTATGTGTTTGTGAGGTGTGAGATTCTGTCTTCTCAAGTGAAACACTCAAAGATATCATGCATTATGTGGACAAACAAAAAATTAAAAATGTATCAGTTCCATGTTGACCATGAGTTCCTCCCACAAAAAAAAAATCCACTGAAATATCAATTGAAAATTTACACACTGCACGCTAGTTTTCCATTATGAATTGTAACAAGATTCTAACATCTGAACCATGTTACAGATATAAATAGAAAATAGCCTGGTTCACAGACATATAATTAGTACCTCGATTCTCTCAAAGCTTTTCAGGAAGAATGTAGAAATAATTAAATATCGGTCTCTCACACTTGAAATTATAATCCAACTATTAGGAAGTTAAATCTATTTCCATTCTTGGTGAAAGACACTCCAGTTATATATTTATTCATATATCCATATATTCATGCACCCATACATACATTTATATGTTACTGAGTTCAATAGCTCTGGGTGGCCTACAAGGATGCATACATATGCTTATAGTAGATACATTTAAATATACAGTAAAAACAGTTTTCTACCTTTCTATTTTAGAATCATCCTTGCTTTACCACATCTATATATTACTCTGTATTATAATTCTGTATAAATCCATATAAGTCCATAAGGAGCCTGAGTGGCGTAGCAGGCTAATGCCTCCCACTAAAGGCAGCATTTAACATCCAGCTGTCTGCAATTACTGTAAGTTCGAATCTCACCAGGCTCAAGGTTGACTCAGCCTTCCATCCTTTCTAAGGTAGGTGAAATGAGGACCCAGATTGTGGGGGCAATAAGCTGACTTTGTATAAAATATACAAAAGTATGAAGGCTATTGCTTAACGCATTGTAAGCCGCCCTGAGTCTCCGGAAAAGGGCGGCATATAAATAATTTTTTTTTAAAAAAAGTCTCTTTCTCCTCCTATTCCTACTCCTCCCTCTTGTCTTTTTCCTTCTCCTTTCTTCTTCTTTTTGAATAGATTACAACTCTTACCATATTTTTCAGACTATAAGATGCTCTGAAGTATAAGACGCACCTAGCTTTTGGGGAGGAAAACAAGAAAAAAAATCTGCCTCTGCCTCCTAGCAATTTGCCTCCTTGCAGAAAACAGCAAACAGAGTGGTCAGCTTTAGCACAGCCTGATTTAGTACAAGCAGCTGATTGGCGGTTGGATCTGCCTCACCACTGTCACCTATCGCTGCCTCTGTGCATCCCATTTTTGGCCTCCATGCACTCCATTTTTGGCCTCCCCACCTCCCATTTTTGGCCCATTCCAGGCGCCTATCCCTGCCGCCTGGAATGGGCAAAAATGGAATGCACGGAGGCCCAAAACGGGGTGCACGAAGGCTGAAAACGGGATGCATGGAGGCCAAAAATGGGGCATATGGAGGAGGCAATAGGTGACTGCGGCGATGGGCAGTAATGATGCTGATGGGCAGTGGTGATTCCCGCAGCCTGGAAAAGCTATTAGGCGGTATTCCAGGAGGCAGATCTAACTGCCAATCAGCTGCTCATGCTAAATCAGGCTGTGCTGAAATGACCATGCTGTTTGCTGTTTGCTGCAAGGAGGCAAATTGCTGGGAGGCAGAGGCTGAAGGGTGGGGGCCGGCGGGTGGGTGGCCCTTCAGCAACATTTGCTGAATAAGATGCACAGACATTTCCACCCATTTTTGGGGAGAGAAAAAGTGTGTCTTATACTCCAAGAAGTATGGTATTTGTTCCAATGCCAGGTATAGCATTCCCTAGTAATAATAATGATAGTTCTAATCAGCTTTAGCCCATCTTGGCTGAGTATACCTGATGAACAACCAAAACCAAGATTTACTTCAAAAATTCACCTAATCTATGCAAGCTAACTACTGTAATCTATGTGCTTTCTCAGAAAGCAATATAGTATTGCCTATATCCCACAGATTAGAATGTATTAGAGTGCATTATATTAAAACATATACAAGAAACTATATATATTATCTTTCCTTATATCAATGTTTCAAGTGTGCGTGTGGCACTGTGAGGGGGGGAGTGAGGTCTCCAACCACAGAATTTGGTCTGGGACAAACTTGGCAATTCAGCAAGCAAAATAAGATAAAATACTCAACAGAAATAAGTTGTGGTATTATAATAATAGGCTGAAGAACTTCCATCTCTTCTTCATTTTATTCATTCACATGGTATAAAAATTTATAGCATTTTCCAAAAATGACTTTGGAGAAAATCTGTCCAATTGGTAAGTAGAACATATTTAAATCTACAGCATTTTTCAATGGCTGTAAGAATCTCAACATAGAGACAAAAGATACGAATTCTAAATTATTACTAAATGAATAATTGCAATTTTAAAAACTGTGTTAGACATCTAGTATTTAATATTTCTGGACATGTAAGCATTGATAACTGAAAGATACATAAGCTATGCAAAAATCTCAAAACGTTCAACTAGTCAATTGTTTCAATTTAAATCAGTAAGCTATAGTATTATACCTTAACCTTCTTAATGTTTATACCTAGAATAATTGCCCTGTTCCTTAGATTTGCTTCAGTTTGAAAAAATGTATTGTTATTATAATTAATAATGGACAATTTTGAATTGCTTTTTTTAAAAAAAGAAAACCTTGTTAATCATGGAAACATGAATGTTCATTTTCATTTTATAAAACCGGAACTAAGGTTGAATGTTTTCTCATCCCACCCAAGAAGTTTAGGAATACACTGGGATTTCAACAAAAACATTTTAGATTCAAGTGTTATAACTCACAGAAACACACTAATGCATTAAGCAGGAAACTGAAGTTTTGTACCTATATTTTATTGGTCATAATTTAAAATGATTCATTATTTTTAAAGATACCTTTTGAGATTGATGAAAAGTGAATGTAGCATAATTAATCAACAATGAAAACATAAAAAGTAGTTTTGATTTTCTAAAATTATGCCTCTTTGTATAGTTTACAGTAATATTAAAAACTGTATTCCATAGAATAATTAAAATGAGTTACTTGATGGTCCTTCAATGTCTTATTTTTAAAATATAAAGACTGATATCATTATTCATCGAAACAGCATGGCTGGGGGAGTTTATATGTCATCTCATACCTGTGAAGCTAGCCAGTTTCTTTGTCTTTTCAGTAATGGGCTGACTCAATCATGAGAGTTAAGAGCAAACCCAAGACATTCCTTGTTTGTGCTCTACATTCTTATAGGCTTTTAGGAAATATAGCTACAGTATTTGCAAGACTGGAGTACATAAAGATTTGAATGATTAGGTACAATCAAGTCAATTTACTCTCATCATCACATATGATGATCCATAACAATCTTGGTCTTTCAGGACTTCTTTTCTTCTGCTCCTCTACATTCTCCTTCTAAACTATCCTTCTCAGCTTCTTAGTAATATAGGAAGCACAGGTTCCTATATTCATTTCATTTAGAGCAGGGCTGTCAAACTCGCAGCCCATGGGCCGGATGCGTCACACGCTGGTCCATGCCCAGTTTAGTGAAGGGGGAAAAAGTCACGATACGTCACGTGACGATGCCATGATGACACGAGTTTGACACCCCTGATTTAGAGAAAATGCTAGTACACATATCCTACTTGATATCAAAGACAAAACCTGAAACATTCCTTTTTAAAGATTGACTTAAAGATGCTCTAAAACAGGGGTGTCAAATTGGTGGCCCACATGCCGGATGCGTCATGCGCAGGCCATGCCCACACCAGCTCTGGGAATGGGGAAAACATCATGAAACATCACATGATGGCAACGTGATGTCGCGAGTTTGAAACACATGCTCTAAAAGCAACCCAGCAAGAGGGGGAAGTATATGATGTAAAAGAGTGAGGGGAAAAATGATTGCATGTTTCCAATGTGCTATTTATTTTAAGATATTAAAATTCCTATTACAAGAGTAAGCCATGCCAGAATGTTATGATTTCTCTATGTTTTCATGAATTGTGATGAGAACATGGACCTTTTCGCATGTACATTTTGGGTCTGTTGGCTTAAATACACAGATTTAAAACTATAAAACTATTTGTCTTCAGACTCAAAACAATTACATATAAATTTGAAGATTTCACAAAGAGAGAGTATCACAAATCTCCAATTTACTTTGTCAAAGACATTGTTTATATATAGAATTCTTTTTGCTAAAGTAAATTATAATGATCTGCCTTGATCAAAAGAAATACATCAGAACTATTTAGTCTGACAATCAAATCTGTCTCATTACATCTGTGCATGCTTGTAAATATAGGCAACTTTTTCTCTCCATCCACATCTTATTCGGTTAGTTTTTATAGATCTTGTCCAAGACCTTAAAAGTTGGATTAATTTCATAGTCTTCAGAAAATATAGCTTTTATAGCATTGCTTTCATCCAGAGGATATAATATGAATTTTTAATAAATCACTCACATAAAAACAGAATAAACATATATCCCCCTCAATTTAATACACTAAATGCATTACCAATGAAGAAAAAGAACTATAGCAGGGGTGAAACGCTCCCAGTTCGCACCAGATTGCCCAATCCAGTAGCGAAGGCGGTGGGTGGTTTGGAGAACTGGTAGCAAAAATCCCTGCCCTCCCCCCAGGCCCAGCTGAGCCACGCAATCATCAGAGTTTTTTTTTTTATTATTATTATTAAAAGCATTCTTTCTACAACCCCTTCGGTCGAAAAATTGCTTTTAAAAGTTAAAAAAAAGCCTCTGATGATCGCGTGGTTCAGCTGGGATCGTCAGAGGCTTTTAAAAGCATTTTTAACAACGTCTTTGGCTGAAGAGGTTGTAGAAAAATGCTTTTAAAAGTTAAAAAAAAAGTTGGCCATGCCCATCCAGTCACATTCCCCTCCCCCCACCAAGCCATGCCCACAGAACCGGTAGCAACAAATCTTACATTTCACCACTGAACTATAGGATTAAGGGTCCTCATGTAAGAAATGGCAGGAATCTGGCCGTATGTTTGCCTCCATGTGGCAACTGTCTAACTGAAAAATTCTTACAAAATGTTTTACTGAAATTTCCCAATTACAGTTCAACTTTGCCATAATAAGATTGTATGACTTCCCATGAATTTTAAAGATAAATGTGGGTACAATCTCTATTGCTGAATCTTCTTGGAACAGTTGGATCAGATTCAAAGAGTCCAAGGTTCATTGCATTCTGTATAGCATAGGAGTTTATAAAGTTAGCACAAGATCCTTTGATGCTCTTACCAAAGGAAAGAGATAAGGGAACAGAAGTATTCATTAGAAACAGCTATAGATTAATGAAACTGATCATTTTGCATTCTCATGTATTTGTCTTTCAAGTTTTATTCATTGTGTTTATGAGAACATTATACATTTCCATATTTTAAAAAATCCAAAAAAATCCTTAACATTGGCACAGACCCAATTCACTAAGTGCAGTTATCTTTTCCTGCCCTAACTGGGACAATTTTACTATACATACCTGTTCTACATCTTTTTAAGAAAAATCTGCTGGAAGCAAATATATGATCATATCCTTTCACTATCACCAATGAGGTTCAATATACAGAAATGCAAATCCAAATTTAAATTCATAGAACTAAATGCTGAAAGATTTTAACCTAAATGAATGGGTGAAAGGTGAATAGATTCACTCACGCACACACTTTTGCGCCTACAAGGGTAGTGGAGCATAAATAAGCTTGCTCTATTGCCTTGAAGGATCTCATTAGTTATGTGCAATTAAAGGTGATCTCTGATCAAGTTCAGCTCCCTACTTTGCCAACTGAGGAGCACTGCAGTGGCAGTGATTGATAAATTAACATCAGATCTATCACCCACTCCATCCTGCTCCTGCCCTCCCCATCTTTAATTGGACCACAATGTGTGTTTGTGTATTAATTTATTTATGTTTTAATTTATACTGTTTTTGTTTTTTCTGATTGTAAGTAAGCTGCCCAGAGTTATCTAGGTAAGATGGGCAACCAAAAGTTTTTATAAATCAATCAATCAATTTTGGGAAATTGTTAAATGACATCTGGCTCAGTTGCTTTAGCCTGTACTAATTGGCTGGCAGTGTAATGCTAATATAGCACTTTCTGACTGGTTAAGTTCACCTGAATGAAAGAAGATAATGACGATACGGGTTTATAAAATAAATGTTACAGTTTTTTGTCATAGTTATCACCAATCAAAAATTGGGCATTCAAGAATTGTTCTAATATTGTAGCACTGTAACACTGGAGAATCACTTAAAGGTAGCAAAAGAAAATGTCACCTAGAATCTAACTGTACAATGAATTACTGGAGTCAGAGTTAGATGTTTTGGAGATTGTCCTAAAATGCAACAAGAATTTGCCACTAGGCCTCCACTGCATTGTTTCATTTAGAAATATTTATGTGTATACCCAAAAAAGTCTTAATTGGTATCAAATTGTAATTTTTAGTATTTCTGACATATACATGTCTGGTATTATTTTACGATTTTTAAATGTATTTAAGTTTAGATTATTTGAATCATGTTTGTGTTACAATGGTTATCCTGACATCTTCATCCTCTCGTGTTTGTTTTTGGAATCCTGACCTCAAAGCCCAAGAACAGGTTTGGGCTGAAAAGGTCTATGCCAGTGATGGCTAACCTTTTCCGGACTGAGTGTCCAAATCATACCTGCCTAACCCCCAAAATGCAACATGCATGTGGCCCCCATGTATGCCCCCACCCCCCATGCATGTGTGCCTGCCCGCATGCCCCCCCCACATGCACGCACAGCCCCCATACATATGCATGCCCCCTGCATGCACCTGGCCCCACACATGCCCCACCCTCCATGCATGTGCATAAACCCCCATGCACATGCCCCCACATGCCCCCACGCATGTGCAGCAAAGACCCGATGACCAGCTGGCCGTCAGGAGGTATGCGTGCATGTGTGGTGGAGCTGAACTGGGGTGATGGCTCGCATGCTCACAGAGAGGGCGCTGCATGCCACCCGTGGCACACATGTCATAGGTTCGCCATCACAGGTCTATGCACTTGTGTTTTAAAGTAACATTTTAAACCAGTGTAGAACCGAAGATTTTCATTGTCAAGTAATGAGAACTCATCTTAATTTTTATCTTCTAACAAAATCCCATCACTATTGATGCTGAAGAATAAGTGACTTAACTTAATTGTCAGGAACAAAGAGCAGTTTGTCCTCCCCCCTTTTTTGCCCTTCCCTCCAGCTTTTTTTCTGAAAGCCTGGAGTAATGTCTACACAGATTTAATCTAAAGCATGTAAATTGGAAACGTTCTCTGTCCTTGCCAGTAGGGTGAAAAAGCACTGATTTCATTATAACTTTGATCAGGCGCTGCCAAAGCAATAGAAGGTATCCTTCTGCCCTGAGGATCAGTTGTGCAACATCATTCCCATTCTACACCTCTGAAGGGGCAACTTGTTAATTCTCAGTATCTTGAAAAGCAGGCTGTGAGGAAAGTTGATGTAAATTCAGAAGAAACATCTGTAGACGGAGAGCAAGATGTATGTTACACAATGCCCTAAAGCACATCTGAGGTTGATTTTTTCCAGTTAAAAATACCACTTCTCTAAGTGCGGTATTGTTTGTTTTGAACACAAATGAAAAGAAGGAAACAATAGGTTGTGCAGAACAAAACAATTTAGTTTGAAAATGAGCATCAGAGGGTGGGCTATGTGCCATGTGACAAATATATATATTTTCCATCAGGGTATTTTAAGAAACTACAAAAGCAGAATTCTCAATGTTGATCACTTCTCTTAAAAACAGAGAAACTGTGCCAAACAAAGGTTGCATTTGTGTTCTACATATTTCAGAATCATTTCTCATGGCCAAACCAAATATCCTATGTGTCTGTTCGCGTATAGAGATAGTCAGATTAAACTTCAAAAACAAAAGCCTCTACATAGATTTCCATTGTGTCTGTTCTCTTGAACATTTGCCTGCATCATTCTTCTTAGTTTCCAAACAGCTTTCTCATTGAATTAAAAGCTTTTAATTATAACTGGGGATAAAAAGCAAGAATCCCTCCTTCAGCTAAATCACACTGATTTCTTTAACAAAACACTGTATATTATTCTTATAGTTCCATCGGAGTCATTTGCAAAACTATTAAACTATTAAACCTGCACGGAAGTATTTCTGCTCTGATATAGTAAGGCTGGGGCAAAGCTGCCTTCTGCACTTTAGAGGAAGAAGATATGAAACAAAAGACTACTTGAGATGATTCCAAGTTTCATGTAGCCAAGCAGGTCCTATTCTGTATGTCAAGAGACTGCCTGTAATCCCATAACCACTATCTGGATTTCTATTATAGAAAAACAAAATATAAAGTACTAGTTTTAAAAAGTAAGTGATGGAATAATTAAGACAATAGAAATTACCTTTCTTGATGCAAGCAAGTGAAGTATGGGTAGGTAGGCAAAAATAAATATTTTGCTTCACCTGCACAGGAATCCTGGAAGCAAGCTAGGTCTGTGAATATTGTTTTCCTGAGGGACCTTCTGAAAATACATTTTAAATCCAACATAATGGACATATCATAGGAAATATAAATAATTCAAACTGTTTCTGCATGCTCTAATCACATTATCACTCTATATAACAGAAATCAGCACTGCACATAATTGGCATTTCTTCAAAGCATTATATACCATTTATGATGTTTCCCAACTTGGTTATATGAAAGATGAGAGAGACCTACTACAATTAAAGAAGAACATTCCCAAGTGATGTGAACAAGAATTCCAATTTTTCACAAAATTTGAACTATAATAAAAAACAAAACAAATTATAAAAATGGTGTAAACTGCACAAAAGTAGGAGCTTAAAATGTATGACAAAAATTACAGAGCTATCCCAGAGATGGGTTTCAGCAGGTTCTGACCTGTTTTGGGGAACCGGTAGTGGAAATTTTGAGTAGTTTGGAGAACCGGTGGTAAAAATTCTGACTGGCCCCACCCCCATCTATTTTCTGCCTCCCAAGTCCTAGCTAATTGGGAGGAAATGGGGATTTTGCAGTAAACCTTCCTCTGGAGTGGCGTGGGAATGGAGATTTTACAGTATCCTTCCCCTGCCATGCCCACCAAGCCATCAAACAATGCCACGCCCACCAAGCCACATCCACAGAACCCGTAGTAAAAAATTTTGAAACCTGCCACTGATCTATCCAATTAAGTTATTAAATAGTTGAGGGGGAAAATGAGATTAAACTGTGTAAGAGTTACAGATCTTTTTTATAATTTGTTTTCTTTTGGTGATATAGTTCATTAACTCTATTTCTCTCTGAATCTTATTGTAAGCATTTGTTTTGATTCAATAAGATCCTTCAAAGGAAAAAGAAAAGAATCAAAATATTTGTGCCCAAAATAAACCTGAAACTCTAGGGAATATACATTTTCTTTATATACCAACTAGGTCAATTTGTTGTAGTAATATTAAAATTAAAGAATAGCTATTCAGCTGTTAGAGCTGCTTCACAAGGTTGAAAGGAATAATCGTCCAAAGGAAATAAATGACTAATGCTGATAAATAAATAAAAAACAAAGTTTCATGCTTATTAAATTAAAAATGGGCAAAGTGTTTTCTTTTAACAGATTTTGTCTGAGTGAATGCTAATGGACCTTAAAAACAGTAAATGAAATTCAGTCATGCTAGTCACAATTTATAAATAGTACATTAATTTAAACATAAAGTACAATGTTCTTGTCATAAAGATGTTAAAACTTTCATTACACAGAATGTTATTGATTACAATAAAAAATTCAGGCAATAAATAGATTTTCAGTTTTTACAAATTTCCACAAAATATTAAAGTTCACCCACTGTTGTACTCAAAATATCTTCTGTTTATCCAATAAGTAGGCCAAGAAAATTACCCTTCAGAATCTAATTGTTATACAACATTTAAAAGTCAAAGCCTTTATTCTAACTCTTAATTATAATATTTGGCTAAATTATCCAGCCATAATTATATGTTCCACAACCAAAGTAAAAAGATTATTAGAACATCTACATAATATGTGAAAAATCCACTCTTGGGTCAGAATATGATGACTGTAAATTTAATAATATACTAAAGAATACACTTTTGAATTATGTTGTGAAAGGATATCTAAGCCTTTTATGTTCCACAACATTAATAGAAAGTTCTTACTGGAGTTAATACAGTATATGAAGGACACAGCATACGATATTTTTATAGGTCAAGGCAAAGAGAATAAAATGCTTGAGAAACATTTTGAAAAATTAAAAACTTCCACAAAAATGTTTTAGAAGAGAGACAGGTCACAGAAAAGCCAAAGCAAAGACTTAAAAAGTAAAAAAATAAAAATTAGGCTTTCCAGATGTAGCCTACTAAAATTACTGTACAGAAACTGGTGATAAGTGAGATTTGTAATGTCCATTTTACAATAATTTCTTGGTTGGACTGAAGCTGGCTTATGGTTCAGTTCAGTCTCAAGGATAGGCATTCTAATTCTGCTATTGTGGCTCTTTTTACATCAGAAAGCTTGAGCAGCTAGGAAATCTGTAGACTGAGATATAATAAAATGAAAACAAAAAATAACACCAGGATCTTCTCCCAATCATTATAGAATATGACCATTTTGTTGTCTATAGGTACAGGCAACATCAACTATCCAGACTCTTTTGTCTTTCATATTAACAGTTGTTACGTTTAGGGTATTACACATCAGATGACTGTCTGTTTGAGCTTCTTTATTTTCTATTACTTTCTTTATCTTATGTTGCTACTAGTTCTTGCTTGCAGGCAAAAGAACTACTTCCTGCAGTTCTTGCAATGCACCATTGTTGCTTCTTTGGCATGCCATTGTTTGTAGTCAATCTGTGCGGTTTTCTTGCAACAGCTAACTAGGTGGTCCATTGTTTCTTCAGCTTCTTTGCAGAGGCAGCATTTACTGTCAGTTGCTGTCGTCTCAATTCTGGTTTTGTTCTTAAGGCTTCTTCTTGGGAAGCTAGAATTAGCCCCTCTGTTTCTTTCTTTAATTTTCCTGCCCGTAGCCATTTCTAGGTCTTGTTATTGTGTGCTTTCTGTGCTATTTTTGTTTTTAATGTACAGACCATGTAATGCTTTTCCTTGCCATGTCTCTTTTCTATTCTTTATCTAGTCTTTCTTCTAAGACAGTCTGATTTCTCCATTACACAGTAAACCTTCCTCGTATACTAGCTTCAGTGCATCTTCTCCATTATCCCTTAGATATTCTTCCAATGCCCTTTTTTCTTCTTCAACCATCAGATGTACTTGCTACATTCCATGTCCACCTATTTTCTTTGATCAGTGGAGTCTATCAATATTGCTGTGTGGATAAAGGCATGATTCATTGTAGTTATTTTTCTGGTCTTCCTATTCAAGATTTTTTAGTTCTCTAGTTTGAATCCCATCCACTATTGCAGCTGTGCAACTGATTACAGGAATAATAACCATTATTAATAGTAGTAGTATTTTCTGCATGTTATTTTTTATTTAACACGAATGTTTAAATGTCATATAAGAATATAAAGGAGTGTGTGTGTGTGTGTGTGTGTGTGTGTGTGTGTGTGTGTAAACAGTTCTCACCTGCATCTATGGAGAAAAAAAAGATATTTTCCTTATTCAGCCTTTCTTTCTTCCTTGCTTTCTTCCTAATTAGAAGCAAAATTGAAATGTGCTCAGGTAACAGAACAAAGAAAAATGAAATGACAGAACATTATGATCAGTAATTTAATGTTGCTGTAATTTCTTCCTATTGTTATATTTTCTGAAGCTGGGGAGCATTTAGTAGCAATTTATTATTACTTCTTTTTTAAACCTACTGTGCATAATTACAAACAAAAGAAAAAAATAGCTTTATATGGTCTACATTATAAGTCAGGCAAAATAGGGTAATTATCCTCATCACTAGGTGGTTTCTCAAAGGTCAAATGCTGCACTTTGAGCAAAGATAACTACATTGCAGGCACATTAGAGTCAATGAGGATTATTTTAAATGAATTAAATTGGTTGTGATTAAGGTGCAAAAGAAAGAGAGATGGGAAATAGTGAAGAGGGACTGAATCTGGATCAGCAGGGCAGTATTTCTCAAACTGTTTTTGGAGGAAGCCTCCTTTTCCACAGAAATGTATTAGTTTTTTTTGTAATTTGCAAATAAATGCAAAGAAAGATCCCTGCAGATAGGAAAATCTGTTCTACTAGGCTACAAGAATCCTACATCATCATTGGGATTATTAAATTCTTGACTACATTAAAAAAAAAAAGAAGCTTAGATTGAAAATGTAGTCTTGTGGCAAGCTTCCCACAAAGCCTCTGCTTCACTCTCAGGAATTCATGCTTCTTGTGTGATACGCAATGTGTAGTGTTCACTGTTTTAAAGGGATACTTGTTGCTGAAGCAAATCCAAGTCATCAGGCATCATATAGATAACATGAGCCTGGGGTAAGGATTGGAGTGGTTGGTAGTTTTGTTTTTTAGGATTTTTCTTAATTCCATAATATTACATAATACTCCTACCTCCTCCTATTTTCCCCACAGCAACAACCCTTTGAAATGAGTTGGACTGAAAGCGTCAGGGGCCCAAAGTCATTCAGCTAGTGCCTTAACCATTAAATTGGCTCTCTACCACATAATAGGGAAATTCCTTTTGATTATAATTGTTTTAATCTTTTTCACTGTTGAAAAAACCAGCATAAATAATACCTTCTTTAGTTCAACATTGTCTAAATCAATATCTCTTGCTCTTGTTCTCTCTGTCATACGTCAACCAGAAGTACTTCTTAATCGAGAAAAAAATATTTTCAATTCCAATTCTCCATCCCTGTATCCATTTTTATCTCATTCCTAATAACTGATGTTAATTAAAACCTTTGCAATATTTAGGTATATGAAAATACATCTGTATAGTTACACACACACACACACACACACACACACACACACACACATACACATATATATATATTATAAATGCTTACCTGTTCAGATTCAGATATAAATATGAAAACTTTATAACTTTAATGATAAAATTTCATTCAAAATGATTGACAAAAGAACAGATATATGAGAAACTCATCTCAGCATCCTATGTTGGTAACTGAAATGGGGAAAGAACCCTAAACCAACAAGAAATGGAAGGAAGGAAGGAAGGAAAGAAGGAATATTAACCATCCAGTGTCTTGCATGCCATTGCTTATGAATCACCTGCCAAACTGCATAACAATTAATGATTAATAATTCACTTTCTGTTCAAAATGAATTGGCTATATCAATATGGTTGCCAAATGCAGAGCCAGCTCTATCATTATCTATATTGCTGTGGTTGCTATACTAAACGCATTCCCCTGGGCTTGCTTTAAGCAGCAGAACAGTCCAGTTCATTACCCTTATACTTCTTACTTTTCCATCATACACCCTGAAAAGAAGCAAAATCCTTCAAAACATTTATCAGCCAAACAACAATAATTACTATTTGTCTCATTGCCTGAGCTCATATTTTGTTAAGGACCATCTAAATTTTCCCTCTAGAAGTTTTTAATGCACAAAATGTTGGCAGGAGCAGTAGGATAGCTCCATGTTTAAAGCCCACAGAGTCATCATTTAAGTCATGTAGCTACATTTAGGGAAATCGTGCTCATAATCTTTGATTAGCAGGCAGAAGAATGAGTCAGTTGGTTCCAATTCTTGAAATTATACAGCCCCTCTGACACACTCACAAGCCCACACGCATGTCATGTGCTACAAACAATAAACATTTAACAGCACCTTTAAAAAAAGACTTCAAATGTAAAATAAACCTAATTTATACAGCAACTTTGGCTGAACATAAAATTATACAAATTGTTCTCTTTACTATTAATGATAAATTCTTATGGATTTGCAAACCCTTATTTTAGCTCTTAAGAGCAACTATGTAAAAGTAACAATCTTAATTTTCACAAAGCAACCTAGAAATAGAACTTTAAACATGTTTCAGCCATTTTGCCTAGGGAACAGCTCCTGCCTGTCTCCATAAAGGTCATCTTCCCTCCAAACTAGACTTTGTATATATATATACACATACACACATACACACACATGTATTTGTAATGCTATTTTTAATCTGGTAATTTTGTTTTAGCAATGCAATAATGTCATCCAAACTGTATGATGATTTTCGTATTTACCTAGCAACTCTGAACAGCTTCTGTTGTAGAAAAGAAAAGCAACATACAAGTAATGGAATTTAAAATACAATTTTACATTCATAAATTTGATAAAATACAAAAAAAAATTAAATGATTGGCATTTTCTACTTCTACTGAGGAAGAAAAGTAAATGTTTGTAGTAACCCTCAAGTTTTTATTGCTACATTACTTCATTGCCAATCCTCAAATGAAAAGCACTGAGACACATACAAATGATTACATTTTCAAGTCTGTGGGATGATTGCATTTTGAAACTTGAAACAACTCAGAGATTTGCTAATAGCTGATATGATCCTAAAGGAATGAAAACCATTTAAAATGAAAACAGCTGATAGCATTTGGTCTTACATCATTTTGGGACAGGTATTGATGTATGGTTGAACGATAGCTGGAGTAGAACATTTGGAGATAAATATCACTACCATTCTAAGACGACACATGTAAATATTGTCATTTGTCATAGTCATTGCATAATTTTATATAAAATATATCAGAATTCAAATATTTCTTAAAGAAAGGTTCAGAGATGAGCTACAATAAATTAATGCAAGATGCCTTATTTATCAAAATAGTTCCAACTGATGTAACTCATCCCCTCCAGTCAGGGGTGAAATCCAGCAGGTTCTGACAGGTTCTGGAGAACTGGTAGCAGAAATTTTGAATAGTTCGGAGAACCATTAGCAGAAATTTTGAGTAGTTCAGAGAACCATTAGCAGAAATTTTGAGTAGTTCAGAGAACCGGCAAATACCACCTCTGGCTGGTCCCAGAATGGGGTAGGAATGGGGATTTTGCAGTATACTTCCCCTGAGTGAGGTGGAAATGAGGATTTTGCAGTATCCTTTCCCTGCCATGCCACCAAGCCACGCCCACCAAGCCACACCACGCCACCGAGCCACACCACGCTCACCAAGCCACACCACGCCCACCAAGTCACGCCCACAGAATCAGTAGTAAAAAAATTTGGATTTCACCACTGTCTCCAGTTCAATGTTAACAATGCATTTAGTCATTAGAGAATTGTTTATATTAGAAGCCAAATATCAGAGGCTGAAAGTTAAAAGTAAAACAAAAGAAAAGTGAAAACTGCTAGAATTCAACCCAGTTTTCATTTTTCACAGTTCTAAAATATAATGCTATCATCTGCAGTTTAAACCAAATTAACATAATATTTTTATAGATTTCTATTGAAAAGTAGGACCCATTCAGTTTAATGAGTTTCACTGCTTGGTAAACGTACATCAGATTATAGCAATCTACAGTAAACAGAAGTGTGTAACTATGAATCAGAACTTGCAAGATAAGTGTGAGCACTTGCGCTTTGCACATGCATTAAATATATGGAGTTCCAAGCACATTTCCAAAAAGAGATTTGATACTATTACTTCTGGAAACTTATACATCTGTTTGCGCTCCATCTGACTTGGCTGTTTCCTCTCTGTTTATGGTATTAAATTAGTATGTGTGTTCTAATAGTGCAGCTTTAGCCCATTGAAAACTGAAGAGTACTACTAAAACTAAACATGTGCTATTACATTTCCTTAGTGGTATTTTCTTCTTGATAGATCGCAGAGTAAAAATGCTAGATCCTTGCAATATCAACAGCAGAAACACAGCAAAGCATTGTGGCATCGGAGTTCTCTCAAATATTCGGTATTGGGACTGCTGTTGAAGTGAAGCAACATTTACTTTGCTGCCAGTCTTGGTAGGAGTGTCTTCTAGGCCATGAGCTTCCAACCTTGGCAACTTTACAACTTGTGGACTTCCACAAGTCATAAAGTTGCTAAGTTTGGAAACCCCTGTTCTAGGCATAAAGGAGATTTCATAGCACCCTCTATGTGTCTATGCCAAACTTATGGGAGTCAACCGCCTTGAGTCTTTATTCAAGCCAGAGCTTAACATTCAGTTTCCCTACAAATAATTTGTTCAGCCCTACTATATAAAATACCACATGGGCAGATATTTCTTAGAGTTGTATGACTGATACTTTTCATTTTGGAAAAATTAAAAGCTAAAACTTTCTTCCCTCACCTACATGAGGCACAAGACACCATCAGAAATTAAATAGTGTTAATTAAATAAATTAAATAGGCACAATCTAGCCAAAGTTCAACACTTGATTTTTTTTTTTTACATGAGTGGCAAAATAAAATATGTACGCTTGTTTTAAGTGCTTGACTTTAGTTACATTGTGCCCAGTATAGAGAATTAAACCACATTAAGGAAAATGCTTTCGCAGATTAAATAAAGTTGTTTTAACAGTTTGGATATGCTAATGCAACTCTAACACTGAATGTTTACATATATAAAGCGCAGTCTCTAAGTGAAAGCTGTGAACTCAATAAGTGATAGAGGTTTATTTAGAGCAGCACTGTTCATAAAAATTGCATCCCAAAACAACTCCATTACAAGAGACAAGTTAAAATATATAAGCAGGGCAGCTTTTTATATGAGAATTTAAATGTGCTGAATAGAGATGAAACACAAAACCACTTCCTGAGTTTAGATAATCTGATGGAAAAACATCAGCCAGCTGTGGGTATACATTAGAGATTTTGAGAAATGCAGTTGCTACAGGAATGATGAAAAGAGATAACTTTATAGCTTGTTTTGCTTGTTTATGAGATAACTTAGAAATTGGATTTGGAAATACTTGATTCTTGGATTTATGTGGTTTAGATCAGATTTCTATATAAATAACGTACATATATACAATACTTGTCCCCAGTAATTATTGTGCGCATGGATGTATATGCACACATATAATTTTGTCTATTGTCTAAAGGCAACTGAAAATTTGATCTTACCCAAAGAGTAATATCCTGAACCACATATATTTATTCCTTTATTGCATTTCCATATTATCAAGAACTTTAGTTTATGAGAAAAAAGTATATAAATATATATAACATAATGTTATATATAACATATATAACATAAAACAAGTCTATATAAAACCATAAACACATCATTACTTTTATTACACAGATTAAAAACAACAGCAATAATGATTAAAACAGCAGAGAAAAAATATTCACCAATTCTAACATGATTTCCTATAATGCTGGGAAAAGAAAATATCCTTCAGCATAGGAAAGGTCAGCATAGAGAAATGTGTCTTAAGGAAAATCCTTAAAAGAAAAGAAACTAATATAAAATAAAAACTGATTTATTTATTTATTTTATTTATTTGGTTAAATTTTTATACCGCCATTCTCCTTGCAGACTCGGGGCGGTGAACAGCCAACTAAAAAACATGATATACAAAAATTAAGACAAATTTTAAAATAATTTAAATAAAATGTGGCCCATAGTTTAAAAACAATTCAAATTAAAATCAATATCAAAACTTTAAAACCAAAAACATGGGGTCAGGCCAGGCCAGCTAAGTGAAAGGAATGAGTTTTAAGGGCCCGACGAAAAGTCCAGAGATCTGGGATCACTTGTATCTCTGGGGGGATGTCATTCCAGAGGATAGGCGCCACCACAGAGAAGGGTCTCCCCCTGGGGGTCGCCAGCCGACATTGTCTGGCTGATGACACCCTGAGGAGGCCCTCTCTGTGGGAGCGAACTGGCCAGTGGGAGGCAATTGGTGGCAGAAGGCGGTCCCGTAAATACCCCGGCCCTAAGCCATGGAGCGCTTTAAAGGTAGTCACCAACACCTTGAAGCGCACCCGGAAGTCCACCGGAAGGCAATGCAGCTCACACAGGAGAGGTGTCACATGGGAGCGCCCCATCGCTCCCATAATCCCCCATGAAGCCGTATTCTGCACCAGTTGGAGCCTCCGGGTGCACCCCAAGGGAAGCCCCATGTAGAGAGCGTTACAGTAGTCCAGATGAGAAGTGATGAGTGCTTGAGTGACCACACGTAGGGAGTCCCGATCAAGAAAGGGGCACAACTGGTGTATCAGGCAAACCTGATGAAAATCCCCCTGGCCACGGCCATTGTATGCTCTTCTAAAGACAGCCATGAGTCCAGGAGGACACCCAAGTTGCGAGCCCTTTCCGTGGGGGCCAGTGATTCGCCCCCAATAACCAGTGATGGCATCAGCTGGCTATACCGGGACACCGGCAGCCACAGCCACTTGGTCTTGGAAGGGTTGAGTCGAAGCCTGTTACTCCCCATCCAGACCTGCACAGCCTCCAGGCACCAGGACATCACTTCCAAGGCATTGTTGGGATGGTCTGGGGTGAAGATGTACAACTGGGTGTCATCAGCATACTGATGGAACTCCACCCCAAAACCATGGATGATCTCACCCAGCGGCTTCACATAAATGTTGAACAGGAGGGGCGAGAGGACCGACCTTGTGACACACCACAAACAAGGCACCTTGGGGTCAACCGCTGCCCCCCTGTCAACACAGATTGCAACCGGTCGGAGAGATAGGAGGAGAACCACTGCAGAACAGTGCCTCCTACTCCCAATCCCCCCAACCGGCGCAACATGATACCATGGTCGATGGTATCAAAAACCGCTGAGAGATCTAACAGGACCAGGATAGAGGAATAGCCCCTACCCCGAGCCCTCCAGAGATCATCGACCAACATGACCAATGCCGTTTCCATGCTGTACCCAGGCCTGAAACCGGACTGGAGCGGATCTAAATAGACAGCTTCATCCAGGTACTGGGGAAGCTGCCGCGCCACCACATTCTCAACAACCTTCGCGATAAAATGAAGGTTGGAGACTAGACGATAGTTAGCCAAAACAGCTGGATCCAGAGAGGGCTTCTTGAGGAGGGGCCTCACCACCGCCTCTTTCAATGCGGCCGGCAGGACACCCTCACTCAAAGAAGTGTTAATAATCCCCTGGAGCCAGCCTCGTGTAACCTCCAGGGAAGCCAGCACCAACCAGGAGGGACACGGGTCCAATAAACATGTGGTCACGTTCAGCCATCCCAGGATCCTGTCCACGTCCTCGGGAGCCACAGGGTCGAACTCCTCCAGATAACGCTCTCAAGACCTGCCTCAGTCATCTCGTCTGAACTAACCCAGTCAGTGGCCAAGTCTTCCCGAATCTGAGTGATTTTATCATACAGATACTGTACAAAATCCTCAGCTCAGCCCTGCAAATAGTCTTCAACTTACAACCACAACTGACCCCAAAATTTCTGTTGCTAAGTGAGTTAGTTGCTAGTGCTCAGTTTTAAGTGAGTTTTGCCCCATTTTACAACCTTTCTTGCCATCATTGTTAAGTGAATCACCACAGTTATTAAGTTAGTAATATGGCTGTTACTTGGTTTTCCCATTGACTTTGCTTGTCAGAAGGTTGCAAAAGGTGATCACATGACCCTGGGACACTGCAACTGACATAAATATGAACCAATTGCCAAGTGTCTGAATTTTGATCACATGACCCTGGGGCTGCTACAACAGTTATAAGTATGAAAAATGGTATAAATCAGTTTTTTCAGAGCTGTTTTAACTTCGAATGGACTCTGAACAAACTGTTGTAAGTCAAGGACTACCTGTTGCTTAAAGGAAATCAATGTGTCACTCCTACTGCAAATTCCCTGGGCCTGGAGCCTGTAGCTTCTTACTGAATGACAAAACAAGGAAAGTAGCATCACTTTCCTTTTTTAGGCATGTGTGACATCATACAGTATCACACATTAAAAAGTGGCAGGGATTGCATTGCAATATTGCATTGACCCTCTTTGTCCCAGTCTTGCATTCTGATTCATTTTGATCCTTCCTTCCTTCCTTCCTTCCCTGTCCCTCCCTCCCTCCCTTCCTTCTTAAATTTCTATATTGCTCATGTCTTCTAAGTGACGCTTGGTATTTACAACAGTGTAGATGTTGTCAATATAGATGCCATAATCAATTTTTTTCTAGGATTTCACTATTTGTGATCAGAATTCTCAGAAAGCTAATATACTCTTTTAGAAAAGATATTCAAGTGGCTGAACGTCTTGCAATTTATTTTACCCTTATTTATTTTCTAGTTTGGAGATTCAGATTTTGATGGCCTCCATCAGAAGACAAGAGGAGTTCATTTCTGTGGACCACACAGAATGTTTTTCTGAACAACCCAGATGTTCAAATTTGGGAGGTCTCACTAAACCAACTAGGAAACACTCCCCTTGTCCAGTTCTCTGTGTAGATTGTACCTCAAAACAATCTTTATCCTGGTGAATTTCGAAGACTGCCAGAAGCTGTCATAAAGTGGGATTCAAATTATTCTTAACCCCAACTTCTTAAAAGAGATGTTGGAAATACATTGTTTTGTTAGATGCATTCACTGTTGTCTTTTCCACTTCAGGTACTCTATGTGTCCAGACAATTTTTATAAGCCGGAAAGACAATTTTTATAAGCCAGACATAAATTTTAAAACTCCAACAAGTTTATCTGCCTATCTTTATCTACAGCCATGTCTGATCAGCCTGGAGAACTAATCTGATTTGGAAATAGCTGAAAAAGTGAGAAAATCAAGCAAAGTGTAATTGCCCAAGGAGAGTTATTAAGGAATTGATGGAAAAAAACATTAATCAAATAAGATATGGAACTCCTATTATTAGAGTCCTTATATATTTGTCCTTTATACCAATAATAATATGAGAGTTGGGTGGAGTATAAATTTAATAAATTATTCTTGTTCTTGTTGTTTTTACTGTTGTATTACTATTATCAACTGCACTAGTGCCATGCTATACAACGCCAAAAAAATTATTGTGGTTTATGTTACCCCCAATAGAAATAATTCCCATAACTAAGTATTATGATGTTCAAGTTTGAAAATACAAGCAAAATAAATAATAAGCCTTATTTGTGGAGAGAGACAACTGTGGAGGACATTGGGGGTCAAATGTTACTATAGCACTATAACTATTTGGCTGTAAGATTACCACAGCAAGTAGTTCTGTGGCATGACAAGATTTGTATTTAATTTCAAGTTCTCACCCGAGAGGTTTTGCCTCTGAATAAATATTCACAGGACTAGTTTCACAGCTGTAATGCTGTTTTACTTGGCAACTATTCCTAAGTGTGTATAAAACTCTAGTTTATGTGTTGAAGGGTGATAGTTACTAGATACTTATTTATTATAAGCATAAATTTCTTTATGTTTGGCAGCTATTAAATTGATGACAGTACAACTGAACTGCAGAGAAAATATAATAGATAATTGATATCAAAGGGACTAGTAATTTGCACTTTTTCTAAGTAAAACAAGACAGGGATTTTGGGTTTTTTTTTGCAAAGCGGCTATTGCTTAGTGCATTGTAAGCTGCCCCGAGTCTCCGGAGAAGGGCGGCATATAAATCAAATTAAAACAAAACAAAAAAAAAAACAAATGACAAAAGAGAAAATTTAATTGCTAATTTTATGCATGTGTGACATACTGCACATTAAAATTGACAGGTCTTGTATCACAATGCTGCTTTTGTCATTCTGATCATCTTTAATTGTATGTTTAATTGTATCTTGGTCAATACATAAATAATTATTTTTATAATATCATCTTATTAAACTTATTAGAATATAAAATGAAAATAAAATGAAAACAGTGGGAAAGGAGGAAAGGGAAGAAGGGGAGGAGAAAATTGTAGGATGAAGGGTAAAAAAGAAAAAAAAATTAACTTCCAACTCTTTTCAGCATAGTAGAAAAGAGAAATATGCACCTGAAGTCATATGACCAAAATTTAGGCACATGGCAGCCTGCATTTATGACTATAACATAGGGCCACATGAAGGGCTAGGAGTTGTCTCTACCAGGCATGAATTGTCAGCAGCAAGAGGAAAACTGACCCAGTGGAGAATGGCAACGATAGTCAGCACTGGTGGAATGAAGTGTGTCCAAAAGGGTTGAGGTGCGGGGGGAGATAAGTGGGTGGGGAAAATTGAAGCAGCGGTGACTGTGTCAGGACAGGTGAAGTGTAAGGTTCTTGTCTAATGATAAGGCAGTCCTCATCTAATGCCTGCAACTAAAAATACCAGAACTTAGAAATCACTAAACAGTGTGGTCACATGATATTTTGCTTAACAACAACTTCACTTAGCAATCAAAATTCCAGTCCCCATTAGGGTGGTTATGCAAGGACTACCTGATATCACATAAGTGAGTGCAACACTGCCTCTTATGAACTGACATGCAATTTCACAGTTCAACTATCGAAAGATGAAGTTTGTGATCTTAGAAAGTATCTTAGGTCATTTTCATGCCATTATGGTTAGAATGGATGATAACTTTTCTGGGTTATCCCTTTGTGACATTTTTAATCAGTGAAATTTATAGTAGCTTTTTAAAATTGAAATGTATGAATGGTTTAATTATTGCACCAAATCATTAATTGTAGTTTTCATCTACAACTAAGCCAAATCAAGCTCTTAAAAGTTTAATACAATTATTTAAAAGTCACAGAAATGTATCCCCATAAATATAAATAGTACAGGATATTAACTGATAAATGCAGTACAAATTTTCCAATGGTTCTCCCATATAGATTCTGACCAGAATATTTTTATTTATGGTATATATTTTATCTAGAGTGTCCAGCAAAATAATGATAATGATAATGATGTCAATAATGACAATAATGACAATGACAACAATAATAACAAACAAGATGTTATATTTACATTTATATTTCCTCATCGTATTCCCTGAACATGATCATAAGCATCAAATCACATCAAATTTCATTACAACTAAAGTTGTTTTGAAATAGAACAATAGAACCTGTTAGTTGTACCCCACTTTCCTAAGGTGAGACAAACTAACACTTTTGCCATGAAACAATTTCCTTCTAGAAATAAGGTTGGTCCTTTTGGAACCTTCTAAAGACTAAATTCTCCTGGAGAGCTTTCCCATATGCTTAAACACCCCCCCCCCCCAATTACTATCATATTTTTCTGTTTTTATGAGACATTATACTTATTTGGTGTTTTCTTTTTTTTAAGTATTGTTTTTCATCTTTTTAGCTTATTGTGGAAGTTTTACTGTATTTTAATATGTTGTTGTAAATCGCTAAAAATCTAAATGCACATACAGATATACAGTGCCAAGAAAAAAAATGAAAATAATGTCTGGGTGGCTGAATAATTATCACAGTGTTTTAGAATACATCTCTGAAGTAATTAATGCCATTTTGAAATCTTGTCAGGACAATTTTTAGGAATTTTAACGCAAGCATACATTTCTTGTGGGTTTTTTTTTTTGTTATTATTATTTTGAGATTTCTTTGAAATTCCTGGTTATGTTTTTAGTTGATGTGATTTCTGTCCTGCATCCTTCATGCCCCAAAAATTCAAATCTGTATTTTTCTGAAAGGCAGAAAAAAGAATTGCCCCCTTAAGGAACTGCTGACAGACACTGCAGGGGTGCCACACACAGATCTGAAGTACCATTGCCCATTTTGGATCTGAATACTGCATTCTTCTACTGCACATCAGTGGAGAGAATTGCATAAAAATAATAATGTTGAAATTATCTTCAGAAGCAAATCCACTTCCATTACATTGAGTGTAAGCTGATAGGAGAAACCACACAGCATTACAAGGAGCTGTCATTTAAATTGAGAAGGATGACTGAGGTGGAGAGAAGAGGAAGGAGAAAGCACACAGCTGCTGTTCATTTTCTGTCTATTTTTGGCTTCCTTTCCTCAAGCTCTAGGTTTGTATCATGCAATTAGACTACAATTGGCACACAAAGCCTACATTAATGTTTATTATACTGAGTGAAGTTATGTTTTATGTGTAATCTAAGCCTAGGAGGAATCCTTATTTTCAAGTATAAATCTTCTCAAATCATATGATCACATTAGCTATTTTTTTAAAATAGAAATAAAATTGGAACTGAATCTCTCTCAAGGTATTTAAAGCAAAATCAATAAGCCAGATAAATGTGGACAGTCAACAAATGATGAGTTATGTTTCAACTGGTATTCCAACAATCATTTCCAAGATTTAAAACTGTACAAGGAAGTATAACTATTTGATGAAATTTTCTGCAATCATATATAACAATAAATGTATATAGAATTAGAAGAAACTGACAAATAAAATGGCTGAAACAGTCTGTACTACCGGTATATCTTTGGCTTATTGTTCACAACATAGAAATACTGTATAGGATTGGCACAGTAAATAAATTAAATTGATAATTCATCCAAACATGGAACGATGATGCTATTAAAATGCTAATAGATTTTATTCCAAAAATGCACAGATCTTTTAGATGATTGTACAATATAGTTTTTTTATAACAAATGTATAATTAATAAATAATCTCAGTGGGCCCTATACACATGAAGTCTTGTTAGATAAAAAGAGACAAGAAGAATAGCAAATTCAGGAAGAAAAAAAAATAGAAGACCTCCAAGGCCCTTTCCAATCTTGTTATTCTATGTTCTATGTTGTATGTGTGTATGTGTATGTGTATGTGTAGTGTAATATGTGCAGATATGCATGTTTGTGTATGTATATATATGTATCTCTCTCTCTATTTCTCTCTCTGACTATAGATATAATTCATATAGATAAAAATATATGATATAGATAAGTCAGCTATAGAATAGAAATGACAAATACCAACTTCCTTTTCATTTTTTTTTTAAATTTGATTTATATACTGCCCTTCTCCGGAGACTCAGGGCGGCTTACAATGCATTAAGCAATAGCCTTCATACTTTTGTATATTTATACAAAGTCAGCTTATTGCCCCCACAAACTGGGTCCTCATTTAACCTACCTTAGAAAGGATGGAAGGCTGAGTCAACCTTGAGCCTGGTGAGATTTGAACTTACAGTAATTGCAGACAGCTGGTTTAAATCACTATGCTTTTAGTCTGCTGAGCTAAACCAGGCTCCTTCTGGATGCATCAGGGAGAAATGTCAAAATTAAATTAAATTTTGTGAAAAGACTAGATTTATACTGTAAACCTCCAGTCTATCCTTCAAATAACCCAAGTATTCTGTATTAAAATTAAATTATTAATTATTCTCAAAATAATTAAAGAGCAAATAGTAATATTGAATGTCATGGACTAATTTTAGTTACTAAATTATATATTTTGAAATGTGTTTAATAAATAAGAAAATTTATGGACCTTCAATTTAATGGACCATCCAGTCATGTCTGATTCTAGGGGGCAGTGCTCATCTAGCCTTACCCAAATCTATTGAGTCATCAAATTCCTTGGCCTCCCTCATAAATTCTTTCTTGAAATTATCTGGGCAAATTAACAGATGTACTTTTCCCAATTCATTTTTCCCTATGTACATTTGCCAAGTCATTCTCCCCAATAGGTAGCTATATTAATTCCTTTAAATTAACAGATGCACCTTTCTCAATTTAACCTCATCAATAGCTAAAATATGTCTATGCACAGCTATTTGTTTAACCTTTGCAATCAACTGAAAAATGAACAGGGAAATGATATATACGGTATGTGTGTGTGTGATTGTGTGTATATGCATGTATTAGAAGTTTATTTTTCTCCTTCAAAAATTTAAATTCTCCAACTTTATTTTAAAAGTTCTATATTGCATAAAATATTTTACTGTTTAATTTAATATTATGATGAGTTATTGATCTGCTTTTACTTATTTGTATTAGTAACATGAACAAAGCTTCTTTTTGCTTCAGCGTAATTTTGCAAATTGCCATTTACTATCAAGTCCTCCCTGACCTTATGCACTCTACAGCTAGATTATTTGCCTGTGTATTCATTAATCACATTACAAGTCAGTGATGACAAACAAAAAGATGTGCAGATTGTACAGCAAACATTTGCAGACACTTCCCAGAGCTATCTGCCATCACATTAGCGTATAACTTTGCCCATTGTCTTTGTAAATACAAACATGCTAAAAACTGACTTTCAAAGTGTCACAATGCATTAAATATTGTTTTGACTGTATATAATTAAGCTCTTAAACTTTGTCTGAAGTCATGTGGAAATCTGAGGGTAACATTTTTTTTCTAATCGAGCCAAAATGTTTTAATTCATCTATTTTGTAAATATATATACAGGTGAAACTCGAAAAATTAGAATATCGTGCAAAAGTTCATTTATTTCAGTAATGCAACTTAAAAGGTGAAACTAATATATGAGATAGATTCATTACATGCAAAGCGAGATAGTTCAAGCCTTGATTTGTCATAATTTTGATGATTATGGCTTACAGCTCATGAAAACCCCAAATTCACAATCTCAGAAAATTAGAATATTGTGAAAAGGTTCAATATTCTAGGCTCAAAGTGTCCCACTCTAATCAGCTAATTAAGCCATAACACCTGCAAAGGGTTCCTGAGCCTTTAAATGGTCTCTCAGTCTGGTTCAATAGGAATCACAATCATGGGAAAGTCTGCTGACCTGACAGTTGTGCAGAAAACCATCATTGACACCCTCCATAAGGAGGGAAAGCCTCAAAAGGTAATTGCAAAAGAAGTTGGATGTTCCCAAAGTGCTGTATCAAAGCACATTAATAGAAAGTTATGTGGAAGGGAAAAGTGTGGAAGAAAAAGGTGCACAAGCAGCAGGGATGACC
>WNWU01013802.1:17694078-17705449 GCA_012654045.1 Ptyas mucosa
TGTTTGGAAGAATAAAATTAGTGGCTTGGAGTTCTTTTATTTGATTAGAGGATTATTATAAACCTGGTAATCACACTCACTAATCAAGTAAAAAATGTCATCTCAGTAATCTGGGCAGCTTCCAGGTCAATATGTCTTTTACTTAATAATGGATGAATACACACATGGTTTTAAGCAAGCTGCTGTTTTAAATATGTATTATTGTATTTAATTTGCTTCAGTTCTTAATATTTGTTTACTGGTGGCTAAACTTTGAATTACCATATTTTTCGGAGTATAAGACGCACCTTTTTACCCCCCAAAAGGGGGTGAAAATTTAGGGGCGTCTTATACACCAAATGTAGCCCTGCCCACCCACTGCCCCCATCCTTTGGCCTCTGCCTCCCAGCAGTTACCTCCTTGCAAGCAAACAGCAAGAAAAAACAGCCCCATTCAGCTTCAGCATAGGCTAATTAGCACAAGTTGATTAGATCAGCCTCCTGACTCTCAGTTGATTTGCTCTCAGCTGTTTTGCAGGCTCTTTTGCAAGCTCTTGTTTTACAAGCTCTTTGCTTGCTTCAAAGAGTGCTGGAACAGATTTTTTTTCCCATAGCTAAAACGAAACTGAAAGTAAAGCAGGCTTTGCTGCAATGTGACAAAATGAGGCAGGGAGAGAGATTTCTTTTTCTTTTTGCTCACCAAAAAAGGTAGGTGCAAACAATGGGAAATTTAGGGCAAAAGAGGAGAGTTCAAGATTTTAAAACACAAAAGAAAAAAAGGTCTATTTAACTGGGGAATTGTAATAATTGAGATGCTATTAATTGTATATTGTGTTGAAAGCAGAAACGGTTAAGTTATGGTTTGGAGGAATATATGGGGAAAATTATTTGGTTTATTATTATTGGTAAATATAATTAATTGATTTGTAAGAAATTGGATTGCATGGAAATAATTGGAATATTCATGTTCATATTGATTAATATACAAAAAAGATAGTTATAACTAATTGATTTATATAAAAATGTTGAATTTGTATTAAACAATTGTAATATTAAATAACTAACCAATGTGAGGATGGATATAAAAATAGATGACAATGGGAATGGGATGACAATCTTTGATTAAGATTAGAGATGAGAATGAAGGGTAATATTGTTTTTTTTAAAAAAAATAGATGAGAAATAAATATGGGAAAAGGGAAATATAGAAATTGTAAATTTAATTGAAATGACTAAACACTGTTTAAATTTGTGAACCAGCCAAATACTCTGTTCAAAGAAAATACATTGTATGTTTGTATGTGTGCTTGTCTAAAAAATTAAAAAAACGTAAAAAAACAACCAAAAAAGGTAGCTGCGTCTTATACTCCAGTGCGTCTTGTACTCCGAAAAATACAGTAATTGTATTGTATGGAATTTTGTATTTACTATACCTTTCTGACTGCTACCACATCTTGGTAAAGTTGCATAAAAATTATTATTATTATTTCTTTTATTCATTAAATATGAAACTCAGTCAACTGAACATTTAAAAATGTGTCACAAATACAATTGACTGGTGCTAATGGTTGATACGGGTTGCTGCCAGCATCCTAATTATCAACCAAGTACATTCCTAAAATATATGATCTTCTGAGTAGCGCAGTTGTTGTTGTTGTTGTTGTTGTTGTTGTTGTTTTGCCTGTTTGTTGAAGTGCAATGGTTTTTCCCAACATTTTCATAGGACAGAAGGTATAAATTAAAATAATTGTTAGTGTAATTCAACATGAGCTAATTCATCAACAGAAACATGAAGAGTTATTTGTGTTACTTTAGCAGTGTTTTGAAACATTCTAAGTGACAATAATCCGGTAAAATAGACAAAATGTGCCCAAGAGATCAGAAATTAATTAATAGTTTTATTCATCTATGATTTATAATTATTACACTTGAACTAACAATTACAATGAATCCACAAAATGTAAATAAGAAACAGTAAAGCTTATGCTTCAGGATCAAATTAGCATTTTTACATTACTATACCTTACTATGATCATATACTATAATGACTGAACATGACTAGCTTCCCTAATGTTTACATGTGAATGAATATTGGATTTATGATACAGCAATATTTTAAATTCCTTTTTGTAAATCTTCAAGTATCTTCAATTCCATTTTCAAAGAAAGTGTTAGACTGATATTTTACATCTTATTAACACTGTTGAGCCCGACATCAACTCGACATATTTGGCAGAGGGAGAGGCATCCAAGGCCAACTAAAGAATCCAAGGCCGACTAAAGAATCTACAGAAAAGCAGTAGGGATGGTTATTAGATACTTGGGGTAGTAGTGATGACAGGATCGTTAGATTCTGGTGGTGGTGGTTACTAATACCTGCGCATAGGCTGCGAGTCAGGATTGTCTGTGAAGAATCGGCATCTGCAACGTTTGAATGCGGAAGTGCTGTCGGCTTGGGAAGAAGGAAATAAGGAATAGCTGGGACGACGATTGCATACGGGTGGGTCGTGGTCATGGTCGGGGCACTGCTTTAAAAAACGCTGACGAAACCAAACATTCAGTGGTGACTTTATTACATTTGTACCTGGTTTTTCCTCGATACCCGACTGTTGCGGATTAAAGATTGCTTGACTAAACCCTGTTTTCCCTGTTTGGTGATTCATCTGAAGAACCGCCCAGCGGCAGATCAGAAGGGCCAAGAAACACTTCTTTAGCCATATTTAAAAGATACACCCAGTACTACTACAAAAGGGCATGGGAGAAGTCCCACACTTCCAGAGGTCATGAAATGCATCCCTATTTCAGCATAACTATCTTTCTCATCTCTAAAATAAAGAATAGCAAGACCTAACACAGGGAATCAAATTACAATTGTACTGTAATTGATCTATTGAGGGACATTTCTCTATAAAGTTAGCCTTCTGTAAACAAATCGTTCTTCTTGATAAAACCTAAAAACATATAAAGAGCTATTGTGGGTAGAATCAAAGCTGCATTCAATCCCATATGATGGGGGAGGGAAAAATTAAAAGTGGTGACTGATGTCTTAGATAATAAGCACAGGCTGTTGCCCTTTTAACAGAAAAACCCTTATGCTTACTACAATGACCATGCTGACCATTCAGATTAATGACCCCTATTCAGTTGGTTGGAATTTCTGAAACTGTAGCATTCAATACATAATATGGAAAGAAACCTCTTGAGGAAACTATATGATTTGGGGCAAAACATATTATTTTGGTATGTGTAAAATAAACATTCACAAAGTTTTAAGACACATTTTAGGTCATTATTGCCATTATAACTTGTGAAGACATAAACACTAAGAAAAGTGTAATTGCCATTTTAAGCATAACAACATAACAACAATCTGGTCATCTCTAGACCAGATGTTGCCATGGGTACAGTGATCTATTTACAACACATAAAACTTTGGTTTTTTACCCTTATGTCTAATGAAATGTTAAAGACTGAAACAGAAAGAAGGAGAATTGTCCATATTTTTAAAATTATTTTGAAAAACTCTCTTTGATCTATTGCTTATTTATTATACAATTTTTCAAACTCAAGATCCATACGGGTAGGTTCCCAAACATTAGACATGTTTGGATTCTGTTCTTATTTAAACTGGGGGGAAAACTAAAGAAAAAAAAATTAAGTCAGTGCTTCAAACCAGAACTAAAAATTGCTGATTATTAACAGATATAAAACATTCCTATTATAAATGCTTTTAAATAACTAAATTGATTGTAACTTATAGATAATATTGAAACCATAATATTATAGAGCCATAAAAACCAGGAGTTACTCTAGAGAATGTTATAACTGGAGTTCAGAAATAAATCTTTCTATTAGACCAGTTTTGTTACATGCTTCTTCTGCAATTCCTTACAATTAAATGGTCATTCTAAATGTCAGTCATGCACAGAGATATAGTGAAAATGTGAAAAATTCTCACTCTCATTTACTTTAACTGTATTCTACATTGAGTATGCAATCATTTTTTGGAAAGAGTTGCCCTCATATAATATAAGGAGTCAGAATGGAGCAACTAAATAATGGATTTGGCCCTCCCACACCAGTTTGGAACCCTGTTTTCTAATAAGTCTTGGGATTCTTGAGGATGCATTACAATCAAATATTTAAATATATTTCAAATATGCAGATATTTTACAATCCTGCTGTGAATGTGTGAAATGGCCCTAGTCATCAGAGAATTAGAAGCCAATGAGAATATTTTAAAGACAAATCATAACCTTTATCCAACAATTCAACATGAAGAATTTTTTTTTAGCAAATAAGTAATCTTATTTATTCTTTTTCTGTGGAATGAGCCCTTCCTCTGGTGAAGGAACTGTTTGTTCTGTTTCCAACCAATAGGGTTGCTTATTAAAAATATTGGATTCTATATTGTTCCTCCATTTGCTTCAGAAGATGGAATAATTTCTAGCCAATTGTCCATTCTTCTGTACTACATCTCATGCCATTCCAGACGATTCTCAAATTCCCATGGAAAGATTTGCAGGAGATTAACAGAGAGAAGGAGATGAAAAATTCTCTATCATTCGTGGAAGCATACATAGGTTCCCAGCCTTTCAGTTGGATGGTCAAAGATATCTTCCCACTAATGGCAAGAGGCCTCCACCAACAGAAAAAGGAATGTTCTGAATGTAACCTAATATTTTTAGATTTAGACCAATGTTTTTATTATTATCTTATTACACAATGGATTTACAGGCGCAGATGGAAAAGATATTTTGGCAAGAAATTATGTGAGACTGTAATATATACAGTGTTCCTTAGGCATCGTTCAAATATTTGTTTGCTGAGATTCAGTGAAACACAAGCTAAGTAGATTAATGACCTGCTATAATGCTGAAAGCCAGATAAATCTTTACTGAAATAGGACTAGAAAATAAGATGATCTGAATAGTAAGAGTCAGTCAGTGCATTAACATGTACTTATTGCTAGTTGATCTGTCAATTGAGATGTGTATTTCAGGAGCAGCATCAAGGAACTAATAGTTGGCTCAATGTAAAAATGGCTAGATTTTATTTTCCTTGCTATCTAACAAATGCATAATAGAGCAAACAACAGGCTGGCAGAAGATTATTATTATGTTTAAGGTTCCGTTGCTCAAAGTACAGGATACATATCCAATAATTTTGGACTTCAAGCCCTTTTTTTGAAGTCTCAGAGGCCATATCTACCTCTCCAAAACTTTAAACCTATGAAGGTTTCTAAAAGTGAATTGTAATAGAAATATAATAGGCAATAGGCTGTATTGAAAACTGGGAAACCATGAGCTGTAGTCCTCCCTTAAGTCTTGGAAACCAGCTGCTGACTTTGAGTCAGTCTCTCTCTGCCCATCTCAGAGATTGTTGAGGGCGAAATAGGAGGCTACAACATTTTGTATATTTCCTTAAATTGAACAAAATAAAAAGAGGAAAATACAATAATATTGTTGTTGAATTCAACAAAAAGAAATTCAATGTAGAATAGTTTCCATTTTTTTTCTCATTCTACTGTATTTCAGTTTCAAGTTGAATTATATTTTTCTTTTTTAAAAATGTCATTCATTCCAAGACGTTTTCAGCATAAATAATGGAATAAAGGATAAACAGTTAGGTGTCAAAATTTGATAATATCATCACATTATTCAGGATGGATAAAGAAAAATGAAGATTTCTAAAAGAATCTTTTTAAATGTGCGGAATACAGATTGGGGCAAAACATCTTAATTTTCTATCTTTGCAGACAAAGGTAACTTGATATGCTAGGTAACTTGATGAAATCATTGACCCAGCTTGCAGCTGTTTGAAAAGAACAATTCCATACTGGAAATCACTAGGAAAAGAATCTAAAAGAAAACTGATAACATGATGTCTTTCAACAAATTGATGCGTGTTGCTATTCTAGGAAATTAAAAAAGGATAATTTAGGGATGAAAAATGTATAAAAGTTACCCATTCATCTATGACAATGTTACAAATATTTGGGCTGCAGAGCTTAGAAACAAGCATATAATACAGGACATGCTAATGGTGCATAAAATTATGTATTGTATAAAGAAAATGAAGCAGAAACTTTAATCTCTACTTGAAACCTCTAGATTTATAGCTCACCAATGAAGTTGAACAATGGGAAATTCATATTTAAAAGTGCCTCCTTCATTTGTGCAACTTCTTTGAAAAATGTTTTACTATTTCCTAAAACGTTTTCTTTTCTACAACTTCAGTCCAATTGCCATCTGCTCCACAAACTGAAAATATATGTTGCTTGCATATTTATTATCCTTGCACATTTATTATCCTATTAATTATTGATTTATTAATTTACACTTACATTTTTACAGTGGTGATAAGAAAACTGCATATTAGGATTTGAATGAATGAAAAAGCTTAGGCTGAAAATACACTGTAAATTTGTAAAGTTCAAAAAAGTGTTTTGCGTTCTGCAGATCTTTTAAGCAGCTCTACTTCCAGACATTGAAAATATAAACTTGTGGATTTAACACCTAGCATGTGGGAACAATGGAATTTAATTTCATGGAGTCATTCCAGATGAATCTCAGTTCAGAAACTGGTTCATCTTTATTACACAAACATATAAACTCTCATTGAAGTTCTTCCTATATGGTAATACACGGTGATCTAATCAGACACTCTGTGTGAATCCAAAATATTTACACTGTTTTTCCTTCTTGAATGTCTCACCACTTTTTAAGAATCTTCAGAAACCCTAAGGTTAGAATGTAGAACATTAAATACAAAAAGCCTTTGGTTTGATTTATGTTAATGACATTTTATATCATTTTGACTGTAGATCCCTACTACTATAAATCAGTGTAACTGTCAACCTTTTGAGTATGAAATGAACATTATAACTACTGGACCACTGCTATAATACTGTAGTAACTATATTAAAAATCAGGGAACCAAACCAGGGAAAAATAAGAGGAAGATACTTTTAAAAACTAGTGCTAAATGTACAAAAGTGCATATTTTGGTACTTAAACTTTGTCAATAGCTTTTTCTTCCAAAAAAAAAATTAATAAGAAAAAGAGAAGATCTACCTTGATTTTAATGCTGGTTGGAAACCTCTTTTGACTTTTTGTGTGAAAGAGAAAATAATAAAAATTATGATATATCAGTTTTATGATTAGACTAAATAGTACTAATAGAAAAAATGAAAATTATGCTGTACCTTAGAGTACAGAGATCAATTTAAATTTATATTTAGTCAAAGTCATTTCTTTGTATTTTTTTTATTTCTTTTTTCTGCACGGTTGGCTTTGCTTTCTCTTTATATTTTCTCTTTTCTAACTTATTATTTTTGTTAGTTTTATCTTTCTATTTTTTAAAAAAAATCTAATAAAGTTATCTTTTAAAAAATGAAAAGAAAAGATCTAATTTCAAATCCCAAGAGCTGCTAATAAGGTCCATTCCCACCCATAATAAGTAAATAGGCTAATACTAGACCTAGAGGGTTTTGTGAGCTACTCCCCAAGGGATGTAAATGGTTCAGTAGTTCAGTATAATAAATATCTAAGTGGGGCATTCAGTTCAGCAGACCAAGATAAAATGTCTGTGAAAAGCTTAAAGGAAAAAGCACATGCGTCAACAGAATGGACACGTTTGTTTAAAATATAATGAAATACAACAGACAACCCAACTGTTATCTCTTTCTTGCTTCAGAAAATGGGAAACATTTTGAAGTGATGCAAGAAAAGCTGGGTGTGTGAAGTTTTCTGAATCCTCTGAATCAGAGATTGAAGTATCAGCAGACAATCAAATTCTTGCTACTACCCCAGAGGACTATACATCTGACCTGTTCTGAATATGGGAGCCAGATTCTGACAGAATGCCTAGCCTAAAAATATAAGCCCACCTATGAAGGACAGAGTAAAGGCAGTCATGTTTCCTTGACAGCAGAGGATAGAAAACTCCTGATCAAACCATACTATAAGAGGAAGTTCTGAGCCTTTGTTTCTCTGTTGCAAATAACTCTTCAACTCTAAATCCATGTTCTTGTCACCCTTGCTCCTTGCCTGCCTTCAGTCACTCAGTTTGACATTCAGACTCATATAATTCCCTGTTATCTAGAGCCTGGACTGTCAAGCACAATGCTTTTATCTCCATCTCTGACTTCCTTCTGCTAGCAAAACATGACAATTTATATTTCATTATGAATTCATATTTCAAAGCAAAATCCTAGCACTCTAATTATCCTTGGCTACTTCATGAAGCTTGTGACCTGGCAATGCAACGTTTTTCAAACTTGTATTTATCATTTGATTTGCACTGTCTTGCACACAATACGGCAAGCTGAGAATGGGTTGTAGACAATATTTTGCTGTTTGTTTCTTTGTTTGATTTGTTGATCACATGACATCGAGTCATTTTGACTCCTAAGAATCACATAGATATTCTCCATGATTATCTGTCCATAAACTGGTCTTTTAGGTTTTCAAATAGTGCACTCACTGTCACTATAACTGAGTCTTGCTGCTGATCATGCTCTTCTTTTCTTCGACCTTTCCAGCATTAGAACCTTTTCCAGAAGACTAAAACTCACAGTCTCTGCATTTCTTGTTCACTACACAAAATTGGTTCTGAGGTACTGATGATGAATTATTCTTCTTGAACTTCTTGATTTGCACTGCAGGATAACATTGACTTATTAAAACTCTTCAGTACATTTGTCCATCCATCCATTGTTATTTTCACCTGAAGACACCCAATTTTAGTTGGGCTTGAATCATAATTTGTCAAACACTTCAACTGTTTTCTGAAAAAATATCCAACCACTTTTCTATCCGTTCCAATCTATTGATTTATTATTACTGCCATATCATCCATACAGAACACTAAAAACACTGCTATATCTCCTAGACAGAAGACTGGTGAAAAAGCAATTCAATTATGTTAGTCAATAACCCTAAAGCAACCCTACCAGCTTAGGTTTTCAGCAATAAACTGTTCACAATGAATGAAAGCTTAAAAACAAGTTTTCTCTTGTTTATAAAGGTAGGGTTTGACACAAATAGTTCTCTCAGTCCACATAACAATCTGCTGTATCATTGAAGAGGAAACTCTGTCACTGTGGGTTATTTTGTCTGTAATACGTATTCACTGGTGGTATTGCAATCTTTTGATTTACATCCACTAGTCCTAAAATAAATAAGTGAAATATTCCCCAAGGCATCTAATCAATTGCATCTGTTGCAATTCTGGTATTTCCTTTCCTCTGTTTATTCCATAACTTCTCTGTTGGAGCAGTATTTTTATAAATGTTTCCAGGAATATATACTGGAATAAGCTCACAGGACTGTGGCACACACATTAACAGTTGAAATGTCTAAGAGGAAAAATAGTATTACTATTTGGTTCCAATAATATTTTATTGTTTATGACTAATAGCATGACCAAATGGAAATTTCATTTCTTATTCAATGTGTTTTTCTTTATTCTATCATCTTTTGTCTAGAACACAGAAACAAGAAATGTATACTACTAACGTAATTCTCTATTCTATTACCCAATCATTTCTCTGCAAATTTATGTTTTCTAAATGTATGTTCTGAAGTTTTTGTGACACTGCAGACTGAAATACAGTTTTCTCAACTTAGAAATTATTATTTCAATCTATACCCTGCCTTTTCCCCCCACAGCCAATATAGGCACACTATCAGACAAAATCAATATATAAGATAGATGTGAATAACAATATATTTTTTACTTCTAATAAGCAATTTACCAAATTCATTCATTCATTCATTCATTCATTCATTCATTCATTCATTCATTCACCCATTCAATTTGTATAGCTGCCCATTTCAAACCAGTGACTCTGGGCAGTGAACAATCATAAAAACAATTTCATACTGTATAAAAAAAAAAGAAATGAAATACAAAGAGTAGTCAAGAGATATTACAATCCATTGGTGTCAACCTAATCAGGAAATGGAGACCTTCACACATTCAAGACCCCAGACTCAAACACATAGCCAGGTCTTCAGGGCCTTCTGAAAAGCTAGTAGTATTGGAGCTTTCTTAACCTCAAGAGGAGCATGTTCCAGAGGACAGGCACTATGACAAAAAAAGGCACATTCCTTGGTTGATGGCACCCAAAGCATGCCCATCCTGCTGGACTGGATTGGACAGATAGAAACAACTGCTATATATAAGCAAGATGATAGACATGTATAGATACAATGTCTGTAAGAGTTGGAGTTACTCTTCGGCAGCTAGGCTGTTGGTTGCGCAACATGGAAGAAGGACTCTGCCTACTATTGAAGATTGGATACTGAAAGTAACGAACTTAGTGGAAATGGCAAAAATTTCAGCGTATTTGAAGGACTATACGCAAGAGATATATATATCGGAATGGAGAAGATGGATTGATTATATTCAAAACAAGTATCAGACAAGAAAATACCAAATAGCTTATGATTGAATGTTAACTTTAGATGTATTATGTTACTTATAGTGGAGTTAAGGTTCTAGGTGGGGATTTGTTAGTTTAAGGATAGTTAGGTTAATTTAGCTTATGATTGTTAATTGAAATACCCTGTATTTTGCTCTGGGAAGTCTGGGGGGGAGGGTGGGAAGGGGTGTTGGGGGGGATGGGGGGAGGGAAAAAGAGTGTGGGAATATTTGGGGGGGAATCTTTGTTGTGTAAAACTTTTTAATAAAAAAAAGAGTTGGAGTTACTCTTGCAGTTGATATCTGCCTTTCTCTGCCTTCTCTTCAATTTTCTGTACATTTTGTCTACCAAATTCTGTATTCTGTACCAAAACTTCTCTGCAGGAGATCTAAGGATTTTTCAGAAAATCAAGGTTGGTTCAAATAGAGCTACATTAAAAACAAGTGTCACTTCATAACTTAAGAGTCTTTACTCTCAAACTATTTGGGTGCTGGAAAATTGTATGAACTGCATTTAACTTGTTCAAGTATTGGGTGCAATATAATAACAACCTATTTCTGTGCAGTACTGAAGAAATAAGAAAATATACTACAATCTGGACATATCTCAGCAAATTCATACATCACTATAAGCCATTGGTTTAATATTGTTTATTGATCTAACCATGGCAGCCTAATTCTCTTGCTAAGCCGTAAACCATAGCTGACATATCACACTGAGTTATGCCTCATGCCGACTAAGATGAAATAATCTGTTATGGCTTGGT
This sequence comes from Ptyas mucosa, assembly GCA_012654045.1. Classification (NCBI taxonomy): domain Eukaryota; kingdom Metazoa; phylum Chordata; class Lepidosauria; order Squamata; family Colubridae; genus Ptyas; species Ptyas mucosa. The sequence goes on from WNWU01013802.1 coordinate 17,705,252, forward strand.
GCAAGTGTAAACTGACTACAGGGTAATGAGTTTACTGATTTTTAGTACTGAAGAAAACTTTTGAAATATATATATATATATATATATATATATATATATATATATATATATATACGTATATATATATATCTTTTTCATAGGCTTTATGTGTAATTTCTTTCTAGCCAGGTTCTACCTACGTAAGCTAAGATGTTCCTC
>WNWU01013802.1:17711136-17733111 GCA_012654045.1 Ptyas mucosa
AACACTGCTCTCTATCAAAGTTCCCATGAAGTTCTCTTAGAGAGAGGGAGAAAGACAGATGGCTGCCACCACAGAATTTGGCACAACTGGACACTTTCCTCTCCTCCCCACTGGACCACTTTCATCACCTGCCCTATAGGAAGGCTCTTAGTCTCTTGGAACTTTGACATTTGCTTTTAAATGATATTTATTGTATTTATATTTATTATTATTCTACAGTACTTGCAAGTGTTTTTATTTCTTGCAACCTCCTTTGGCAGGCTTTTTTCCCCTTCAGGAGTAGAGATATAAAAAACAGTAATAAATAAATAATTTGGTTTGTACAATGCTTCAGCTCAGAAGGGGAAAATGTGCTTCAGTGTATGGGAGTGAGCACACGCTGCAGCTGTGGAAAGCAGCTGGGTACAGATGCCGCTTCAAGGGATTGCAGGCAAGTGGTATGTAAGGGCCTCACAATACCTTTTCCCTTTAGAATCTGAGAGTGCCGCTTAGGCCTATAAATACTTGCTTGGTGAGCTTAAGCTTCTGCCATAACTTTCTTCTATTAATCATTATTTCATCATGTTCCACTTTTTAAAGTTACGATATTAGCAATGAACCTTTAAGCATACCACATAGACCACTAAAGCATGAAAGTTCATGTCACAGCCTTAATAGGAACAACACTCTGTAATTCTTTCATTGTAGCCTAATGCTTAGACAGGTAAATGTTGTTGTTGCTTAGAAAGTATGGGAAATAATACCACTACGTTAAGATGCATGGTCTAGTGCATTATTTGGGCATTAGATAATCTACTCTTCCTAAAACACATTTATTCTCAAAGATTATCTGAATGAAGATATGCATTTATGGCAATTTAAAAATCATACATTTTAATTAGAGAATGAAGGAAAAAAATACCAAGACTATATATTTGTCAAGCATGGATAGGAAAATAAAACATTTTTCATATTTGGGGGGGGGGGGGTTGAGTGTTAAAACTGACTGTGTTGTTATCTGACTGTATGTTATTACCATGATATAACTAATTATCAAAAATAGATATCTAGCAATGCTTTAAACCCTTAGGGATAGCAGACCTTTGGCTGACCCACTCAGTTAGCTAATACTCCCATCACTAAAACAATATTTTCTGTAGCATCCATTAGCGTAGGTAGCTTTATCCCCTCTTTCCTTTGCCTTGCTGAAGTACTTTTCATGTCATTTAACATTACAGTGTTAGATAAATGTCAGTAACCTATATTTTCCAATTATACTTTTGATTATTAGTTGAACAGAGGTACAATAAAATACAAGTGTCAGAATAGAAAGATGGTGATTCGTACAGCACAATATTAAGTGTGTTGACTTGGAATTATGTGTGATGGTATCTAGCAAGGTTTAGCTACTGTAAGGGACTACAACTTTAGCTGATCATTACCCATTCTAAATTGCAGTGAACAATGATGTATTCTACAGCAAACCAGCACTTGAGAGGATCTCAAACACTTAAATATTTAAGTGTTTAAGATCCTCTCAAGTGCCAGATCTTCCATCATCATCTCCAGTCATGATGAGTGGGTCTTTTGGACATGATGAGGATTGTAGTACAACTCATCTGGAACTTCGAAGCAGAGAGAGATTATTCTATAACATAAATCATTTTTATAGAATTCCTCAAAAAGCACAGGTATGAATAAAGCCTTTTTAATGGCCTAAACTTTAAAGAATCTTGCACATCAGCTCTCCTTGTCAGTTACCATTTTTAGCTTTAGCTTTATTATGTTGTTAATAAAGCTTTAGCTTTATTAACAACATCATCAACAAAATAGGTATGGTTAAGGCTCTCATATATTAAATCTAGTGTATGCATTTAATCCACTTAATTCCAATCCTGGAAAAAAGTTGGACCATGATTTTTAAAAGTTGATTGGTGTGTAATCAAATATGAAATAAACATAAATCATTTGTCATTTTTGTTTTCTACAAAGCTCAGTCCCTGTATATATTTGTTTGTTTTATAAATTTGGAAAATGCATCCAAATAATGCATATATTAATCATACTGATTACAGTTTTTTAGATATTATCTGTAAGCTGTATTACATATGCAATGTTCTGTCAACTGCTCCTTTTTTCCTTTCAATTTTATTGTAAAAGAGAAAAAGCCCTTGAAATAGAACAGTATATTACAATTATTGATTAGGGTGTGATACTCCCCTAGAAATTATTAATTTGTGGTCTGGTAGGACTGATTTTGCTATGACGCCTATCACTCTTAAATCTTTCTTGATTTCATTCTATCTTGAAGATAACAAAAGAGAGAATTGAATTGAATTTGAATGAACAGGAAGCACTTCCTCTTAGATTTAGCTGAAGTTAGCCAGCCTGGATAGCACACTTGCATACAGAGAGAAAAAAGAACACCAGAAGTTGTGGGTGGACAGTCATTGCCTGAAATGGTTTCGGGTTTCCTGCTTGAGCAGGGTGGTTGGACTACAAGACCTACAAGGTCCCTTCCAACTCTGTTATTTTCTTATTTATTTAAAAAGCAATATCATTATGCAGATTTTTTTCAAATACACGCTCAAACCTTTTAAATAAAATCTATTACTTAAAACAAAATGAACAATTCTGAGAAACAGATACACATGTATTGATCAGTTGGCTGATTACCTTTCTTATGTCTCAAAGGACTGCATTTGTCTAAAATTGTTTTCTGGAAGTTATACCATTTGCTTTATTCTTTAAATCACTTATCTGTCTTAACTACACTTTTTTCAGAAGGACTATTACCTGCAGGCTCAGTGAAAAGGATAAAATGTTGATGGAAGATCATTAAGATCCTTTTCTTTATTGAAGCTGACTAATTAACTGCATTCCAGTAAATTATATATGCTTGCCAGTTTTCCTATATACATCAGACTTTTATCTGCTGCTGACCAACTGCAATTTGAAGCTCTGCTGAACATATTGACAAAGATAGAATTAAATGGATTTCTGGAAGTTAAGAAAAGACAGAGTGAAATATTGAGTCCTTTTTATTTGTTACTACCCAATGGGGACCCTGGCAGGAAATGTCTTAAATATTTATTTTAATAGTTCCAATTTTCTCAACTTTGCCATAGATGCACTGCCATGACAGAACCTATTGAGCTAAAGTTTTACTTCAAGAAGTTCCAAACTTTTGCTGAGTCATTGTGGATCCCAGAGTTCTTAGTGAATTCACACATAGCTCTTACCTGCTGCAGTCTGTTATGCATCAAATGTACCATTTGACATTAATTCATAAAGCACATTACTATAAAACCAACTCACGAATTCTCCACCTTGTAATTCCTTCTCTCTGCGTTAATGACATCAGGGGAAAGATGTCTCTATGACAAGGGTGTCAAACTCATGTCATCACAGCAGCATCACGTGATGTATTGGGACTTTTTTTCCCTTTCGCTAAACCAGGCATGGCCCACACGTGACGCATCCGTCCCATGGGCCGGGAGTTTAACAGCCCTGCTCTATGAGTACAATATGGTAGATTGCAGTAGGGAGCTCTAGAAGTACAAATCAGTGAAATCTCCAATAGCAGCTAGAGATCCAAAATCACAAACATGAGCTGAAGAGTGAAGGAACTGCACGCTGTTGTTTGATGTTAATTTCTATGCATAAACTTGTGATTCTGCCCCTTCATATAATTCCTTTAACCAATCATTGTGCAGTTTGATATATCCAGAAGGCAAGACAAGAAACAATAGATAGAAACTAATCGGGGAGAAAACCAATCTAGAATTAAGGAGAAATTTCCTAACCGTGAGAACAATTAACCAGTGGAATGCCTTGTCTTCAGAAGTTGTGGGTGCCCCATTGCAGGAGGTGTTTAAGAAGAGACTGGACAGCCACTTGTCTGAAATGGTATAAGATCTCTTCCTCAAGCAGTGGGTTGGACTAGAAGACGTCCAAGGCCTCTTCCAACTCTGTTATTCTATGTTCTATTGATGAATTGTTCTCCTCTACTTCTTGCTATTATATGAAAGATCCAAAAATCTTTCTAATAAAAAAGGAAATTTGACAGGTTCTGCAGGCATAGAATTAAAGCCTAAAATTAGAACAGAATATTGCACTGGGATTTCTTTTCAGTGGATATTATATCATAATTAGCTCTTTATATCAATATTCAATAAATCCTTGTCATTTTATTTTTTTAGATTATGAGAACCATTCTATAGCATCAAGAGGAAAGTGTCTGTTATTTGAATACTAGGAAGTACTTTAATTTTACAGTAAAAATAATCTACAGAGCTAAATAATAGCAAGAGGGAGAAAATCCCACAGGTATACTGCATCACTCTAATAAATTTTATTACCTTTATCTAGTGTATGTGTTATACAGAATTATCAAGAAGATTTTTGTTTCTCTTTTTAAGTTTCCACCTCTTGGAAATACAAAGAAAATAGGCATTTAGTTTACCATTTAAAATAAAAACTAAAATATTACCTTTGATTACATATTTATTCTGGAACTATATGAAATACTTATTATGACTATTTTAAAAAGTGAAGAAATACGTCTTTAATGCATTTAAAACCTACATAAAGGATATAAAATTTAAAGCTTTACAAAAAATGTAATCACTCATAGAATATCTACGAGTGAGATGAGCCACAGTGGTTCAGTGGTTAGAGTGCAGTACTGCAAGCTACTTCTGCTGATCACTGGTTGCCAGCAGTTTGGCAAATCGAATCTCACCAGGCTCAAAGTTGACTCAGCCTTCCATCCTTCCGAGTGAGTAAAATGAGGTCCCAAATTGTTGGGGCAATATGCTGACTCTGTAAACCGCTTAGAGAGGGCTGTAAAGCACTATGAAGTGGTATATAAGTCTAAGTGCTTTTGCTTTTGCTATCTTGCTGCCTATCTTTGTCAAATCATCTTAAATTATTTATTAAAGTCCTTAGTAAATAATTTAATAAACTTCTATGAATGGTTTTTTAAAAAAATATTGGCTCAGTTTAGTCAATACACCAAACCTTAATGTGAGTTTGATCGGTCTGGTTTAGCAGATTGTTTCAATTCAGTCATTATAATTAAAGTAATTTATATGGGAGATGATAAGGATGTATCTGACCATTTTCAGTGCCCTTGATCTAGATTAGGCCATAGTTAGCAATACAGTTAAACTGGGCACAAGTCCTTCTGGCCATACCCTCTACTTGCTACTCAAGCAGGAGCCACGGGAATGATCAGATTACAGGCCTGCAAAGAATCAACAATGGTAACATACAAGGGGCTTCTGAGTATATAGTCACTCTATCTTATTTGGGCTGAGTCTGAATCATTTCTTCCTGACCTGACTCTGAATGCCACCAAACATTGGGTCTACCCCATGCTTCATTTGATATGAAAAGAGATTAAAACTGTGTTTCAACTGCATGTTAATAGTATCTCACCCCAAATTGCTGGATGACCTTTCCAAGCAGTTTCTTGTAGATCAGGGGTGTCAAACTCATGGCCCGTGGGCCAGATGCATCACACACTGGCCACACCCAGTTTAGCAAAGGGGGGGAAAGTCATGATACATCACATGACAATGCCGTGATGATGCAAATTTGACATCCCTGATGTAGATGTTAAAAAGGACAGGACGAATGGAAGAACTATTTATCCTTCTTGATCTCCTGAATGGGAATGTACTACATGAGGAAAAAGCCAGAATAGCTTATTATTATTCTAATATAAAAACAATTTTAATTTGGGTCCTTAGATCAGGATCTCAAAAATTTCCACAAAATATCTCTCAACTCAGTTATTTGAATATTTCTTCACAGTGGCATCTGTCTGCTTCACTTAGCATTATTAGTCATTCAATTTTGTATCTTTTCCAAGAGTCAGCTGCTTTGTTGTTTGTGTTCCCCAGAGAAGGGCTAGAATTGCATTCAATGCAGTCATGCCACTGATTTCACCAACAGCATTCTGTTATGTGGCTTATTTTTGATACACTTCTTAACAATTCATGAATGCTACCAGAAAACCTGGGTGCAATTGACTATCTAGGAATAGCCAGGAGACGGAAGAAAGTTTATTTTATTTTATTATTTTATTTATCAATCAAATTTATATAGCTGGTCATCTTACATAGCACTCCCTCCTTGATGCAAATAAGAATGGAAGAGTATCAGTCATGATCTATTAAAGCAGGGCAGTTCACTTTTCTCAGGCCATGGATCCATTAAACAATTTTTTTTGGAACTCCTAATCCCAAGGAACAATTCTAATGATGACAAATAGGTTATGTTTCAGTAATTTCCTTCCTTCCTTCCTTCCTTCCTTCCTTCCTTCCTTCCTTCCTTCCTTCCTTATTTACTTACTTACTGGTACTTACTTACTTACTTACTTACCAGTACTTGCTTGCTTGCTTACTTACTTACTTACTTTTTTATCCTTAGTTTCTTATAGAACTCCATCAAGTTCCACAAAACACAGTTTGAAGACTCTGTATTATAACAGGCAGAGAGACTGCCTGAAGACAGGCTAAGTGTGGAATCATGAACACATGCAAATTTTTTAATATTTAATACCAAGTAATCTAGAGCACAGCCAAGAAATTTGGTCCCACTTTGGAATGTGAACTTGAGCTAACAATCTGTGCATTTCAATTTAATTTTATTAGTATGCTCTTTTCAACCTAAGAGATTATAGCATGGTATTTCCAAGGAGTCTTAAGCAATAACTTTATTTATATAACTCGTATTTTGATATCTAAAGCTGAATTTCTCCTGAAGTTTGCAATTTTTACCATCCTTAATATTGATCCTATTTGCCATACTGTTGCTCATTGACTACATTTCTAAAACCACAGCAACTATTTATACAGAATTTTCTGCAATCTACTTTAAATATTATGCAAAGATTTAGCTCTCTGGAGAAGTCTACAATGTTGGGAAAGATGGAAGGAAAGCAAAACAGAGGATGATCAGCAATAAGGTAGATGGACTTAATTTCAGTGGCCATGTATGCACTGCTGGAAGATCTGAAAAACCAGACTGGGGACATTGCCTCTGGAAAAAAATATTTCTGGTCACTGAGAATTAATATTGACTTAATGGCATATAATCATTCAATCAAATGTCACGTATTCATTATCCACAATACATTCAGAATAAAATCATTTATGTTCTCCATACTTAACTGTGAAATGATTCTCTTTAAAACAGTTTTAATCTATGCTATATTTTCATGAAATACTTGAAGTACCATCTTCTCCATAGTGCTTCAACAATGAAATTAAAAGAATAGCTAGCTACTGTCCTTCCTACTGCTGGTCCTCTGGTAATTTCATTCTATATTGCTTAATTTCTGCTTTTGTTTTGAGTGATAATGATTTAATACTTTTGTTGTTGTCTGATATCCATTGTTGCAAGATGGCAGCAGTAACATACTATGGCCCCAATGGGCATTTTGAAATTGCCTAATTGGGTTTGACTCTGTTTTAATACTTTGCTTTCAATTTCATATGTAAAGACATTTCAGATGCCACAAATGTTCAGCTTTAAATTCAATTCACCGACAAAACACAGAAGCCCATAAATATGATTTTAAAAATCTGACACTATAAATGCCACAGTATAATTTTCTGTTCTTTAAGAATTTGAGGACATCCAGTATCATTATATTTTCTGTATTCTGATATTATTGCTGCCTAATATTAAACTTTCATCTTCCTATATAGGCCCATGCTAATTCCATTATCTTTGGACTGCAGATTTTCCTTCTATTAACAATGACTTACTGTGAAGTGAATGAGAAAGGAATTGACATATTATGTATAATAATTCAACTTTATGCTAGATAATGCATGCAGAATGCTCCTTCACCCTGAAAACTTCAGTATGTTTTTCATTGCAGCTTAGCGTCAATTCCCATGGTGAGATTAATGAAAGAATATCTTCAGCTATAATAATATAATGTGATTGTGTGAAAAGTTTGTCACATACAGTTTGTTATGAAAAACCCATCAATGGGAATATTTTTACTGTTTCCATTTTATTTAATTTTGTAGGTTAGCTTCCAATTTTGATACAATAGAATGTACAAAAAATATGAAATGAAAATTATGAGCAATATCAAAGATTACCCAGTAATGTATATCTTGTTGTTGTTAGTTGCGAAGTCATATCTGACCCATTGTGACCCCATGGACAACGTTCCTCCAGGCCTTCCTGTCCTCTACCATCTCCCAGAGTCCATTTAAGCTCACACCTACTGCTTCGGTGACTCCATCCAGCCACCTCATTCTCTGCGGTCCCCTTCTTCTTTTGCCCTCAATCTTTCCCAGCATTAAGCTCTTCTCCAGTGAGTTCTTCCTTCTCATTAGGTGGCCAAAGTATTTGAGTTTCATCTTCAGGATCTGGCCTTCTAAAGAGCAGTCAGGGTTGATCTCCTCTAGGACTGACCAGTTTGATCACCTTGCAGTCCAAGGGACTCGCAGAAGTCTTCTCCAGCACCATAGTTCAAAGGCCTCAATTCTTTGGTGCTCAGCCTTCCTTATGGTCCAGCTTTCACAGCCATACATTGCAACTGGGAAAACCATAGCCTTGACTATATGCACTTTTTTTGTCAGGTGATGTCTCTGCTTTTTAGTATGCTGTCTAGATTTGCCATAATCAGGAATCATATGTAATCAAGAAAACTTTATGTGAATGGCAGTCATGGTTCATAATGCAAACAAATGTAACCAGATCAGTCTAGAACTTCCTTGATGCTCTCTCTTTTTTAAAAGCTCAGTTATATTCCAAGATGGAAACAGTTCTAAAGCACCAAGGAATGAGAAATACATGGACATCTATGAGGCTGTCACCGTATGATAAAATAATAAGAATAATATTGCATCCTTTCTTAATTTGAGGGCCTTCACATGTATAGACAATGTTCAACACATCTGAACATACAGTATCTGTAAAGAAGTAAAGTTGAGAATTAACTAAATCTAAAAAACAAGGGTAAAATATAAAATATGTCAACATGTAAAAGAACAAGAAGGATTGGGATTGCCTGATTAGAAATTGTATTTTGTAATCTGCTGTTTAGTTTGGATGACAGAGTGGGTTCCATTGAGAAATGAATTAAAAGGCATGATCTAAGGTTCGAATGGCATGGTTTTTAATGGCACAATAAAGTTAAAATCAATGTAGGTTTTAAGAATCACTATAAGTGTTGTATTGAGAAAATGGAATAGAAATAAACCTTTATAGGTCTCAGCTCAAGAAGCATTTTATCGTCTTGTTGTAATGCCATATCCATCATCAAATGTTGGCAATCATGTTGGTGATCCTATTTTTTATCAACAGCCGCACAAAAAAGTGCTGTTAAGTTTTGTCCAAACCAGTCCCTTAGATGTTTTTCTTCTGCCTGGACCTCATTTGCTTTCAAACTTTCCTTGGAGGATTAAGTGAAGTATGCCATATTTTTCTCGATGTTGCATCACATGTCCAAAATGTTCTATCTTTAGCTTTTTTTATGGTTTTGATGATTTCCCTTGGCTTTCCCAGGTGGCTTATCACCTCCTCATTTCTGATTTTGTCAACCCAACGTATATGTAACAGTCACCTGTAAATCCACATTTCAAATGCTTCTAGTGTCTTCAAGTGGCTTTCTGTCAGAGACCACTCCGTAGAGCAGGATAGAAACTGTAAGTAAAGAAAAATGGCTAATTCATAGGCACAGTTAGAAGAAAATTTAAGGTACAATACAACAATACTTTATTGATTAGCCAGTTGATCATATCAATGCATGAGCATCCGCCACAGCAAAAAACAATAAAATTAGGTAAGGTAAGCTATATTGAAGTCAAAATAGACTTCTGAATGTCTGAGGAAAAATTGATTTTGTCTGTTGAGAGATTTAAGTTAGATAATAGGACATTTGGAACTGAGCAGCAGAAAACCAAACTTGAACTATATACACAAATAATGAAATGTATTTGTCAAAATGTGTAAGCTTCTGAGGCCTCCTTGGTGCTCTCTGAGCTTGCTTGTTTTCTTGCAGACTTTTCATTGGTTTAACTAGGTAACATCATCAGTACCCCTCATTTCAACCCTGAGCTACAAATATTCTCCATTATGTGTAAACTTCTATTAAAATTTGAAACAGAAAAACAAGTGAAAGAACTTCAGACACAAAATGCTAATAGAACAGTTGAAAAATATATGATTAAAAGGACTGAAGGTTATATTAAAACCTAAAAGATTTTTTTAATGTATATGTAAAATGTATAAATGTACTTCAAGTTTATATTAGAATTGCAGACAACATGAAAGGTCATTTCATTGTGTTTTGTGGACTTGTATATTAATTTGTGTTAATTTTTACTTTTTTATTTAAAAAAGTAAATGAATATTTATTTATTTATTTATTTATTTATTTATTTATTTTTATTTATTTGATTTTTATACCGCCCTTCTCCAGCAGGACTCAGGGCGGTGAACAGCTGAGATAAAACAGAACATACAAAATTTAAAAGACAATTTAAAAGATCATTAAATAATTTCGGCCCACAATTTAAAACACCCAATTAAAACCAATTTTCAATTAAAACCAAAACAAATGGGATCAAGCCAGCCCGGCTAGATGGAATAAGTGCATTTTCAGGGCTCGACAAAAAGTCCGGAAAGTATTTACTAATACTTTAGAAAAAGTTGTATATAAAAAAATTAAAATTAAAAAGCCAGAATTTTCTGGATTCAAACACATATAATGATTCAAATAATTCTAAGATCAACATTCAATTGAAATTAGAGGGTTTTTTGCTGGGATTAATGAAGAGTCAATTAGAAAAGAGCCATAGATTATTTTTATGTATGATTATTGCCCCAAGGCTGTTATATGGAGGAATGGTTAGTGAAGATGAAAGAACTAGCAGAGATGGCAAAATTAGAGAAAGATCAACAACTACATTTATTAGTGACTAAGAACCCCTTATGGACCTTTTTGTTGAAAAAACGAGAAAAAATAATGTGATTTATGAGTCCAAAGATTAGAAAGGGTGGGTTAGGGAAAGAAGAAATTATGATGTAACCTTAGAATGAGAGGGTAAAATATAAATGCATTTATAACCACTTTAAAAAAGTTAAAAACTTTTTATTTTATAATATTTTTCTTTCTGATTTCTTTTTCTATTTTCTTTCTTACTTGTTCACCATTCTTCCTTACTTTGTTTCTTTTTTAATATTTGTATTGTTTTATCATTAAAATTTTCTTCAGTAAAATTATATTTAAAAAGATTGAAAATTAAGTAATTCTGCCTTTTTTTCTCTGAGCAACGTCTTTAGTCCTTTTCTAAACTCAGCCACAGCATCACTGACATATTTGCCTAAGTTCTTGACATTTTGTGATGTAAGCCTAGGTGTCAGAAGATTGAGCAGTGTAGCATGCATGCCATTACTGGTAGGCCAAATCAAATAAGTTTTTTTCTCTCCATTCACATAATAATCTGCCACCTCTTCTTTATTTATTGTTTTTAATATCCCTATACGTCTTGTGCCAAAGGTGCTATTTCAAAGGGCAATTGGATTTTCTTTGTTTTTGCTAGATGATGTTTCGCTTCTCATCCAAGGAGCTTCTTCAGAACTGAAGAAGTGTCATGGCCCCATCGGATCCTGATTCTGAGAAGGAGTTGGAACTGGGACCGTCCAACAGGGATGGGATGTCTCCCCTGGAATGTTTGGAGAGGTCAGGGGCTGAGGATGATGCTGTTCCAGTCCCCTCAGGGATTGGAGGAGGTGGTTGACTGGACAGGGAGCTGCCTGCCTCACAGACATGGGGGAGGATTGGCTGCTGACGGGCAGTGGTGTTGAGATGCAGCAGATCCCTTCTGATGAAGAACAGCTGCCTCCCTTACTTGACCCAAGGGCATGGAGAGTAAAACAGAGGCAAACTCAAAGGAGGTCTGGAAGGCTGCTCAGGAGAAGATTGCCCCACCCCTCCTCACAAGGAACACCTGGCTTAGATTGACTTAAGTAGAGGCTGTGGGAGGTTGTCTTTGTCAGGAACAATTGTTTGTTTTGGCATGGACTCTCCCGCCTTTGGGAAAAACTCACCCTTGATTCATGTTTAAGCCTGGGCCTTGCCTTGTGCTTTTGCTTCATAAATTTGCCTTGCCCTGTGGACTTTTTTTTGCCTCATGGACTTGCCCTGTGGACCTTGACTCTAGACCTTACTCTGTGAGCTTACACCTTGTCTTTGAACTTCCTCCTACCTCTGTAAATTGGTTTGTTGCTTATTAGTGTTTGTTTGTGGGTCTATGAGTGACTGCCTTCAGGAACGTTTGGGGTGGAGCCTTACCAGCCATGGTAGGGCTGGTTGTTGTGGAATTTAACAGAACAATAAAGGACTCTACAGAAGCCTCCTTTTGCCTAGGCAACCTGAAACTTCTTGGATGAGAAGTGAAACATCTAGCAAAAACGAAGTCCAGTTGTCATTTGAAAAAGCAGCAAAACAGCTTCCAGCAGAAACAAAATTGAGTTGCCTTTTGAAAAAGCACCTTTGGGACAACTATGACCTGGATGACTGAGAAACTCCATAGACATGCTATACATCTTCTTCCACCATATGAGTTTCAGTAAGGTCATACAGTATGCAGTGCTGTAAAAGCTACTGCTGAACAGTTAGAAGGAGGAGGAGGGGAGGAGGGAGAGAAGGGGAGGGGAAGGGAGGGAGGAGGAGGAGACCAGTCTCAGTTACAATAATAAGGTGGTTTAAACTTTGTACATGGGAAAATGATTGGATGAATGGAAAAGACCATAACTGTCATCAGGAAGATTACCTTTCTTCAGAAAAATGAAGCATTTCGGAAGAGTTGTTAGCCCTCCATTCTTTGTGGTTGGCATCATCAGTTGGGCAAGGCAGAAAACAAAATAGTGGCACCAATTCTTTGGGACACTGTGTATGGAAGAAAAGAGAAACATCATGGGGTACCTAAAAATATCAACTTATTTGGCAGCAAATATCTGTGTTCTTATTCTACCACCTGCATTTTTAAAAGTATCCATCTTGCTAGAATTTCTTGCAATGAACTGATCCAGCTCCATAATAGAACTTCTCTTCTTGTGAATTATTTGGACACATTTGCTATTTTACAGAAAATGTAAATAATAAATTGTATCAAAAGTGCTCATGTATCTATACATAAACTTCTGCAATAGATTGTTTTCCATTTATTTAATGGGAGTTTTGTGGTTGTTAATGTTCTCTGCACTTATTGAGTGGTAGATGGAATAAATGATGTGACTGAGCATACAAAGGATGCTAATATCATCATAATGCATGTATTAAATGGATTATGAAACCTCTTGACCTAGTGGAAAAAACAATGGTGCCTGATGTAGTCATCGATACTAGCAATCTGATTAGGGAACTGGTGATATTAATGTTGATCAGAAATCCACTGAAAACCTCAAAATGTTTTGCATTCATTGATTAGACTTGGCTCTCAAGAATCAGACACATTACAGTAATTTCAGTATAATTAAAATATATTAATTGACATCTAAGGTTTGGACTGTCTTCTTTGCTTTGCATTGCTTTGTTTATTTGTTTTGCCACTCAGAATATTTTGCAAAAGAAAATGACAGAAAGTCAATAATTATTTCCAGGACATCATTTTAATTTGTCAACTGAAAAGCAAATAAAGGCAAAAGCATTATTGTAAGCAAAAGTGTGTTGATAAACAAGATCTTTTTCTGTGCTATTAGTGGAAAGGTCAGTCACGAAGTCATAATGTTCCCCTTTATAGTAACCAATAGGATGTCAGGAAAGTGCCAACTCTACTGTATTTCTGTTACATCTTGTGAAAGGGCTATACTGTGAATAAAATCAACGATGATGTGTGAAATCAAGCATGTTGATACAACATGAGATAGTCAACACGCCTTTGCAAAATGGCTACTATTGGGTTGTGTGTGTGTGAATTCACACTGGCTACCTACTTTTTTTAGTGAACATGTAAGGAACATGATGTATTTTTTAATTCTGATTGAACTGTCCCCTTTCAAATCTGTAACTCTATAATAATATTATATGATTGTGGCTTGATGTTACTGTAATTTGCTACTCGCTTTTATTGCCTTGCATTGATTAATGATAGCATTTCTCCAGGACCAAATATAAGCCAACTGATGCCCTAAGCAATTATTGCTCTTGGCCCTTCCATTACTCAACTGGCATGATATTAAGATCCAAAAAGTGCTGAAAAAGTGCTAGAGCTCAGTGTGGAAATAAATAAGTTAAGATCATGATATCTAGGGGGACAAATTACACTTGGTTCCCCAAGTGTGTGCTTATTGTGTTCAATGTTTAATTCAGGACTGCACCTCTCTACTGGAGCATTTTAGCATTAAGAGAGGATGTTAACAACAACAGCGAAAAGAATAAAATCCTGTTGCATACTTTTAAATCATTGGTAATATTTCAATAATGGTGGGCCTTGGGGACAATAATAGATTTAGAAACCCATTACAGGATGTCTCATTTGAAAATGGTTGTTGGTTGGAATCAATTATTTTACTGAAAAATCAATCAAGTAGTGGATATCTCTGTGGAAAAACATCATTGACTATAGTTTTTCTCACTACTTTTCTTTATACTTCTCTTTTGGTTTCTATCCTCTCAGCATTTTGGTTCTTGCAGCCCTTGAACCTGAAATTAATTCTAACTAGCACAATGGAATTTATTAAGACCTCAAGAGAAATACATTTTAAAACCAGATTGACTTTCAAAGCAATTTATCATTCCTTTATGGTATGAGAAACCAAATAGCATAATGCCATCTTCATCTTTCTCCAACTGCAGCTTTCAAGAAAGAAACAGTTAATGTCAAATACTTGATACATAAATTGAAGATGATTTAACAAGACAAGCCTAGGAAAGATATATCATGATATTGGGGTGTCACTTATGGTTCCAGTGTCTGATTACATATATGCTTTGAACATCTGGCATTCTATCAGAATATGATGAATTAATTTTTTTTGTTATCCATCAGGTCCTATTATTTCTCCATGCCATGTAGGCCTACCCTCACCATTCTGAACCCATATCTTGCTTATTTCATCCTGCTTGCAAGTCTGCATTTGACAAGTTGGCATATGGCCATTCCTAGTTTTAATCCTTTTCCAGAATGTAATACATTTACTATACATCTGGAATAAGATTTAAGGCATTTTAGAAACCTAATGAGAACATGGTCACGTTGGATGTTAATTGACTGCACTGGTTTGATTGTCTTGTAAAATATAATATTAATCATATAGAAGTAAAAACAGATTGCTTTACTTTCTGTGTGCTTTCCAATCATTTATTTGTGACCTTTCCAGAAACGTTGATATATCAAATAAAACAGAGAAATAAGGATAAATTATAGTGATGGGGAGATGCATCAGACATTTTTATGAAAGCACCATGTTGATGAGTTTCTGAAAAGTAGAAAAAAGATTGTGTGAATGTCATCTTTCTTTTTGTCCATAACAATGACTAATAACTTTACCATCTGCAAATTTATTTTCAGCTATTTTTTAATAATTGGAGAGTTGAACTCCATTGTCTAATCAAAAACCTTCCTCTCAAGCTCCAACATTTTTTATTCTGATTTCTATAGTTAGCTCAGCTGTTAATTATTCAGTCATATTCAAGCTCTCTGCAGAAGCAACGCTATTCAGAACAAGAATGATTACTCTTGTGGTTTGGAACAATGTTAAATACTACCTATTTAAGACTTTCTTACATTATCTGCCCCCACTTAAAACTCCAGTGAGCATCTGTTCAGGCATTCACCCATTGACTTTCTCAGAAAATATCTCCAAATTTATCACTGCTCCCAACATATTATTTCAATTGGCTGGCAGGAAAAAAATTATTGGGGTAAGGCTAATGCCCAGAACTCTTTTTTCCTTGTGTTATTTTTATTTTTATTTTTCTTTCTTTCTTTCATCAAGCATGTATTAGATAACAGATATAAGTATAGAAATAATTATGAATATATGAGATAGATACAAATAAAAGAAACATTAGGACAGGGACAGTAGGCATGCATGCTCCTTAAAGACCTCTTAAGAATGGGGTGAGGTCGACAATAGACAGTCTAAGGTTAAAGTTCTGGGGGTTTGGGCAAGAAACCACAGAGTCAGGTAGTGAATTCCAGGCATTGACCACTCTATTGCTGAAATCATATTTTCTGCAATCGAGTTTGGAGCGGTTTACCTTAAGTTTGTATCTATTGTGTGCTCATGTATTGTTGTGGTTGAAGCTGAAGTAGTCATTGACAGGTAGGACATTATAGCAGATAATTTTATGTACTACGCTTAAGTCAGACCGAAGGCGGCGTAGTTTTAAATTGTCTAAGCCCAAAATTTCAACTCTGGTGGCATAAGGTATTCTATTGTGGGTAGAGGAATGGAGGACACTTCTCGTGAAATATCTCTGGACTTTCTCAATTGTATTAATGTCCGATATGCAGTGTGGGTTCCAGACAGATGAGCTGTATTCAAGAATTGGTCTAGCAAATGTTTTGTATGCTCTAGTTAGTAGTACAATATTACCAGAGAATTTCTGGTTCTCTGTTCTCAATGATATCATGCACAGAATATTTAGAATGTCTAAAGGCACTTCAAATATATATTGGAAAGGTGGGCAATATGAAGTGAAGCATCTAACACTTGGTGTACATGTAAAAAGGCTAACAAAAGTTTGGATCCAAATACACATGTTAATATAGAGGGTTTTAAAAATCAATATTCAATTGAAACCAATAATTTTCCCTTTAAGATTAATGAATAACCAGTTAAAAATGCCATGGAAGTTTATTTTATTATACAATTACATCAAGATTACTATATGCATAGAGATAGAAAGATTCAACACTATTGAAGTTGGAAGGATGGTTGGTGGAATTGGCAGATTTTGCTGAAAGGATAGACTTTTTTGACTAGAGAAAAGACTTTGTCTACATTTTTTGCTGACTATAAGCCTCCTATGGAGTTTTTGCACAAACATGAAAATATGAATTTGGTTTTGATGATTAAACAGGATTGATTATAGAAAGAAAAGTAATATGATATACTGTAACTTGATAGAAAGAAGTCAAAATATATTTGTACATATTGCTGTGAAGAGTATCAGAAACTACCTTTTATATCTTTTTTCTTTTCTATCTTTAACTTTTTTCCTTCTCTTGTACTTTTTGCTTTTTCTTAGTTTTTTCTTTTTTCTTTCTTACTTTCTGCTAGCTTTTATCTTTTTGTATAAAAGTTTTAATTAAAATAATATATAACAGAGTGAGAAGTTCAGACTATCACTTCAAATTCATAGCACTTGTAATATGTTATGGGGATGTTAGATCTAAAATATCCCATAATGTAACTCAATTATTCATAAACTGCCCAGAGTCATGTGAGGTGGGCAGCATAGAAATTTAATAAACAAATAAATTGCATTCTAAAAATTAAAGGAAATCTGTTACCTGATTTAATTTTACAATATAACTGATAATAATAACATGGGATTTTTCTTCAACTATTTTTTAATGCTTTAAATCTTCCTTCCTTGTTGGTTCTACTTATTATTAGTAAAGATGGCAAACTCAACAGTTGATGAAAATTTGAGACAAGCTGAATAATTTCAGTTTGAATTTGTTTATCCTCTTCTCTAACCTTTAATTTAAATTTTAAATTTGATGTTTGGCTATGAAAAGGCAGATTGTGAGTAGAGAAACCTGCTCAAATCAAATCATAGACCAATATAAAAGACCTAAATTTCAGTGGTTAATGAATTTATATTGATAGGTAAGTATAAGTAATTTACTGTCTTCCAGATTCACCTATGATTTGTTGAAAGGGAATGGGCAGAGAAGAAAAAGATTGTCACCTATTTGCAGAATAGATTATCCTTAAAAGAAAACTTTGAATTTTGCTTGTTAATAGTTTGGTAGTTTCCCTATGTTAGTTCATTGAAATTTTTCATTATTACAATTTCAAAGCTATTTGAATATTTAAAGTTTTTGTCCCAGCTATATGTTCTATCATTCTGCATAAACTGTACTACAGGTAATTCTTGAGGTATGACAAATCATTTAGTGACCATTCAAAGTTACAACAGACCTCCCAAAAGCCACATATGACCATGATTCAAAGATAAGAATTTTACAAAAGTTATCCAGTCATTCACCCTTACGAATGACCAGGCAGTTTCATAACTTTTCAGAGACGCTGAAACACACCCATCTGTCTCTTTGCCCCCATCCTTGTCCTGCTGGGTCCCCAAGGGCACTGAGCCTGCTTTGTCCCCCTGTTCCATCCTTCCAATACTTGCTTACCTTCTCGAGATCTGCAGAACTCAGTATTGTGGGCTGTTCTTATTGGGCCACATGGAGCAGCCATTTGCAAATTGACTTCAGCAAAGCACCATTTCCTCTGCCTTCTGCTTTTCTGCATGTCCACTTTAACTCAAAACAGGATAATGACACACAGTTTCTGCTTTGCAGTTTCTATATTTCCTTGTGAAAAAAAGTTTTAAAAGGAAGGGAGAGAAACAGGAGCACAGTGCAGTGAGGTGGAAAACAGACAATGAAGGTTTAAGTGTTAAAAGGGCAATGCAGAGGGAGCTACTTTGCCTTGTTTGAAACCTTACCTAGAAGGCAAAGCTGCTCTTCCCCCTCCCTCTGCAGCCTCTATTTTTTTTTTTAATTTGATTTATATGCCGCCCTTCTCCGGAGACTCAGGGCAGCTTACAATGCGTTAAGCAATAGCCTTCATACTTTTGTATATTTATACAAAGTCAGCTTATTTCCCCCACAATCTGGATCCTCATTTTACCTACCTTAGAAAGGATGGAAGGCTGAGTCAACCTTGAGCCTGGTGACATTTGAACTTGCAGTAATTGCAGGCAGCTGATGTTAATAACAGTGCTTTAGTCTGCTGTGCCACCAGGCTCTTGTTACAGAACATGCAGGCCTTTTTCTTTTATATTGCTAGTTATTATCCATTGAAAGCATTAATTATGTCTACACATTGAATAAGTCCTGTTTTTGTATTTTTAAGTGTCTAACTAATCTTTGGTTCATTCTGGGTGTAATTTGTTGATATGCCAACAACTGTTAAGGATAATCTAAATAGAAATGGAAATGTAATATAGGAAATATTTCTTTCCTTCTTTGTCTGAAAAACATGCTCCATTCGGGGGGACCTTTTTTCAGATCACTTTGAACAACTGTTACATTGTGGAAAGAATGACTATGTATTGATTCTTGAAGGACTCTTAAAAAGTGAGGTGAATATCACAATATTTGCATGTTGACACATTTTGCCAAGCCAGCTAAAAGTAAATGTTTTTTTCTTCTTCCATTGTTTCAACATGGGACACACAGGATCCCAAAGCAATGACTACCCATTGACCCCTCCAATACAACAGAGAAGGTCCTTTCTCCCTCTACTTAGCTGTTCACTATAGAAACAATGGAGAGAGCAGAATTTGTTCTGATTTCTTTTTTATTTTCAAATGGCAACATAGTCTATGACAATTCATTGCACCATTAATCTGCCAAATAAAAAGCTTTAGTAGTTCATAAATCTTAAAGCAGAGCAGTCCTGAAGTAGCAGATTCCTTCTTTGGATGTGTGTGGCTCTATATATTCCCAGTAGAATCTCTTCTACTATCTTATCAGGGCAAATAGTGTGTCATTGCATTTGTATAAAATCCATTAGAACTGAAGGTGGTTCAAACCATTTTAATCTCCATGGTATTCAAAGATAATGCATGCAGCATTCTGCTTTCTGACTGCTCATTGTCCAAACATTTTACTGACATGCTAAGTGTTTCTACAAGAAGAAAAGACTTCTTCCATATTAGGAATGATCAAAGTATCCAGTTTAAATCATAAGATTGGAGTTCATTTTTGATGTGGGTGGGTACGTCCTTCAGATTCTAGCTTTGCTGATATTAAGTAATTGCTCAATTTAAAAATCTTCTCCTATCCCACAGACAAAAGCCAAAGCTCAGTCACAATACAGCTTTCCTGGTGTAACTATTTTACTTAGAAGCTAGATTCTTTAGATAGGAATCACTTTTATACTTATCAATTTAATTTAGAATTTCATTTGTTTTATCAGTGTATATATTTAGCATGATATGCAAACCCATGAGCCCCGGTGGCACAGTGGTTAGAATGCAGTACTGCAGTATTGCAGGCTACTGCAATTTGGCAGTTTAAATCTTACCAGGCTCAAGGTTGACTCAGCTTTCCATCCTTCCGAGGTAGGTAAAATGAGGACCCAAATTGTTGGAGGCAATATGCTGGCTCTGTAAACTACTTAGAGAGGGCGCTGTAAAGCGCTGAAATGTGGTATATAAGTCTAAGTGCTGTTGCTATTGCTATCAAAGAAAAATCATGCTTTAGGTGATAGCATAATGTATGAACCCACTTTTTTTATTTCATTAAATAAACAGAGGACTAGTATGATATATTAATCCAATACATATAATTCTAAGATAATTATGAGGGTTTTTAGTGGATCAGGTCAAAAAAACTTAGAAAACTAAAATCTTGTGGGAAGCTTACAGCAAGACATGAAAGCTAAACTAAGCCCCCACTCGTCCTTAGGCAAGATGTTTAGCGAAGATGTTTCCTGAGTTACTTTGGTTGTGGAACAAATAGAAAGAGTTCAGGCATGGTAATTCACACAACACGAATAAAAAGCACAGCAGGCAATAATGCCTTAATAGTTAGCTGTGACCAGATTAAATAAGGATGTATGACCAGTCTTATTTATGAATAAGACAACTATGTTTTAAACTATATAATTTGCCATACCTTCTAAGTGGTTCTTGCAATTTAAAGTGTCATTTACAATGATATTTCTGAGGTGTCTGTATCATCAGTTCCAAAACACATTTTCAGATTGGAAACCAAAGAGTTTTCTCATCCATAATAGTGTACCAGATTGCATGAAGAGAATCATTACTGAGAACTATAGGGGTCATCTGAGTTAAATGAAGATTATAATGAAAATAGAAAGCTGTATATTACCTAAGCCAATAAAAGGGCAATCATTTTCTATCCTCTTTATTGTTATAAATGAACAGAGCTATAATCCTTAACATAAAAATCAGGTTTCTTGGGGGTAAACATGAATAGAAAATAACAAGATTCAAATTTAAAGCTTTGGAGAGTATTTCAGCTTAATATTTAAAAATAACAATGCATTATTAGCCAAAATTGGTGTGAAAAATATTCCATCTATTTTTAATTTTGCAAAGTTTGAATCTCCTACAATGATTGATAGCCCCCCTTCCCAGGGTAGGTACAAGAGAACACCAATAACAGAACGGGTATGCATATGTGGAAAAGGAGAAGTCGAAGATATCTCACATGTTTTATTGTACTGTGAGTTATACAGAGTATGTAGGTCAATATATATTCTCCCCTTACTAGAGAGATTGCCAGGGAGGACAGATGACTTTTATGCAGGCTTTTTCCTCCAAGACTCAAATCCGGCTACCACGCGGGCAGTGGCAAAATTCTGTGTCACTGCAATGTCCACAAAAAAAAAAAAAAAAACCTGGTTACAGAATTATAGCTGTCAACTGGTGCCAATTTTTTGGAGATATCTATAACAATTACCGTATATACTCGTGTATAAGCCGACCCCCCCAATTTTACCCCCCAAAATTGGGAAAACTTATTGACTCGAGTATAAGCCAGGGGTGGGAAATGCAGCGGCTACTGGTAAATTTCAAAATAAAAGAAGACTGGTCAAAAGTGTGAGGACCTGTCAGAAATCACTTTTTTCAGCCCTCTGGGTAGTCCTTTTGTGCACATGGACTACTCAGAGGGCTGAAAAAGTAATTTTTGACTGGTCCTCGCACTTGTGACCAGTCCTCGAACTTACGACTGTCCTCACATTTTACGTTTTTGCCCTATCTTGTCACCATGGTGAAGAGAAGCAGTTGTGAAATGAGTG
>WNWU01013802.1:17733121-17891588 GCA_012654045.1 Ptyas mucosa
ATGTGAGGATGGTCATAAGTGTGAGGACCAGTCAGAAGTGCGAGGACTGGTCACAAGTGTGAGGACCAGTCAAAAATAACTTTTTCAGCCCTCTGAGTAGTCCATTTGCACAAAAGGACTACTCAAAGGGCTGAAAAAAGTGATTTCTGACAGGTCCCCGCACTTTTGACTGGTCTTCGCACTTATGACTGATCATCATTTATGCCCATTGCAGCATTCTTAAAAACGGTGTCACTCATTTCACAACTGAACTCGGCTTATATGCGAGTATATACGGTATTAGAAAAATACATTTACTCACATACTTATCGGCTCTCCACTCATGTAAATTCGGGAGCGATCCTAACGGTTTGAGATTATGTATTTTCATAACAGGGATGTTATTATTCATGATTAATGTCAGTATTATTTTTAATTTATTGTATGTCTATTGCTGGTCGATGACCATAATAAAGTTTGTATTCATCATCATCATCATCGTTATTATTATTATTATTATTATTATTATTATTATTATTATTATTATTCATAGCCCCCCTTCCATTCAAATGCACAAAATTTTGAAAGTAATGAAATGTATTTCCTTGGTAATTTTTTAGAAGCATAAGAGATCTATTCCATAGCCAGTGAAAAGTATAACTAATTTTTTTGTCCTGGAACAAAACAGCTAATGATAATTCAGGTTAAATCCTATGCCAGAATATACAAAAGTTCAATACAAATAGTATCCTGAAAGTATCCAGGAAAAATGGCCATACTCAGCTGGTTTGTTAGTTGTATATTCTTCTATGCTATTTAAAACAACAACAATTATTATATATCAGATGTATGATAGCATCTAAATTAAAATTGCCACCTCCACATTCAATTCCTGGTTAAGTTATGACACAAGTTAAAACACATTTTAGCAAAATGATATAAACACTACAACAATGGTATTGCAATGAAACTAATACAGATCTAGATGTATAGATTCCTCCTGCATAGACTCTTCCTAATTTTCCAAAGTCCAGAGAGTGACAAACAGCAGAGTTCCAGGAGCATTTTCTCCATATCCTCATGGTGCCCAGTCTTCTACTCTTACTAGTCTTCATTTAACCAGAAGAAACAAGAGCTGGAATTTGACATTGCAAACCCAGCTCAGTTTCAGCCTTCCAGTATTTCCCATTATGGGAAAGAAGCAGAATAATCAAACCAGAACTGGAGCTTCTAGGTGCATTAAGCTGGATAGTGATGAAATCTTACTTGAAGAAGATCAGTGAGCCAGATGGGCTGGCCTGTGGTATTAGGTCAGTAGAACAGAAATTGCTCATCTGTACATAAAAGCCTATTCTTGGCCAAAGAGATACAGGTCACAACTATATGTGCAGTTTTTTGAATTATTGGGAAAAACAATGCTACATATGGGCAACCCAAAACATTACCTGTCAAATTACATTCTATCTATTCTGAATATGTTTAGTCGGTTGATAGATATTACATAGATGTAATGATGGTAATTTTCTAAAGAAGGTAGTAAGTAAAAATAACTTCCTAAATGTACATTAAATTAGCCACAAGTATCCAAACATAATGAAGTGACTAGTTCTGTACCTATTCAAAAATACTAATCACAGAAAATATGATGTGATAGGAAAGTGGTTAATTTTCCCACACCCCACCATCCTTTGATAATTTCAATTACATCCCTGTTGCTATCATGTTTACTATCTGAATCCAGTGGGAAGCTTTCACTGCAGATAAACAATTTCAAGGTAACAGTCGGTATCACAAATTATAGAGGACATTGCAGTTATTTAACTAGATGGGTGGGATAGATAAATGCATAGTGCCTAAATAATCCATTATCACCATTCTTATATCAAATTTATAAAGCAAATTTCTTTTAGAATGCTTCATTCTGACTCATGTGGCCTATACTCTCGTCATCCCCCATGGGATGAAAATCCATTCATTGCTTCTTTCCATGTGGTTTGGACTTTTATTTCCATTGCAAATTGAGAGATTCAGTGCAAGAGAATTATTTTCTATCTCCTTTGTCTGCAATTTTCTTCTGTTTAGAAGCGGATTTCCATTATGAGGAAAGCATAGACCCTCTCAACCCATTTTAGCCCTTTGAGGAACTAGCACTATAGATAATTGTTTTTCCTAGTGGAATCTTCCATCGCTATAAAAAAGCAGATACTCCTTCAGAAGTCAATAGGAACTATGTTTAGAGATTTCTTTACATCTTCATCATATTTTATGGACAATATTTTTTTTAAAAAAAGAAGCTTTTGAAAAGGATACAAAGCCCAACCACCCCCCACTGCTTATTCAACATGCAGTTAATGTACTAAAGAACAGAAGAGTAGTCTTTGAGTCTTTGCATAAATAATTTAATTCCAGCAACTAGGGAAGCAACCACACAGAATGTAAATGGCCAGTTCCAGATTCCTATGTTCCCTGATTTCAATATTTAGAATATAGAACAAAACGGCAAACAATATTCTTTCCCAACAATAATAAAAACCAACTCAATTTTACATTTAGGAAAATATTCTCAGCCATTCTTAACTGAGAAACTTTCATATCTTTTGGTTTTCCCCCCAAAATAAAAATAAAAAAACCAAAATAATTTTTAAAAAAACATTAATTTTCAGTAGACATTCTCTAGTTTAAAATTCCTTTTGTAGAATACTAATATACTTTTGAGGTTGTAATACTCAACAGACTGACAACTGTAAAAATTCCCATGATAAAAAGATTAAATAAGTCACAGTCCTCTTGTCTTCAGACTTTCCCTTCATACTCTGAAAATAAACAGAAATGTGGTTCAAAACATGACATCTAAACTAGTTGCAGCTGAATTTCTTACAGGTTTCAAAAGGCTACCAAATCTGCCCATTCCTTGAAAACATTATTCGTATTGATTCCTAACTTGGGGTCTGCACATGGTTAGGCAAATGCCAAAACTTAATAAGTATGCTTGGCATTACCATGTATTCTATTTTTTTATTTATATTTCGTTTGTCTGCTATTAAGAGATATGGGATCGGGAGATACTGTTTTCTGGAAATTGCAATTTGTGCAAAATGTACCAACCAAGCAATTAATTGATACTGAATAATTGTACTGAACAATCTACAATACTTACCATGCAGAGTTTAAGGTGCTGGGATTCATCTTTAAAGTCCAAAACAACTTAAGCCTGACTATCTGAAGGACTGATTTCTCATTATGAGCAATTAAGGTCTGCAGATAGGATCCTTTTGAAGATATTTTTGCTGTCTGAACACGAGTTCTGAAGCCTGTGTGAAGGAGACATCTTCCATTATACCCCAATGGAAAGAATTACCTTGGAAGCTTTTGATGGCTATGACACTCTCAATATTTAGACATATGGAAATATTACCTACTACTAAACATCCACTTCATTTTCCTTCCCTTTTTTATTTTCATTAGCCATTTTGAGTGCTTATTTCAGTAGAAAGATGGATACACTGTCTTTAAAAGGCTGGTGTGTTGTCCTGATCAGAAAGGGACAGTACATTGCTATAGTTGTGGCTTTTTTCTGTAAAAATATCCTAGCAGTTTCATTTTCCAATGCTATTAGGGTTTCTCAGATTAGCTTTCTTCTTATTAATTGATTGTGTACCATCGGGTTTTGACATAGATTGCTCCATGACTTATTCTTAATGAAATAATCAAATCTGTTGTTCCTAGCTGCATGATGCAGAAATCCATTTACCAGTATCTATTTACCCAGTCAGTTGTCTCATGGTCATGCACTAGCAAAATACAAGTCAGGATGGTTGTTATGGATTAATTAACTAATGGTTAATTGGATGATAATTGTTTTAAGATCTTTTTCAAAAGGTGCTCACTGCTATCCACAATTTGTGCCTTTATATTGTAGAGGAAAAGTCAAATGGCATAATCACAGACTAAAAGAGGTCTCTGTACCCACTTGTTTGCCCTTGCTCATCCCCCACCCCACCCCACATGACTGCCAGGGTAAAACATCAAAGGCTACAAATATATCTAACAGGTAGGATGCTTAGATAGCTAGAAGAATTAAAATTAGTTTAGTTTCAAAGCAAAATTTTAACCCTCTTTGTGTTAATTATTTGAGCCACTTAGGTCAGCTTATTTCACCCCCTGATGACCCAGTTATAAACCTATTATGTAATCTTTTTGATCCTCTAGGTGGTATTGTTGTTGTTGTTGTTGTAAATAGTTAGGAAGCCTATTAAAAATCTTCACAAGTTTCACAAGGAAAAACCATTGTATTGCAAATATAACGCAGTCTAATGGATATATAAATATGACTACTCTTTGTAGAGATTTTCTATTTTCTTATTCTGCATCATTTAAAGCCAACAGAATGGTCTGTTTGTTAAATCAATTGCTTTGAAACATCCTAATGGGAATATTCTTAGGTATCATATAAACTAAAAAACTAATATAAAGAGCCGTGTTGGCACAGTGGTTAGAATGATGTATTGCAGACTAATTCTGCTGACTGACAGCTGCCAAGAGTTCAGCAATTCAATCCTGACTGGCTCAAGGTTGACTCAGCCTTCCATCCTTCCAAGGCCGGTAAAACAAGGACCCAGATTGGGGGCAATATGCTGACTCTGTAAACCGCTTAGAGAGGGCTATAAAGCACTGTGAAGTGCTATATAAGTGCTATTGCTATTGCTAATAAGCTTTACATAGCATAACAGATTATTATGAAAAAACAGCAAACTAGCATAGCATTGTGCTCTTTATTTTTCAGAAGAATAACTTAAACTAGGTTTGTTATTTCCATTATCTCAGATAAATACAGATTTTTTCATTAGACAGTTGACTCTTTCCACAAACCATTTTAGATCAACATTCCTTAGCTCAGGTGCTTTTTAAGGAGCTGCTATGTCAAGAGATTTTTGCTGCTTCTTTTCTGCTGTGCCTCAACCAAGGACTCTGGGTGAGGAACAAAAGAGAACCATCTGGATGAAAATGAAAACATCTGTCTGAGGAGCCTTTATTTCCAGAAGGTAAACATTTCTACCAAGGCCAACACAGACACAGCATAACAACTGAGACAGCTGGGGCTATGAAGAAGCCAATACACTCATTTAAAATACACCTGAATCATGCCTTGAATGCTGTTACACCAAAATCAGTAAAAGGCATTGATAGCACTTGTTCCCTGCAAGAGAGTCCATTTCCAGTGACTGAAAAAAATTGGATGAAGGTTTGGGTTCATGAATGGAGTACTCCTGCAGTTCCTACTACAGCAGGCCACCAATAATAATTATTCATGTAAGTTTGGAAACTCTGTAGAATATGGGGGGGGGGGGGTGAGTCCTTTCTGTGGATACAATAGAAGGATCAATTTATGTTGAAATATACCAACCTCTTCCAAAGGCTTTAGTGATGCTATTAACAGTCTGAAATAGAAATTAACAAGTGCATTCCTAATCATATTTATAAGTCTCAATGCAATTAAGGTTTGAAAGGCATAAAGTGGTTAAGGTTCAAATGAACAGAGCAGAAAATATTGTCACATGGAGACAGAGTTTCAATTTTCAAACAAGAAAACCAGGGGTGAAATGCTACCAGTTTGGCCCGGTTTGGCCAAACCAGTAGCGATGGTAGCGGGTGGTTCGGAGAACTGGTAGCGATGGCAGCGCGAATCTCCGCCCACCTGCCTGGTTGTCGTTACTTCCTGATTTTAACCAGGAAGTAACCTGTTTTATAGCCTCTGCACATGCGCAGAAGGATTTGCATATGAGCAGAGGGTCCGTGCGTGGCACATGAGCAGAGGGTCTGTGTGTGGCACATGCGCAGAGGGTCCGTGAGCAGCACATGCACTTCCAAATCAGTAGGGAAGGTAAGTAGATTTCACCCATGCAGGAAACCACAGAAAAACACACAGGCATATCAAATCAACCTATCAGATCTAAGTTGCTCCAGCACATGGATGGTTAATATCAGATGGAATCCTTTATATTAGAAGTTTTCTTCCTCTGCCTGATCATAGTCATTCAAACTCCTAATTAGGCTATCCGAGTAACAAACAAATCCATCACTGAACACATTTCTGCTTGCAATCTAGCATTTTTTCCCTTTTTCTCCTTTGGTTTTTAACACGGCCATTACAATGTAATGTTGATGTGCTGGATTAGGACCTGGGACTTTGAAACCTTAAGACTGCGACAGGGCTCAAAGCCAGACTGATCACTCAATCTAACTCAGGAAAATAGAAAAGGGGGGCTGCCATGGATATGGCTTTGAGGTCTTGCTGTTAAAGTGAGATAAAAAGACACAGATGATCCCAGCCTGAACCAAACAAGAAAAACCATCAAAGTTATTATTCTATGTTGGCTCTGAAACTAGGGCCTAGTTCCCAAGAATTAAGTTTGTGTAGGATCACAATTTGCTGTTATCCTTTGTCCTTCAGTGAATGCCTATACACTGGTGACATGAAAGAAGGTGTGGTATGCTTGAGTCTTTGGTTTATATTCATGTCTGTCCCTCCAAATTTAATCTCTCAGATTTCCCAGATATTGATTTGCTTCGTACAGTTCCCCACAGCTCAGTTCTAAATAGCTCTATGACAAGAAAAGTTTGGGTCTCTCCAGTCTAACACCCTACCACTGCAATACATTGGCTCTCCTAACAAAAGTTGGCATCTTAATGCAGTTCAAATATTTTGTACCCCAACTCCAATAAATTATCCTTTATCATTGGTCAGACTTCTGGGGCTTATGGGACTTGCAGTCTTGAATATCTGAAGGGCATCAGGCCAAACAGCTGCCATCTTAATTATAGTCAATAAATATCTTTAAAAAACAACAAATGTTAATGGAAAGGAAAAGTGGGCTGTGAAACTCAGACATAGTCAAGTTAGGGTCTAAAAATGGGAAAACATAAGATATGAATTCAGCAGTAACTGCTATAAAACCCTCTTTTCATCTATCAGTTTACATTCAAGTCCACATTCTGGACAAAGAGGACCGCTGGTTTGAAAGAGGGGTCAAAGAAAAAACGAAAGTCCAGTTGCCCTTTGAAAAAGCATCTTTGGGTCATCCATTTCCAAAGCTGATTTTTTTCCCAATGTACTATTCATTTAACTGTTGATTCATATATATCTTTTTCATTACATTCAAAAATGCTCATCCTTTCAAATTACACCCCTGCCATTTTCTTTTCTGGGTGCTCACTGCACACTTGCAGATTGATGTGAATCTCTCTCAAGTTTTTCCTTCCATATCACACCCATTCTCTTTTTTCAAGCCGATTGAAATATCAAATCAGCTAAGATGAAAGTATGAACTGCCTCATTGCATGAATATTTAATAAAACAACAAAAATTAATGTATCAGTTCTAACTAACTAAATGCTGCACAAATACATTCTATAGTCATATCTACTGATTTATTGGTTAACCCAAAAATTCAGTTTGGCAGTTTTAGTGCCTGTTAATAGAAAAGATAATAGAACCAAAATGGAGGGATTGCTATAATCTGCTCTTAAGAAATGTTTTAGCATATTTTAACAATTGGAGTTTATATTTCTTCTTCAATTGCTTTAGGTAATAAAAAAAAAACACAGAGAAATTATCATCACCAAGAATCTTTATACTATAGTGTTTCCTGCTGCTCCACCTGCAAAAGCTCTATGAAATCTACAGGTGGTTTGGCTCTTATGAAAGACTGTCTTCAAGACCAAATCCATTTCAATTATAATCTTAAAGCACTTAGAGAATTTGTATCAGTTAATCAGTTCTAATGGTTTCTTCTATGTCATCTTAAAATGAGAACAATATTGGAAAGATATAACAATAACTGAAAAATGTTCCTGCTTCAATAGCTAGAGAAATGCAGATGTTTCA
This sequence comes from Ptyas mucosa, assembly GCA_012654045.1. Lineage (NCBI taxonomy): Eukaryota > Metazoa > Chordata > Lepidosauria > Squamata > Colubridae > Ptyas > Ptyas mucosa. The sequence continues at coordinate 17,740,986 of WNWU01013802.1, forward strand.
AAGCAGTATATGATGAATACCTGATATTTTGTGCTCCTTCTATTTATTGTTGCATTTATTCATCATAGCTGCCCAGTGATAGGAGGAAGGCTTCTATATTGGACAGCAATAATACAGTATAGGAAGATTCTCGAGGTAGATGATGACTTTACTGAGATTGGTACAGCATGGGGGTGGGGGAAGGCAGTGGTAAACCTCTCCTATATTTTACCAAGAAAACTACATGAGTGTCATTTTGGGGATCAGTATGGTTGCTACAATTTGACAGTTACTTTAAGGCACATAATCATCATCACAGGATCACTGAAAACAATAGCATCTAATGAACTAGTTCATGATATCCAGCCATGCATGGTTAAGATCTGTTTCAGACAGTTTAGATTATGCTGTTGAATGGAAAGCAGGATTATGTTGGTATATTTCAAGACAGAGGAGAGGATCAATAATGAGCAGCCAACTCCAGAGCCATCTCCAGCCAACAGATGGCGAACAGCCTGCTCTAGCACCACCAGACTGCTATTTAAAGGAAGCAGGTCAGGCCATCAACCAACAGACACAGCTGCCATTGCTTTTGAAAGATGAGGGCACAAAATTACCTCCCCCTCCCAATGCAGTGGGTTCAACAGACTACAAAGAGGGTAGAGCAAAGGAGTTCCTCAAGGCTGCTTGTGCAGCAGGAATCTCACCCTACTTAATGAGGTACACTAAATGAGCTACACCAGGGCTGCATCTAGTAAAATGGAGCAGAAAGCACAAGCTCTCTGTTGATGACAACTACCCATTAACCCCCATTTTGTGTGCCTTGAATTTGTGAACATTACAAGTCTGGCTTTGAACCTGGATCAGATGATGGATCTGCTACAAGCTTTGACCCTCGGACTCTGCCTGATTATTCACATGTGTGCCACTTTAATTTGGAATTCTTGTAGTGTCAAACTGGCAGCTCGTGGGCCAGATGCGTCACATGCACCCCACATCCACCCATTTTTGCAAAAGCAAAAAATGTCACGATACGTCACAATACATCATGTGACGCAATCGAGTTTGACACCCATGTTGTAGGTCAAATTGGTGAACTTTGGGGAGAATTCATGTCTATGCTGCAAGCGCATGTGTCTACAAGCCTTGTTTAGTCAAGACTACTAGATTAAATCAACTATGTATCAAACTGCATATCTTTTTAATGTCAGGTTCCTCTGAGGAAAGTTTCTAACCCTTCATTGCTATTTAAGTGGCTTGTTTTCACAGCACATGTTATGCCTTCATTAGCAAACTTGCTTTCAGATATTAATATCCCGACTAACCACCATCAATTTATAAGACAAGTAAGAAGCTAACCTCTTTGTGCCAGCATTTTTAGTATGACTGCCATGAAAAATGTTGGTGAATGAAAATCTTGTCAATGGAATTCTCTGAAAGAATGCTTTGTGGGTGGATTTTTCAAAAGTAAAAGTTATGAAAGAGCATGAAAATTAGGATAAATGCCATACTAATTAATCTCTCTTTTAAATAAGCAACATGAACTGCAAAGAGTGATTTGAATCAGATTTCCTGAAGTTTATGTTAGCCTTGATACCACTAAAATAATAACAGGAATAATGATAGAATTTCTTCCCTAAAATTATAGTTCCAAATATAAAGGTAAAGATAAAGGTTCCCCTCGCACATACGTGCTAGTCGTTCCTGACTCTAGGGAGCGGTGCTCATCTCCATTTCAAAGCCGAAGAGCCAGCGCTGTCCGAAGACGTTCTGTGGTCATGTGGCCGGCATGACTAAACACCATAGGTGCATGGAATGCTGTTACCTTCCCACCAAAGGTGGTCTCTATTTTTCTACTTGCATTTTTTACGTGCTTTCGAACTGCTAGTTGCCAGAAGCTGGGACAAGTAACAGGAGCTCACCCCATTACACAGCACAAACACTAATTTAGATCCATCTCTTCTTGTCTTTTGCCATTTTGCATAAGCCCAGGGGACTTTTTAAAAGAAAAAAAATACAATGTAGCCTATTTACTGTATAAGTTAGACTGAAGGCAGTTCCTTGAGAATTTAAGATCTTCTGCAAATTAAATATATTTCACCTTCAGTATTACAGATTATTTCAAAATAATGTATAATCACATAAATGGAAATAAATGTCATTTAACTTGAAAATTTGTTTGGGAATTGGCAAGTTATAATGCACTGTAAATCAAGAGTGGGTTAAATAGATTTATTAGCAAATAAATTATGTGCTGTACATCTGAAAAGATAAGGAAACTTATGCCTGATTCATTGGGGTTTGGGATTTTTTAAAAAAGAATAAAAGATTAGTATAAACCTCTGCATTGTTTAAGGCACGGGTGTCAAACTCAATCATGTCACATGATGTATCATGACATATCACAACATTTTTTGCCGTTGCGGAGCTGGGGTGGGCGTGGCCTCTGTGTGTTGCATCCAGCCCACAGGCCACCAGTTTGATACCCCTGGTTTAGGGCATTCATTTGTCTTTTGAAATCCTTCAAGAAGGCTCCAAACCAGACCAAACTAGTGGCCTCATCGACTCCAGGATATTCTAGAGACTGTCCTCAAGTTGTTCATCTCTGCTTGACCACAATATTATCACTGGAGTTACACCTAGAAATAGCCCTCAACTTATGACCATAATGGAGACTGTCCTTTACTACTGAAAGATGTGGTGCTTGTAAATCAAGTCACCCACATGACTGATCTGTTTTTACAATCTTTTCTGTAGCAGTCATTACATGACTTTGTGATTGTTAAGCAAACCCATTGTTCACTATGGGACATTTTTGTAAGCACTGGTTTTTGGCAGAACATTGTAAATCAGGATCATGTAACCACAGGATGCTACAAACACCTGTAAATGCAGGGTGGTTGCTGAGTGCCCAAATGCAGTCACAAAATTGTGGCCATCAGAACTTTGGAACTGTGTTCTGCCCCAGCTACAGACCCCAAAGAATGCAGCACACACAAAGTCCGTTCAAAACTTAGTTTACTAAATAAACCAGTTTTTTACAACAATGGCTGTTAATTAACTGCATTAACAGACATCAAGAATTCAATGAACAATACTGAAAGCTTACTGTGGTTGGCAGAATGCCCAGAAGCAATTTGCAGGAAGCTGATAACATAAGCAAGATTAGACACAAAGGTATGTGAACGAAGTTGTTCCCTGAAAATTGCTTCAGTCAGCGTTCCTCCTTAAATAGGCTAAGGGAGTGGCCAATTAGCCCCAAGCCTTACTCTCGAAGAGACTTCCTCCTGAGGAGCCACTCCTGCCTTTTGGCAGCTCTGCGCGCCCATGCATCGAGAAGAGGCTCCTCCTCTTCATCCTCTTCACTTAAGGGAGCTTCTGGAGGTTCTGAAAGCCCTGGCTGAATCCCTGCCTCTGGCACCACATCTTCTCCAGCCTCCTCATTGTCTGACTCGAGTGCCAGCTGCACAGGCTGCTGGCACAGCACCACACCAGCCTCCTCGCTGTCAGAATCAGTTACTAGCTGCACAGGCTGCTGACGGGCCACAACAAATTGGGTCATTAGTACCTTTTGGGTAATCTGTCATAATTTCAAATAGTCACTAAGCAACCAGTCATAAATTGAGGATTAACTGTACACCATGTACAGTCTACAGCACACATGTACATACACATTTACCAGTATGAAAAATGATGTCTCATACTGCCATGACTTGTGTTTTGTTTGTTTTAAACTAGAAAGGGATATCTCAGAACTGCTTTAATCAGTGTCTACTGATTAAACAGTGTTTTATTTCATAGATTTTCTCTCTGACATTCTTTTAATGCTGCACTTTTGAACATCATTGGAGAATAGAAGGTTTTGAATAACAGATTCAGTAAATAAAAGACACACAATCCAGTCTATCTTGCTAGAAAGCTGCAAGTTGTTTTATTTGTCATTCTCTCCTCTCTACTATATTGTTCTGACTGAAAGAAGATATCTTTCCATCAAACTAGAATAGAAATAGAAATAGAATACTTTGTTGGCTAAGTGTGATTAGATAGACAACGAATTTGTATCCAGTGCTGATGTTCTGACCTAGGCTTCCTTAGAAAGTAAACAGCACAAACCTCTTTAATTCATGTGGCTGTAAATTACTTTCATTTACAGCCTGCAATGCTTGATAAACAGTCTTTCAGAGGAAGGTTATCAACACCAACCCATCTCACGTGGAACACTGCCAAAGAACTAATTTCCAGACACAGGGCAAGGCTGAACTTGGCACAGAGTCACAAACAGAAGTTTCAACTCTTGAATTGGCCAGATGAACTAATTGCTTCCTGCAAAAGCTCACGTCCCATTCACTTCTCTTTTATGTCTTATGGGAGGGGCCAATCATCTCCAAGCCTTACTCCCAAGTTGACCCTGTTTCCTTGATTGTTCCCGTCTCCTGGCAGCTCTGTGCATGCTCACACTGGGAACAGGCTCATGCTGTTCTTCTGCCTTGCTGATGTCAGACTCCGGAGACTCCAGAGGCAGCAAAGAACTACCAGATGGCCTTGGCCCCCACTCTGCCTCCAACTCAGAAGCATTGTCCGAGCCTTCCCCAGATTCCAGGACTGGCCCATGTTCCTCCTCAACCTCCTCACTGTCTGAATCTGCTGCCAGCTCTGCTGGCTGCTGGTGGGCCACAACAGCTGATTTGTAAAAATCAGAAATCAAAACTATCTTACTAGTTTAATATTTTGCCAAGTATAACTGAAAAAAAAATTCTTCACATTGTATTTAGGTAAAACATAATAACAAGGGAGCATTTTTTTTAATATATAAAAAAATGTTTCCTTATTTTTCTTCCTTTTCCAGAAACTAACTCCTTCTGCAATAAGCTATATTGAGAAGAATTAATACAATTAATATTCCAGACATGAAGAATGAACAAGGCGAACTCACTGGCCATCATCTACAGTACAGCATTTTCAATAGAAACACTGTATATATAACTGCAAAATGTAACCTCAGAGATGTGTGTCATTTTAAAAATGAATATATTTATGATTGGATAGGTTTTTATGGAAAGCAAAACCTCTACATTAACAGAAATTGTGTAAATTATGCAGGTTTAAATGTTCCAACAATAATGTTCTACTTGGGAGGTATTAGAGAATTTGTTGGATGTCTCAACTATGATTTATTTATTTATTAAATTTATATGCTACCCTTCTCACTCTGAAAAGTGATTCAGGGCAGTTTACAATGGTGGTTAAAGGTTTTCCAGATTATAAACAATTCAGTATTGTTTCATGCCTTCCATAGACGAATGCCTTATTAACTTCAAAAAAATAATTTCAACCTCGTTTCTTTTAACTCTTTCCAGAAAGCTTGAATTGTCTTCTTGGGCACACTTCTCAGATCGCAAATTATTGTCTCTGCAGATCTTTCTATATCACTTGCTTTCCACTAAATGAAAACCTTGTTCCTAATTGGTAAGCCTTATAGACCATGATCTGTTTCCATTGAGTCGCTTTTAATGCTTGTTCATTTATCACAGCAAAGATAGAAGCTGAGCAATTCCTGTTGAGCTCTTCCTATTTTCTAGCTATTTGTGGATATAGTTCACTTTGATATAAAACTAATGATCTGGCCTGAAAGGAAAAAGAGGGGGACTTTAGAAAGTCAATTTCATCAGGGAGGAAGAAAAAATAGCTATGGGAGCTATGTTATTAAAGCTCCTGATTCTGCCAATCTTTTCTGCCTTTTTACCACTTTTGTTCAATTTTGTAAGCTCTTTTTTTTAAGGAGAAACATAATGTAAGTTGGGGATAATATTATGCAAATATATAGTGCATAAACCCGCACAACTGTATCTAAGGTACCTGAAGGGTGTTTGAGTAATTTATTTTTTATTGTAAAATATTCTAACCAGTGTTTGCTAGCTTTACTGGTTTCCTATGCCATAGACCAGGGCTGTCAAACTTGCAGCCCACGGGCCAGATGCGTCATATGCTGGTCCCGGCCCCACCCCCACCCTGTTTAGCAAAGGGGGGGGAAGTCCTGATACGTCACGTGATGCCGCCATGATGATGCGAGTTTGACATCCCTGCCGTAGACCTTTCTCAGATCAATGAGACAGGGAGATCACAGCCATCTTGCAAAAATAAATTTTATAAACTTTATGAACGGAAGAAGAATTCAAAACTATTTAAAAAATAAGCATAATAGAAGCAAAAATTAGAAAATTCTAAGAAAACTTTCAAAACACTAAATATAATATGATGTCCATTTTCTAGGTTTGTTAAGACAATCAAAAGGAGAATATAGAAGATAAGCTTGTTGGTGACTGTTAGTTATAATGGCTATTGATTTCTTCCAATATGATGCCCCAAAATAAAAATGGGCACAGTTTATTGGGAAACACAAACCAGAAGCTGTTATGCCTTCATATGCTGCTTAGGAGATTCCCTGTAATATCTAGTCTCCTGTGAGAGTAGGAAAAAAATGTTTCCCTTTCTTGTTCTATTTGCTTAACTTATTCTCCAAACATTCATAAAATTACAGTCACTGAATATCCCCCCCCCCCGACTATGCTGCCTGAAATTCCCGAGATAGTAGCAGAAAACAAGAGGACCACAGGAATTCGTTAGGGAATTAAAGAAGTCTCATAGCATTACATTGACTAACCTTAATGGTTTTTTTTCTCTCACTGAAGTAAAAAAAAAATCACACTACTGAGATAATATAGGATTGGCCATGCTACTGTTGCATGTACCTTTCTTTTATAGAGAAATAAATTAAATGATTAACCACTTGCCATTTTTCATAATACTATCCATTCCAGGATTTGGAAAATTAGCAGTGTCGGATCTGCTACTACTTGTATGAGAAACCATTAGGTATATCAGAAATGAAGAACAGAATAGGAAGGTGAAAAGCAGAAACAGGCAATAACCACTTCCATATTGTTGCCAAGATCACTGCACTATTGAAGTCATAAAGAGTTGTGTTCAATTCATGGGTAACTTTAGCCCTTCTAAATAACAGCTGATACAGACATTGGCTGCTCTGTAATAGTAAGCGGGATTGGATCTGGCTAATACTTATATAGAATCTGCAGGAAATCTAGGAATATAGATTATAATTGGATATTAAACAGCAAACACACAACACAAGAGAGAGAGAGAGAGAGAGAGAAGATATATATGAAAATGGTAGATTTAAAATTTCTTGTCTTTTGTCTTTTGCTTTAAAACTCTTAAGATACACTGTTGAGTGTAAGAATTTATTTTTATAATGTGATTTAATTCAGACAGGATCACTTATTTCTCAACTCCTGAATTCTCAGAGCAATAACAAATTAAAGTTAGTTTGGTTTAAACTCTCTAATCCTTTGTCTCATGAGGAAAACATTTGAGCCATCTTCTTTGTTTATCTAAATAAGATAAATCCAAATCTAAATTTTATCTTACAAGATAAAATCATACACACAAACACACATGTTCCCTTTTCAACTTCATTGATGGCATGTGTCTTTATCAACCTTGGATCCTCTGTTGGAGACCTGTGAATTGGGGGGTTTAGCACAGGATCTTAGCTATTCCTAGCACTACATTCTTTTGAGCAGAGAGCTCTGATGTTGTTCTTATGATCTGTTGGAGCCACTCTCCCAGTTTAGGAGTCACAGGTCCAAGTACTCCTACCTAGTAGGAGAGATGAACCAGCAAGTCGAACATAGACTTGCTAAAGACCAAAGTCTATGTTGGACCTGCTGATTCATCTCTCCTGTTAAGCATTCATACACCGCTGTGTTTCTATAGCAAGAAGGTGTTGAACATGTCCAGGACAGGTATTGTTAAGCTGTTTATATTCTTGACCCACTGCTTGATTTCTGCTACTATGATGGGGGCTGGTTCCTGTTCTTAGAGATTGCTGTGGTCTGCTGTCAGGTCCTGCAGCACTTTGCATTGGTGTTATGTGTCCTCTCTTTCTCAAATATGTTCTTCGGTACTATTCAGTTTCTGCTGGTGGTGTTCATGTGTTATTACATTGCAGTTGAGAATATACTGAACCTTGGATGGTTCTTTGGAGCACAAAGCATCTTCTTGGCTTCTGCTTCTCTAGTGTATCTTCTTAGCATGGTAGCCAATGTTGTGAGCCTTTGTTTAGCAATCTGGAGAGCTTCAGATGGAATCAGGACCTTGTATTTTTTTTTCAGTAACCTAGTATTATCTCTAATTGTCACAACTTTCTGCAATTCCATCAGTTGACTAATCAGGAACCATCATTTTACAGTGCCAAACTTCTACTGAGTCACCACAAATATGTAGAGTTCTTACCATTCTACCGTAATAGATTGTCACATAGACTGCATACTGCTTGTTTGGTTCCTGAGACATTATGACAGTTTAGACATGTTGCCTGATTAAAACATAATGAGACAACATTAAAATATTTAACTGGGTAGGCATCCTCTGTAGATGCTACATCATTTAGAGGGAAATGTGTATTTGTATGTTTCTTCAAAGAGAATACACTAATAATGCATCCTTCTTAGATACCTATCATTGGCATAATAACATGGTTTTTTAAATGAAAGAGCAGCTGCACTTCACATAGCTGTGTAAATGTGGTAACTAAATACTTTTCATTTACATGGCCTTGTCACATTGAATTAAACCTGCAAATTAGTAAGTAACAATCAAATACGATATTCAGAATTATTAGGTACCAATATCACTTTCAAGCAAACACAAATTCAGGTGCACGTCAGCACATTTCACAGTACGATGTGTACAAAGAAAGCAACCATTGCCTTTGAATAAAATGAATTCAGGACTGAAAGTCATTTAGTTTAGGGTGGTGGCATCCATCAGCCCCACACTTCTGTGATTTCAATGTAACATTTTCACAGCAGCCTCTTTGCAATTTATGTTTCAATATAAGAGATGGAGAAATACAGCTCTGCTTTTCCAATTGGTTTTTTTTTTTTAAGGAAAATAGGAATCTTTTGCTTTAGTGGACAAAATGTTTTTGGACAGACTTATCTGGACTGATAGCTGAGGGCTAAAGTCTAAATCTTATGGGGGGAGGGGGGAACAAATCTTCTTAAAATGTAGAGAATTGGACCAGAATGTGGTTCAATGCAGGCCATGAATCCTCATCTTATGAAAGTAGCTATCTTTCTTCAACAGTTGCTGAAGCAACACTCCTTCCCCACTGAAAACCAGAAGAAAAAAGTTTTAAAAACACATAAACAAATATAGTTGTGCATGGCATGGCCTCATCTACATTGAATGTCGATCCTACACACTATCTTTAAAAAAAATAAAAGTTATTTGGGGTCCTTGTTATTAAATGTTCCTTTAAGGTAAAAAATGGACTGTGTTTCTAAAATCTATATCCTTCAATGGAGAGATCTAAGTGTAATAATTATATATTTATTAAACAAATTTATATGGCTGCCCAACTCAAACACTGCACTCTGGGTGGCTTACAATAATAAACAAAGGCCATATTATACATTACTCAACTTTCAACTATTATTTTTAAAGGCCACTAAAAAGTTGATTGAAAAAGCAAATGTGTGTCATTTAAGCCTAATTCACTTTCTGGAAAAAAAAATTAAACAGAACAGGAAGACAGTGCTATAACTGAGTCAGTGAAACAAGCAATAAGTAATCTGTTGGATTACAACAGGACAGTTGGAGATTAATACTAACATTGCATTGCATCTGAAGAGTCTAAGTGTCTGGATTAAGAGAAAGATTGTTCAAAATTTCAAAAATGGGGTAAAAATTTTATGTTTACTGGTGATGTAATCTTGCAAATATTACTCCACTGCCACTGAATTCCCAGCATACAAAATGGAATAGTAACTGGTTCATTGAAACAGATCCAAATTATGTGCAAAAGACTTTTATTTTTCTTTCATGTTTACCTAAAAAGAAGGTATTTGCAGCCAATTGAAAATTTTGGATTAATTTAATTAAATCATTGCCTTTTTAAAAATACTCTTTGTGAAGCTTTTTAAATGAATTTCAGATAATCTTAAAATGCTAGACTTAATCCTTCTTCTTGATTGCATTATAGTAGCCTAATTAGATATAGCCGTTGATACCTTTCCTACAGCTGGCAAAGCTCTTTATTTGGGTCACCTGTATCTCCTGGGCTTTAAGCTGAGTTCCTAGGTAAAGAAAGGGTTAGTTTGTTTTTTAAATCTGTCAATGCAAAAATTGGGGTTTTTTAATCTTTAAATAAAGCTGTGCAGAAAAATTAATCAAACAATTGTTACTTTAAAAAGTCATTTTTAGAAAAAGACAAATACATTGAAAATGAAATGAATATTTACACTGAAATATCTATCTTTTGAAATAACTTTTTAAAAATTAATTGTGTAAAACCTACACAGTTATTAATTAAAAACTGGAGCAACATTCATACAAACTAATTGCATTTCTTAAAAGAAAATGGGGAGAGTTCTCTTCAGTATCAGTATCAGTGAAGGATAATATGTTTGAGACGCTATAACATATTTTATTAACTCTGTAGCTATGGATCACAATTTGAGAAATGCAAAAATCCTATGCTATTCAATTTATAAAACTAATGGTATGTAAGCAGGCAACAGAAGAGATGTCTGGAAAGAATTTCTACCAGTGACATTCAGCAAGTCTGCCAGAAAGAAAGAAAAAATCCTCATGTTTTTAAAGTACTCTGTAGCAGCCAATACTACAGAATGAATTAGGAAGAATTGAACATTTTGGAATTAGGGCAAATAAATGGGGCAGACAACAGTGAACTCATAGGAAGCATCCCAGATGAGACAATTAGAGATGGAGGGCATTAAACCTGGTCTCTTCTGCATGCAAAGCATGAACTTTACTAAAAAAAGGCAGGTAGCTTCTACTTTTATTAGACTGGCTCCAAATCAGTGCATGCAACTAACCACTGAATGCAGATTTCTACATTTTCTCTTACCCAGTTCCCTTTTCTTTTCTTTTTTCTGGCTTTCTGAAAAGCTTCCCCTGAAGATTAAAACTCCTGCTGAATGTTATAATGTATAACTTTAAGAACAGAAAGAGGAGAGAGAAACATTTGAAAATATAACTATAAGGGGGAGGTGTTGCTTACAAAAGGATATTTTTTCAAAGTCATTCATAGTGTTAAGAAGAATAACTCAACTCCAGAAAAATGGATGGGGAAATCAACAATTTCAAACCATATAGGAGTACATTGACCAGGATCCAAGTCGTTAGCTTTCACACACATAAACCAAATCTACACCATTACAGTAAAAAACTTATGCAAGCTCTTCAAACAGAAGCGTGGCTGATTTCCTCCCATGACAAATAATTTCAGAATATGATTCCTATGTGTATAAATATTAAATCCACCATTTATGTTTTATTCCACTTTATCTGTAGTACAAATTTAAAAATATGGTGTATTCACTATATTAACAAATGTGCGCGTTGCTGTTTAACTACTGGTATATTTAAATTAAATTCTCAATTTTCAAAAAACTGTATTAAACTGTTGAAAAAGTTGCCTCTCAGTTGGAGTGGGGCAAGAATTACATGAGTAGTTTTAATGCAGAGTCCCTCCTTAACAACTGTGCTACTGAGAAGAGAATGAGCTCTTTCCTCCTTTTCCTGTATAATCCAGAGCATTTCACCAGAGCAGGCATGAACAGGAGAGGGTTGATAGGTAGAGGTTCCTTTGCAATATTTGTTAAAACAGTTCTATTAGTGTGAAGCTAGAAACAAAAACATTTGAAGAATGTGCTGATCTATATCAAATATAGCCTGAAAAACTAGCCCTTGGAGGACACAAAGAGCCTTCTTTTCTGAACTGTGCCAAGGAATCTGTCAGAATGACTTGGGACTTAATGATAATCTTTTCTTAGTTCACCATTCACATGCCGAGAGCTTGTGTCTTTTTGCCAACAATAATATGGAAGTTTGTATTTGAAAGGCTCTGGAGAATATCTGTATGATTTTCTCCATGTCGGAAAAAAGTATACAAAGACTATTCAAGTTATGAGCAGCTGATTTCTATCGTTCTTTGTCTCTTTAAGGACATCTCCATCAACTGGTTTACTAGAAACACAAATGCTGTCAAAGGTCATTGTGAGGGTTTCTGTTTTATTCTTTTAAAGGAACTTTCTCTTCTCCTAGTAAACTTGTTTGCCACACCTCCTTGATTTGATATATTCACACATCATTCCCATCTCTGGCATTATTTACAATGAATACTATTAGGAAGCCTAACTTCAAAGTTTAGCCATGTCAGATTATTTCATCTGATTATAACCAATTCTTCCACTGCAAATAAATCTTGTTATTTAGGCAGTCGGGTCAAGAATTTATGCTAACATCAACCAAAGTGAATAAACTTGACAACTGACCTATAAATTATATTTTCTAGGTTAAATAGATCGTACTCCAGGTCAGGCAGTCTTTTGAGTTTGGCAAACACAATTGGAAAAATGAAAGTGCTGTATATAGTACAGTACACTCAAAATATAGTATGGGAATACACCCAAGATGGGCACAGCAAGTCACAAAACATTTTCAGAAGGAAATGTAGTTGTGCCACTTTTTCTAATCTTCTAAATTCTCCATCTATGTAATTTTATAGGACAGTTTGAACATGAACCAAACAAAGCTATGGAGGTGTAATCTTTTACAATTTTCATTGCTGAAGACCCTCTTCTGGTAAAAAAAAAATGTATTAAAGACTTGCACTTGCTCTGTAGCATGATTATTCAAGCTATGATGGAATTAATTTAAACATCATTCTTAGAAATCAGATTATTCATTCTTTATCCTGAGTATCTAATACCTACTGTATATTTTAGAGAGCACTTGAGTGAATGTTTCTCAAAATTAGCTTTAGAGAAGCCAATCCCTTATTTCAACTGAAGTCTCTCAATAGTGAAGCATCCCAAATTCGAAAAATGCAAGTATCAAAGATAAATCATAATCAATATAACATGTGAACATAGTTTATAGTTTGTAAGTATTTTTATTCTACTCTTGTACAGTTAGTTGATTCAAAAATTGTAAATGAGGTTCTTTCTTGTCATCTGTGGTAAATCAGCTTGAAAAGATACTTGTCTGATCCTTTTTAAGAAATGGTATTGGTTAAAACAGACAATCTGGGCCCAATGATCAGTTTAAGACTGTAACAACCAGTCAGATCCATAGGAGTTTATACAAGCCAGGATCTCTAGCACTGGATGTATAACCAACAGGAACTGCTGAATTATTTTATATGTATTTGTTTTGCTTGGCATACCTGTATTATTGGAAAAAAAATCAAAGAATTTTGTACTACTTGGTAAGTAGTAAAGGAGTTAGAAACATGGTGCATGTATAGTGCACACAGAGAAAACTGGGAAATATGAATAGGGATCCCTATATAGTAAGTTTTATAAGGGATGCTGTGGCTCAGCGGCTATGAAGCTGAACTTGTCGATCGAAAGATTGGCAGTTCAGTGGTTCAAATCCCTAGTGCCACGTAATGGAGTGAGTCCCGTTACTTGTCCCAGCTTCTGCCAACCTAGCAGTTTGAAAGCACGTAAAAAATGCAAGTAGAAAAATAGGGACCACCTTTGGTGGGAAGATAACAGCGTTCTGTGCGCCTTGGCATTTAGTCATGCTGGCCACATGACCACGGAGACGTCTTAGGACAGCACTGGCTTTTCAGCTTAGAAACAGAGATGAGCACCTCCCTCTAGAGTCAGGAACGACTAGCACATATGTGCGAGGGGAAACTTTACTTTTATATAGTAAGTTTTAAAAAAAACAAATGCCTAGTCTTTAGAAATGAATTCTTTATTGTGTATTTCTCTGTAGCAGACTCTCCCTATTACTCATTTCACTGATTTTTTTTATGACTGTATTTGAGAGAAAAAAAAGGTTTTACCTGAATAATAATTACTCTGTATTTTATTTAATCCCCCTACTTATATAGGCTTTCATTCTTGTTTTGAATTGTCTACCATTACAAATGTGGCCGCTTACTTCTATCTGAGAGGAACAGTTGGACTTTATTACAATTATCACACATCCATTTATTGTAGTGAAATTTGAATTGCAGCTACTATAGAGGCAATTATATTTAGAACCAGCTATGAAGAAAATTTGAATGCAAGATAGGCTGCTGTTTTCAAGGGAGGACAGTGGTGCAATTGGTATATGGTTTATGATTTTTGAGGTATTGCATACCAGTAAAAGCCAGACAGTTCTCAAACATAATTGACAATGATTCTTCCCTGGAGCATCTGGAAGGAGAGATAGGATAGGGATCTTTTATTTGGGTGGCTTTAAAGCATTCTCACATGACATTCACTGTCCTTGATATATCCCATCCCTTCTATTAGTGATGAATTGCACTATGCGTAGCTGCCTCTCCTTGACTGGTTTCAGTAAATATTTTATTCAAAAGACATTTTCTCATTACCGATACGCTCCCCACCTCCTATCAATATGCTTTCATTAAACCTAGGATGGGGAGCCTATATTCAAATAGGTCATCTTTCCCTTTTGAATATTGAAATCCAAAGTGAGTGTCCTGATGGACTTTTGATGAATTGTCAGAAAAGGAATTTATTGTTAAGACTTAGTTCTTTTTTCTTTTTTTTGAATGAGGAGACTTGGGCCAGAAAAAATTGGCAACTGTGTGTGTGTGTGTTTCCTCCCTTTCATGTAAGTTGGAATTGCTCTCTTTATCATTCTTTGAAATTCAGGATCCTATACTTTTCTATTTTTCCATTTGATCTTTGACTTGGCTTGGAAAGAGAGATAAGATTTAGGAAAGCCTGATTAATTATCCCATGCAACCATCCATCATGAAGTAGATCTGGCACAGCTGACATTTGAAGAGATGATGTTTATATCACTGGAGAGATAATTGTGCTCAGAAAGGGACCTCTTTTATGAGTGCAGTTCTTTGTGAGGATGGAAACCACCCTTTCATTAAACAACCAGTACTTCAAGATTTTTTTATCACTCTACCTAAATCATTTAAATAAATAAATGTAGCCAGAAAAGAGAAGCCCTTTAGATCAGAGGTCTTCTAACTTGGCAGCTTTACGACTTGTGGACTTCAACTCCCAGGATTCCCCAGCCAACTATGCTATGTTGGCTGGAGAATTCTGGGAGTTGAAGTCCACAAGACTTAAAGCTGCCAAGTTTGAAGACCTCTGCTTTAGATTCTTGTTTCTCTTTCACAATTGCAATGACTTATTTACAGCTAAGGGTTTTGAAAATTTAGCCAAGAATTTATCATGCCAAATCAGCATTTTAGTGAACTCTAATAGAATAAATACTGGAAATTGAATTTATATATGCCAGTCTAATAATATATATATATATATATATATATATATATATATATATATATATAAATGATTGTCAGTACTGAGTGATATCACATAAAATACAACCTATAGAAAGTGATAAGAGCAATAGAATATATATTTCTTCTGACTTGATCATCAATTAAAAGACAAGTTTTAGGTAATAGATGGGATTCTTGTTAAAAGTTCCTGGATGGAAGTTTGGAAATTATGTTAAAAATAATACAAAAATATAAGAGTTAAACTTGATCTATTTAGTGGATTCATGCTAAAAATCATATTAGGGTTATTAGGAATATTTAATGCATGTAACAAAATCAAATGTTAGCAACATTCAGGCCATTAACACTTTTCAATAGAAGGTTATTAACAAGCATTATCAGCAATGCTTTAAAATTCAAAACCCCAGATTGAATCCTTGACACTTTTTTCCAAAGCAAACAACAAAAAAGATCTTAAGCAGCAAGATTTAAAAATAAAATGTATCTCCAGCAAATTCCACCAGAGAAAATAATCATGTGAGCCATGATTATTCTTAGTTGTGTTTGCAGGATGTATTTGCCCAAATTACACAAGACACTAAAAATACTTCAGAAAGATAGGTAAAAATTCAGATGTTGGAGTGCTTAATGAATATTTATGGTTCATGTAAAAACATATATTTGCATTGTTTAGCAAAAAGGTATACAGGTGAAACTCGAAAAATTAGAATATCATGCAAAAGTTCATTTATTTCAGTAATGCAACTTAAAAGGTGAAACTAATATATGAGATAGACTCATTACATGCAAAGCGAGATAGTTCAAGCCTTGATTTGTCATAATTTTGATGATTATGGTTTACAGCTCATGAAAACCCCAAATTCACAATCTCAGAAAATTAGAATATTGTGAAAAGGTTCAATATTCTAGGCTCAAAGTCTCCCACTCTAATCAGCTAATTAAGCCATAACACCTGCAAAGGGTTCCTGAGCCTTTAAATGGTCTCTCCATCTGGTTCAGTAGGAATCACAATCATGGGAAAGACTGCTGACCTGACAGTTGTGCAGAAAACCATCATTGACACCCTCCATAAGGAGGGAAAGCCTCAAAAGGTAATTGCAAAAGAAGTTGGATGTTCCCAAAGTGCTGTATCAAAGCACATTAATAGAAAGTTATGTGGAAGGGAAAAGTGTGGAAGAAAAAGATGCACAAGCAGCAGGGATGACCGCAGCCTGGAGAGGATTGTCAGGAAAAGGCCATTCAAAAGTGTTGGGGACTTTCACAAGGAGTGGACTGAGGCTGGAGTCAGTACATCAAGAGCCACCACACACAGACGGATCCTGGACATGGCCTTCAAATGTCGTATTCCTCTTGTCAAGCCGCTCCTGAACCACAAACAACGTCAGAAACGTCTTACCTGGGCTAAAGACAAAAAGAACTGGTCTTGCTCAGTGGTCCAAAGTCCTCTTTTCTGATGAGAGCAACTTTTGCATCTCATTTGGAAACCAAGGTCCCAGAGTCTGGAGGAAGAATGGAGAGGCACACACTGCAAGATGCTTGAAGTCCAGTGTGAAGTTTCCACAGTCTGTGTTGATTTGTGGAGCCATGCCATCTGCTGGTGTTGGTCCACTGTGCTTCATTAAGTCCAGGGTCAACACAGCCATCTACCAGGAGATTTTGGAGCACTTCATGCTGGAGCTTTATGGGGGTGCCGACTTCATTTTCCAGCAGGACTTGGCACCTGCCCACATTGCCAAAAGTACCAAAACCTGGTTCAATGACCATGGGATTACTGTGCTTGATTGGCCAGCAAGCTCGCCTGACCTGAACCCCATAGAGAATCTATGGGGCATTGCCAAAAGAAAGATGAGAGACATGAGACCGAACAATGCAGAAGAGCTGAAGGCCACTATTGAAGCATCCTGGTCTTCCATAACACCTCAGCAGTGCCACAGGCTGATAGCATTCATGCCACGCCACATTGAGGCAGTAATTGATGCAAAAGGGGCCCAAACCAAGTACTGAGTATATATGTATGCTTATACTTTTCAGAGGTCCGATATTGTTCTATGTACAATCCTTGTTTTATTGATTTCATGTAATATTCTAATTTTCTGAGATTGTGCATTTGGGGTTTTCATGAGCTGTAAGCCATAATCATCAAAATTATGACAAATCAAGGCTTGAACTATCTCGCTTTGCATGTAATGAATCTATCTCATATATTAGTTTCACCTTTTAAGTTGCATTACTGAAATAAATGAACTTTTGCACGATATTCTAATTTTTCAAGTTTCACCTGTATATTGCAATGGTAATTGGAGAAAATATTCAATAAATACTATGGAAAAGTATATACAAAACCCAAAGATAAGAACTATATATATATATATTCTGAATATTTGTTTTTGTTAATGTTTTTCTGGAAAATTAGAGCACAACAATATTGAATATAGACAGCACTGATACAGATTAATGTTAAACTAATCTAAACATTACTATGAAAGCTTGGACTTAATTTAGAGAACTTTGAAAACAAGGTAAGGCATAATGTATAATAACAACCAGAAGAATTTCACAGCATCTCTACAGACTTGTACACTCATCTTATGGTAAAGATATTAATCAAATTTGACTGCTGATATCTCCATGCAAGCTTTCTTGGCCCCAATAATCAAGGGTTTTTGCTTTTGGTTTGAATTTTTTAAAACTCTAGTCCATCCTATCAACCTGGAATTCTCAAATCATCTTACCTCCAAATACTAATCAGCACTGATTATGCTTATCTTCTGAGCCCAGACCAGTCTGACTAGGTATTGCCCTTAGCAATGGAATACCCATGCAGTGCCAAATAAATGATTGCGCTGTCACTTTTAGTTTGCACACCCAGTATTGCTGACCCATACTTGGATTGCCAGATGCAAACTGCCAGACTGATTGATGTCTCATCTTTGTGTTCTAGTGTAAAAGCAGGCTTCCTTAATTTCTAAACAACCATGTTATAAATTCTTTATATCTGCATCAGCTGACTACAGTATTGTTAATGTTGTCTGTAGTTTATTGGGAAAGAGATTTTTTTTTTTACTTTATGGAAAGTGATTTTCACAAAATCAAAATAAGCTAAAGTTTGACTCAGGTTATAATATAAAAAAGCTTGGATGACAATTATGATGATGAGCTATGAAGGCAATGGTACAGAATGGAATATGTGTTGACATTTTTACACTGCATATATAATAATAAATAAATATTCCCTTCTCATTTCATATAGGTATATGTGTCTTGTTCAATCTCATGTGCTATACCAGAGGCTTGGGAGAATGAGGGTTCTGCACAGTATGTTAAATGTTCTTAACACAGTCTTCTTCTGGACAGAGAGTTCTGGTGTTGCTCCTGGGATCTTCACAGCCACTCTCCCAATTTAGGAATCCCAGCCCCAAATGTTCCCACCACTTTGGCCTTTACCTTCCTCATCCTCTCTTTTAGGCCCTGGTGCTTTTCCAGTTTCTCATGTTCCTTCCTGATGCAATTTCATTTGGCACTGCTCCACCTATCATCACAACTGTCTTCTGTTCCTTGTCTACTACCACACTGTCTTGTTAATTGCCCAGTATTTGCCTTCTGTTTGGATCCCAATGTCCTCACTGTAGATCCATGTCAGGTGGATCAGTTAGTCAAGGTCTTGGTCACTCTTAACATACATGTTGATATCATCCATGTAGAGGAGGTGGCTGGTGGTAGTTCCACTCTTGAACTTATATTTGTATCCAATCCTTGTGTTATCTGGCTGAGCGGTTCATGCCCATGTAGAACAGCAATAGGGACAATGCATTACCTTTCATGCAACACTTGGTAGCCTCTTGTCCCAAAGGTGTTTTTTCAAGAGGCAACTGGGCTTTCTACTTCTTCTTTGAAGAAATTCTGCTTCTCATTCAAGAAGCTTCTTTAGCTCTGCTGCTTCTTCAACTCTGCCAGAGCTGAAAAAGCTTCTTGGATGAGAAGCAAAACATCTTCAAAGAAAAACCAGGAAGTCCAATTGCCTCTTGAAAAAGTACCATTTGGTAGCTTCTTGAGTGACTAGCTGTTGTGTGACTGAATTGACTTCCACTGTTATATTCTACAATCCCACTGAGTTCTTTAAGAGGATCCTTAATGTCCTTTTGACTTTGTATAGCCCCAGGCTTGCTCCTGGGGAGGAAAGCTATGGCAAATCTAGACAACATACTAAAAATCAGAGACATCACCCTGTCAACAAAATGCATATAGTCGAGGCTATGGTTTTCCCAGTTACAATGTATGGCTGTGAAAGCTGGACCATAAAGAAGGCTGAGTGCCAAAGAATGTAGGCCTTTGAACCATGGTGCTGGAGAAGACTCCTGCGAGTTCCTTGGACTGCAAGGCAATCAAACCGGTCAGCCCTAGAGGAGATCAACCCTGACTGCTCTTTAGAAGGCCAGATCCTGAAGTTGAAACTCAAATACTTTGGTCACCTAATGAGAAGGAAAGACTCACTGGAGAAGAGCCTAATGAGGGGAACGATGGAGGACAAAAGAAAACGGCAGAGAATGAGATGGCTGGATGGAGTCACTGAAGCAGTTGGTGTGAGCTTAAATGGACTCTGGGGGATGGTAGAGGACAGGAAAGCCTGGAGGAACGTTGTCCATGGGGTCGCGATGGGTCATACATGACTTCACGGCTAACAACAGCACAAGCCCCAGGCATTCACAAATCCATGTGTGTGACTTTTTTTTGTAGTCAATCAAGGCTGTGTTCAGACTGGTCTGTCTAGACTTTAGTCTCGAGAAACTGCTTTATTTATGAGCAACTGGTGTTTTGAGCCTCTTGGTTATTCTGAGCTGTGTTCATGTACTGGCCCATATAGTTTTCCAGCATGGTGGTTATGATGCTTGATAGGACTTTCTATGCTGAGGGGAGGCAGGTATTGGCCAGTAGTTGAACAGTCCTGTTTCCTTGGGATAGTTTTTCATGACTAGCATTGTCCTTCATTGGGTTAGCCAGTCTGGGTGGGAACCTGCTGCTAGCAGCTGGTTCATCTGTGCTGCTAGGCATTCATAAACTACTGTTAGCCAGAAGATGTGGATCATTTCTTGCCATGTTGTCTCCATCTCTTCATGTTCTTGACTTGTTATAGATATCTGCTGCTATGATGGTGACTGATTCTTGTTCTGGGAGATTGCTCTGTCAGACCCTGCAGCCACTTTGCATGGGTGTCATGGATCTTCCTTTTCTCTTCATTGTTCTACTGTTACTGTGTTGTTGCATTGCAGCTGGGAGTACTTCTTGAATAGTTCTTTAGAGAACAGGACATTTTTCTTCTTGGTCTCTATTTAGCTAGTGTATGTCCTTATCTAGTAGCTAGTCTTGTAACCTTTGGTTTAGCAGTTTCTGGAACTTCCGATGGAATCAGGCCCTTGCTTCCCCCACCCCACCCCCAGTAATCAAATCTTATTCTTAATCTCCACTCTCTTCTTTAGCTCCATCATCTAACTATGCTGTCCAAATTCCCTTGATCTAGTGTCCAACCTCATTTTCCATGGAGGGAGGTGGTATATACTGCTGTTCTTCTTGATTGTGTAGCCAAGCATCTCCAAGATTACAGCAGTTATAATGTAGACTAATCCTTTGATTTGAGTTATGATGGTTAGTAGCAGTGGTGAAATCTAAAAAAATTTCTTACTGGTTATGTGGGCATGGCTTGGTGGGTGTGGCTATGTAGTCATGTGACTGATGGGGTCAAAAGACAGAAATTCACTTCCAACCCTGGATTGCTGTGCTCTTTCAAGGTATCCTCTGAAGCTGCGTCTAATGCCAGGTTTGTGGTCCTTCCTTCCTCTCCTTTTTCCCTCCCTCTCTTTCTCTTCTTTCTTTCTTTCTTTCTTTCTTTCTTTCTTTCTTTCTTTCTTTCTTTCTTTCGCAGCACCCCACACACCCCATTTTTGGCCTAGCAGGCCTCAGGGAAGCCTCCTGGGAGCACAAATGGACCCCAATAGGTAGTAAAAAAATGCTTTAAAAAGTAAAAAAAAAAAGTTCCGAGGATTGCACGGCACAGCTGATTGTCACAGTTGATTGTTGGAACCTTCTTTTTTACTTTTTTACTACCTATTGCCTGAATGGGTAGTAAAAAAATGCTTTAAAAAAGTAAAAAAAAAAAGTTCAGACAATCAGCTGTGCTGCACGATTGTCGGAACTTTTTTAAAAACTTTTTTAAGGCATTTTTTTACTACCAGTTCAGATGAACCAGTAGCATTTTCACTACCGGTTCAGGAGAACTGCCCCGAACCGGTAGCATTTCACCCCTGGTTAATAGGGGTTAATATGAGGGATTTACTGGCATCTTCTAGCATATTATCAAATGGTACTTTTCAGTGGTAACAGGTCTCAGGGATTGACAGTAGCTAGTTTCTCCATGAAATGCCTCATATCAATTGCCATGCTCCATAATCAAAGGATTGGCGGTGACATCCCAACTTCAGGCATTAGCTTGTTCTTTCTGTCTTTGAGTCCGGCTATAATATATAGTTAGTCTATCTCAGTTGTGAAACCAGCTTTGTCTTCACTATATTGAAGTGTTGAAAATAAGTGTGTTATTTTTATTCTAAAACTGTAAACTTTAGCTTTTTCTGTATTGTAGCCATTAGCAGCTTGTCTCCTGTGCAAAAACCAGCTGGAAATGAAAGTGGTTTTAAAAGGTTCCTTTCTGATTTCAGCCTTTCCTTCTTTCTGGCCATGGACTCTGATAAGTAGATTTATCTGCTTCTTTATTCCTTCTAGGTCTAAAGGGGAAAAAGTATCCTTTTTTCAGGTAATGTGGATTTAGATCTTCTGTTGATTCATAGTTCCCTTGTATATTTTATATATTTCTCTCATTAGGTCTACTACTATAGCAACCTTCTATTAATTACAGTGTCTCTTATCTCATCCATGAATGGCTTGTTCCCATAGCCCACTTATCATCAGATTCTCCTGGTTCCCCAACATCTGGTGCAGAATTTGTTAATCTGGCAGCATCCAAGCTGGCATAACTCTCTTAATTCATGTGATTTATATCTGAAGTAGTCAAGTGAGGCATTATGAATTCTTTGCCCAAGGACCTCTATTGGTAAGATAGGTATCAGCCAAGATTTGAACTCCTGTGGCCCACATCAAAGGCAACTCTACACAAACACACACACACACACACATGTATGGAAGTACCTAACAGTTGAGAAAACATTGCATTCACCTTTAGGACATAAGAAATTATGAAGGAACCTTTTAAAGCCACCTTCATTTCCAGCTGGGTTTTGCAGTTTTTGCTAACAGCTACAACACAGAAAAAAGCTGAAGTTTACAGTTTTAGAATAAAAATGACATGTGCTTTCTTATGGGTCAGGAATAGCAATTTAATTACTCTTACTTAGGAAGGGAGACTGTGAAGAATATAATAGAACCATTTCCCCCACCCTATTTTTCTAGCTCTTTATTGCATACTGTCATCTAGTCTTCAGAGAAAAGGTTAATTCAAGATAGAAAACAGGACTTCTGTTTTCTGCCCTAAAGTCAAATAATTTACTATCAAGAAATTTCAGACAAGATACTATTGAGAGGCAACAAAAATCAACGTCATAGAAAATTATTGTGAGAAAGAATGAGGTGAAAAATCGTAATGCCATTTCACTTGAAAGTTTTTAAAGGTAATGCATGAAGTAGAAGTTTTCAACTCTGCATTTAATACACAAAGGTAGGCTACAAAGGTTACATTCTGTTTGGATGAAAGGATAAGAGAGATTCATGGTGCTTTTGAAATATTTGTTCATATTCGAAATGGATTCGCCGCAAGCAAAGCAGATTTTAAAAACAGACTGCAAAGCAAAGCACTCTTCCTGTACTAGATTGCTAGCAGAGCATCAGTGTGCTCCTTAAAGCTAAAATACTTCACTTCCTACTGGCCTCTCTGAATCAATTGTACATTTTGTCCTACAGGTAGCTAGTAGGTTTCTCTCTTACAATCTCTGTTGAACAAACTCTTCCAAAGCTCAAAACCAAAGTAAAGTAATAATGGACCATCAACATTCATTTGCTTAAATGTTCAATATTCTGTGATAAAAAAAAAAATGAAACATAGACTTTGGTTTTGCCAATTAGATAAATTTGTTGTTATAGAAATAGCTGGTATGTACTAATGTGTAAAAGTAAAATGTGGAAACTGTAATGTTGTTATCTTCTACTGTGCTAAAAAGAATCAGAGGTCAACGCTTTTCTTTTTCTTTTTTTCCTTTGTACCCAGTGGTGGGATTCAGCCAGTTCGCACCACTTCGGGAGAACCGGTTGTTAATTTTCTGAGCAGTTTGGCAAACTGGTTGTTGGAAGAAATCAATAAGGCAGAGAACCGGTTGTTAAATTACTTGAATCCAGGGGTGAAATGCCCCCGGTTCGGACCGGATCGCCTGATTCGGTAGCAATGGAGGCGGGTGGTTCGGAGAACTGGTAGCAAAAATCCCCACTCACCCCTCCCCCCCATGCCCAGCTGAGCCGCACAATCATCAGAGGCTTTTATTTTTTACTTTTAAAAGCATTTTTTCTACAACTACAGCCAAAAAAATGCTTTTAAACGTTTTTTTTAAAAAAGCCTCTGATGATCGTGCGGCTCGTCAAAGGCATTTAAAGGAAAAAAAACATTTTTTTCTTTTAAATGCTCTGACGATCCAAGCTGAGTTCCCTGATTGGCAGAGGCTTTTTTTAAAAAATGGTTTTAAAAGTAAAAAAAAAAATTGGCCACGCCCACCCAGTCACATTACCACCACCAAACCATGCCCACAGAACCGGTAGTAAGTAATTTTAGATTTCACCCCTGCTTGAATCCCACCACTGCTTGTACCCCATATTTTCTTTCCCACTCTCTTTTTCCTTCCCCTAATTTTCTATTTCTATTTTCCTTTATATTTTATGCGTGGATAAATCAATAAAAGTCATAAATACAAAAAAATAAAACTAATGTATATAAAATATTCTGCTTTATTGAGCTTCTAAAGGGCTGTGAAGAGTTGGCTGTTTAGGCAGGTATCTTGTGATGTGAAGGTGTAGCATATACCTAAGGAAATTACTTGTTGGACTTTTTAAAGTTTTTGATCCTGGTTACGGTGTTCTGTTAAAGTTTATGGAAATTTAATACTAAATAACTGTTAATAAATAGGTAAAACAGTAATCTTTTTTCTTTCCTAGTGTTTTTCCTACAAGTGCAGGTTCCACTTTGTCCAGATTGAGTGTTGATCTATTAGTTGCAAGAGGAATTGACCAGCCAGCTTGTTGCTCGAGCCTGACAGTGTGGGCTGAGAGAGAATGACTCTCCCCAAATTGCCCAAATGACTTTGATGCATAAAGCAGGACTAAAATTCACAGTTTTCTGTTTTCTGTCTGCTGCCTTAACTGCTAGATCAAACTGGCTCTCATTCGCAGTAATCATGTCTCCACAAAATAATAACAAAACATTTCAAAGGACTAGTTCAAGCTGCACCAATCATTCAAAACACTTTATTTTTTGCTGAATCTCATATATTAAAAAACAAAATCTTTCGAAAATTAAGTTTACACGCAAAAAGATCCCAAAATATAGATGTTTCATGGCACTAGCTACTTGGGGTCAGGAGGACCTTTATACCTAGAAAAAATATCAGTCATTGCTTTTATGCTGATTTCACATACAGCAGAGGACTGGGGTTTATTCAAAGACATCAAATTTCAGCCTTCATGCAAGGGGAGAATATTGAGTAGTTCTCATTGAAACATTCTCTTTTGTATAGTCTTGCAGTGAATAAGTCTAGTAAATCAAAATAAATTAGATCTCAGATTCCTTTCATAAAGCCGAGGTTCACATGCAGGACAGAAAGAATATTGCCTGAATAAACCCATCTACATTCTCTTCAAATTTAGATGTGTTGGAAATAGTTATTTCTTCTTTTTCATTGTAGAATGGCACACAAACGGTGACTCCAATTTTGAGAAAGACTGATCGTAAAGATTATTTTATTGAGTTTCTTGGAGGCAAGGAAAAATACTCCAAGTTTCTTAAGAAGAATAATTTCTTAATATATGCCAGCAATTTCCTTTTCATATATTTTTAATGTTGCTACAACATGCAGCAGAAGCAGCAGCAACTTCTGAAACATCTCAGTCATCATTTTGCATCCAAAACGTGCCCTGGATCAGTCAAGATGGTACTACAGCCATGTAGTTGAAGTTGAGCTTTTTTACTCATTAATGTGCTTATTAAAAGGAGGGAGGTTCAGGACTTCAATTGCGTGGTTGTCTTTAACCAGGATGTCCAACCTTGACAACTTTAAGACTTGTGGACTTCAACTCCACAGTTGAAGGCTCTTGGATAGTACAGATAGTACCACTGTACTATCCAAGAGCCTTGGATAGTACAGTGGTCTAAAGCCCTGTTATTAACATCAGCTGCCTGCAATTATTGCAGGTTCGAATCTCACCAAGGCTCAAGGTTGACTCGGCCTTCCATCCTTTCTAAGGTAGGTAAATTGAGGACCCAGATTGTGGGGGCAATAAGCTGACTTTGTATAAATATACAAAAGTATGAAGGCTATTGCTTAGCGCACTGTAAGCTGCCCTGAGTCTCCGGAGAAGGGCGGCATATAAATCAAATTTTAAAAAAAAAACTCCCAGAATTCCTCAGCCAGCTTTGCTGCCCCTAAGACATCCCTGTTTTGAACATTTTTAACCTTGGACTCCCTGGCTGGATCAAATCGTGTTTTGGGACAGGGACAATTCATATCCCTAAGAAGAAGCTGGAGCCCCAAGTTTTCCAAACTGGTGCATTTGTCAAATGCACATTTTTCACTCAAATTTATTCAAATATCACTTGCATCTTTATTCTCTCTCTTTTCATTTAATGATGTCACAAATATTTGAAAGCCAAAGAGGACATCTTTTAAACAACAACAACAAAAATCTGTTTTTTGTTTTAGAAAAAATAAAGCAAAAGAGAAAAGACGCTGGTGTCAGCACCCCAAGTTTCATTCATCCTAGTGCTGACATGAAGAAGAAAAAAAAAGAAAAGGAGAGAGAAGAAGCAGGTTGACCTTTCACACAGTTACAACCCAGCAGATAACATCACCTAGGAGATGGGTTGGGAGGGGGACATTCCTGTGAGGTGACGTAGTAAGAGTGACTTGGGAGATGGCCAATGAAACGCTGGGTAATGAGGGATGGAAAGGGAAGGGTTTGGGGGTTAGCAGGTCAGTACTGGCACCGATGGAGTCGGGACCAGACATGTTCGTTCTTAAATAAATGAAAGATTTCATCAAAGACTATTTGTTTGGAAAATGTGATTTATTTAAGACAACGTCAGGACCTGACAGCTGGTGGAAACCAGGAATCTGAAATACTTCCATAAGTGTTACAACTAGTAGGAGGTGATGAGATGACAATTGACAAGTGAGAGATGTGCTCTTCTGTAGGAGTAGCAACACTGTGGAAATGAGGTTAGCTTCCTCTTCACTGGTCTTGTGGAAATGTTTAAACACAAAGCTATTTCATAGATCCTTTCCCAGATCTGATGCCATCTATATATTTTATGGTTTGTATTATTGTACGGTTATTTATTGCTCCTCATATTTTTCTCTTCTACTAAGGTGGATTTTAAATTGTATTTTTCAATGTAATATGCCAAGAGTCTTTTCAATGACAGCGGCATGGAAATGAATCAAATAAACGAATAAAAATTTAAAATACTGACCCATGGTATCTTCCTTCAAAATAAATAATGTTTAAAGAGTCTGAAGCACCAAAACATTTCATATTTATTACAGCATACAGCTAAACATAATTCAATATTCACTGTCAACATATTGTCTTATAATTGGACTGATAACTTGACAAGTCTCACAATTGTGATTTATGTCCCTGAAGGCATCATAGGAGAAGTGTGACTACTTTCACTTGTAAGAGGTTGAAATTATATTTTATTCCCAGCTACAATTCTTCTTCTTGTAATCGTTTTATTTTAAATTTTAATAACAATAGTAAGATGTTGCAAACTAAACTCAAAAAGAAAAAGAATAAAGAGAGAGTAAAAAGGTGCAAAGGAAGAAAACAAGAAAAAGGAAGAAATAAGAAAGGGAAAAAAGAAATACTTAAAGAAATGGCTTCTGATCTTATCATAACAAGTACAAACTTGGTAATTTTTCACCCAGTATAATGTTGCATGCAACTATCTCTTCCGCTTCCTCCCATATCCATTCCTTTATTCATGTATAAATCCATAAATCATTTTTTCCTGTCAGCAAAAAAAAAAAAATCATAAAAGGTTCACAGAACTTGTTTTGGCTTTGGTCAAAAAAACAACTTTGTATTCCTTTAAGTTATTATAAAAGAAGGAAAGAGGAAATGTACTATAGCATGTACTCTTCTCAGAAGAAGATTTTTCTTTTTGCCAGTAAGTAAAGCAACCAGCAGGATATAATTGGATTGACAAAGCCTTCTTTCCTTTGCTAAAAATAATGAACGGATTCATATGAGACAGTAATCATTTGTTTTTGTTTTTTAAAGCTTAGAAGTGAATAGCACAGAGTTTATGTTCAATATATTTTGGATCATGAACTGATTCCCAATCTATTTTTACAATACATCATTTTGATGCATGACAACCAACGAGCCCCTCCTTTTCCCCATTTATCCTCCAAAGTTTGCAATTTAATGCACACATTCAATAAAGTTTTACAAATTATGATTGATTTTAGGAGCCCTTTTCCTGGACTGCGGGATAGTTTGGGGAACAGATGTTTTCCTGATTGCTGATCTTGTCCAATTTTAATAATTATGGCTTTTAATCAGTTTTTAAAATCATTATTTATTAGTCTGTCAAAATTTGTTTGAGTATGAGCTTATGCTGAAAATGACTCAACAACATGCTTTTTGCAGATGTGTTTGCTGAAATAAGTGAAATCTCCTTGTCAGATTGAATACCTTCTTATTGGAATTTAGAATATTTTCAAAGACTAACACTAAAATAATTATGATTGTTACTCAAGAAACAAATTAATTTTTACTGGACATTTTAAATATAACTTTTCCTTCACTTTCAGAAGAGAAAATGTCCCATTAAATGGGATCTCCATCTCAATCATACATGGGAAAATATTTTTAGGTTATATGATGTTACATTGTAAAAATAATACATTAGCCACAAATCAATGTGAAACGCTAAACTGACTTAGACACAGATTCATTGAAATCATATTTTGTCTTGATTCTTTTCTTGAGTGCATTTAGCAAAATTTGGAGGCCTACCCAAGAATTTTTCCATGTGTGTTTTACCACATCACAAAATGCCTAACTTGTTCAAAATGTATTGGTTTGGCAATTGCTGCTGTTAATATTAGATCTCAGTAGTTGGTGAAATAGAATGTCTAATAAACACATAATAAAAGAAAGATTTCTAGAAGTTAGAACTTTTTAAAAAAAAAAAATTGTTGTTTCTACTCCCCAATCCTATTTTTTCCAGTTTTCTTCAGAAAAGTATCCTATTGAGGTTTTTTTTTTAAATTTACTGAATAGCAGTACTATCATGTTGTCAGGTCTAATTATATGATTCTCTCAGACTTTGACAGAAGTTCTTTCTTGATTATCAAATTTTTTTCATTGTTCTACAAAATTGTCAGCATTGTTTGCAATCCTCCATAGATTTAATTCTCCCTCTTCCCTGTTTCCCCCCCCCCCCCATATTGGTTATTTGGATTCTAAATACGGGCTTTCTCAGAAGGAGGACAAGGAAATCAAGTGACCAAATGTATGTCATGATGTTATGACACAAGCTATGCTCTTTGGTTCTTGCATTATATGTATGGTTGTCAGTTACAGATGTCTATATTGCTGTGTGGAAAACAGAAGGAGAGCGTATTGATTTGGACAAATAAAAATGGGTTAGTAATTTAAATTAATTTAATTTCTAATCTTTATCACGTCTTTCCTTTTTTTTAACAACCAGCCAGCTTGTTCTGATGGGTACTAATTACAGGGTATTTTGGATTATTTTGCATTTATAGCAGGTAAATATATTGATCATGAGGTGAATGTCCAGGACCTAAACCTAATCAGAGGAAATGGAGGAAGGAATTACATATAGACAGCAGAGAAAATCATTAATTAGTCAAGTCAGAGAGCAGCAAGGGCAGAAATTTATAGGATAGTATAATCAATAAACATCTCAGCATTTTCTGCTGACAGAAGCTAAATAGGTTTAGTACTATGGTGCAAATTCATCTAAATTTAGTTCCAACATAAGCATCACAATCTGAATTCAGACATGTTTTGTATTATGAGATCTAGTTGTGCATGATGGCGGGTGCTGTCACTTTGGAAAGATGCAACATAGAAATATGGAAACACTGACTTAGAATACCTGTAAGTGTTGAGGGTGGAAAACACTATTTTACATTAGCTCTTCTCTCAAAGTCCAACGCCGGACCTGGTTAGGACTAAAGCAAACATGCTCAGGAAACTGTTGTGGCCCATCAGCAGCCAGCAGAGCTGGCAGCAGATTTGGACAGTGAGGAGGTTGGGGCGGAACGTGGGCCAGTCCTGGAGTTTGGGGAAGGCTTGGACGATGGCTCTGAGGCGGAGGCAGAGAGGGGGCCAAGGCCATCTGGTAGTTCTTTGCTGCCTCTGGAGTCTCCGGAGTTTGACATCAGCAAGGCAGAAGAACAGCGTGAGCCTGTTCCCAGTGTGCACATGTGCAGAGCTGCCAAGAGATAGGAACAATTAAGGAAACAGGGTCGACTTGGGAGTAAGCCTTGGAGATGATTGGCTCCTCCCATAAGACATAAAAAAGAAGTGAATGGGATGTGAGCTTCTGCAAGAAGCAATTAGTTCGTCTGGCCAGAGCTGAAACTTCTGTTTGTGACTCTGTGCCAAGTTTGGCCTTGCCCTGTGTCTGGAAATAAATTCTTTGGCAGCGTTCTACGTGAGATAGGTGGGTGTTGATAACCTTCATCTGATAGACTGTTTATCAACCCTTGCAGTCTGTAAATGTAAGTAATTTACAGCCGTATGAATTAAAGAGGTTTGCTGGGACTAAGTTTGTGCTGTTTAATTTCTAAGGAAGCCTAGATCAGAACAGAAACCAAGAAACTCAGCAAACCAAACTTTAATCCTCAAAAGAACCTCGGTACATGATAAGTGGGAAACAAAGTTCCTTGCATAGTCAGCGCTAAGAGCTGACTATGGAGCATAGTTAGCGCTTAGTGCACTTTATAGTCCAGGGACCACACCCTCCAGCCATCCAGACATGCCCACCAGTCAACCAACATCCGGCAGCCAATGGTTTCAACCTCCTCACACATCCAGCAGCAGTGGCATTCCCTCCTGACTGGAGGCCATTCAGGAGAGCGATCAGCTGGCAAACAGTTGTTCAGCGCAGCAACCGAAAGTCCTGCCACTGTAGCCACAGTTTCACCTGTTGCTCCTGTCACTCTCCATTGCCTGCTCACCTTGCCCCCCCCCAGGTATGGTGAACCCCGGATCAGGGCTCAACATTTTCTCTTTCTTGTATAACTTGAAGTTTCCAGAAAAGAAATCTGTCAAACTGAGAATAGTATCATAAACTGCTGATACCCTAACTCAGGCCAGTATGTAGGCACTATCTCACTAAAGATGAGATGAAATAAAAAAATAAAGGATAGAAGACTCACAGACTGGATCAAAGCAACAAGAAGTTGTCATTCGGAAATTATTTGGCTTATTGCCTGCTCAGTCTTCATTCTGGATGTATTAATTGCTCCCCAAAAAATGCATTGGGTTCCAGTTTCTCAGAAAGTTAGAAGAATTCCTGGGAAGAACTGTGGGGATTTTTAGTCCCCCTTTTAGGGAATAGTTGCTATACAGAGTTTATACAGGATCTCTAGTTCTTGCTTTTAGAAAGGCAATAAAGATGATACTACAGTTCAACAAATAGTTCTTGGTACCCTAACTATTGAAATTGATGTCCTTTTTATACTTTTCACCTGTTTTTAATGTATTCATTCATTTAGTGATATTGCCTTGAGTTATTTTTTCAAGGGACCAACAATAAATAAATATTTTTGTTGTATTGTTGTATTGATATACAGTTTTGTACAATATACTGCCAATACACATAACAAAACAAGTATCTCTTTAACTTTTTATTGGGTAAGATAGATGGCAAAGTTATAAACTGCAAAAACATAAATCCAAAATCTGCATAACAATCCCAATATATTTTCATTGATGAACTGGAGGATGGCACCAACTCAGAGGAAATCTTTACCCATTTGCATTTCCTCAATGTAATGGAAACAGGATTGAAAGGGGAAAACCCAGCTGGCAGATGATTGCAGGTGGATGCAACCAAGCCAGTTGCACTAGCCCATATCCATCTTGAAAATAAAGCATGTTCTAATCTATACAGTATTCCATTTAATCTTGGGCACTATAGCCTTTTCATATGTCTTTTTAAAAGGAAATCATCATGATATGATGGTATGCCATTTTTCTGATTTCCAAAAACTGCAAAATTAGGATTGTGTTGTATACAACACAATGCCATGATCTAGCAGATGGGCAGAGCATATGCTGCTACTGAATGTGTGCATAGTGCAGCAGTTGATTGAACATCTTTAACGAAAATGATTGAAATATAAATCAAATATTCAGATCTTTAATCTATAATCTACTGTTTAATAGGACAGTTTTGGACTATTGTAGAGTTGAAGTTGATTTTTCTGTAATCAGTTGTTTATTTTAAATCTGCCTAATGAGTATAACACAATATGTTGGATCTTCCAATTGTTGCAGTGTAATTAGTCTTTTTATGATGAAGTAACTTTGTTCTGTTTCTGCCTGTATTTCTAGTACAAATGTATTTGTATTTTTCTTATTATTATAAATAAAAAATAATAATTCTTGATAAAATATCTGTTTCAAATGGAGCTCAAATCTTGATGGACATCACTGATACATCCACAGAGTTTTCTGGGTAACCCACAGAAGAAGTTTGCCAAGTCCTTCTGAAATAATTTGCAATTTCACTATCTAACCTATAAACCTGGAATTTCCTGGTCATCTCCCATATACTAACTACAACCAACCCCACTTAGCTTCTTGACTCTCAATTATTTCTTGTTTCATTGAGAAACACCGAGCAAATTAAATATCCAGCCCATTCTAAAATATATCAAAATGAAATAAAGATTGCATCTGGAATCTGTATGATGTTAATCAATTGTCAGGGTTAAAGAGGCAATCCTCTTTCAAAACTAATGATTACTATTCATACTAACGTTAAATGATGTGATGTTAGAAATAAGACTAAAGGCTAAAATAGGTTAATTGTAGAGGAAGCCACTGACTTCAGTAATATAGCATAATAATGAAAGTAACATTGATGGCTAACCAAAGTCATATTGATTGAATATGTTAAGCATAATCTGAATATGTTAAATAATAATGTGATATTGCTTGATCATTTTTTATTAATTATATATTTTCTTGTATACAAGATGTTTTAGTTGAATTTTAGCCACTTCCACTAATCACTAACATTTTTTATTTTTCATAGATTCATAGAACTTTATCCTAAAACAATCTGAGCCTAGAAATTCTGCAGTTGCTAAATGTAGAATAGCAAATACCTTACCATTTGTTATCATGTCAAGGGCGAGAGTATGCAAGCTGGCAAAATTAATTCTTGCTACCTTTGGTGACACCCATAATTAGTGGCTTGAGGCAAGTGTATTATTCTGCCTAGTGGTACAGCTGTTAATTTAGTAAAACTTGAATTCCATTTTTTCTGTGTACCTGCAATGCAAACTATTGCATATCCGTTCAGTAGTCCAGCAGGGTAGTCTAAATATTAAAATCTTTGTTTAATTGTCTTTTCTGAATGACTCCTTTTCAGCCTTCCCCTGAAGCCTTCCCCTCCTACAAGTTCAAACTTAGCCATTGTTATCCTATTTATGTACATCACCCTAGAACAAACCCAAAATGGTCGTTTCTTGGCACCAGTTGACAATTCACAAGGAATTATCTAATATCCAATTCAGAATGAAGCAAAAGTGTCTGTCCATTTAGCGAATTCATCTGACTTCTGAGTGCTTTCTTCTGATTTATTTATTTATTTATTTATGAAATATGCAATATAACAAAATGGCGTCCAAGCACATAACAAAACAGTCAAAGAGAGGACACCCACTCAACTGATCCCTACTGCCTGTGGGAAATACCAGATCTTAAGGGCTTTCCTAAAGGCAAGGAAAGTTGGGAATTGTTTTATATTAGAGAGGGGGGCAGATTGTTCTGGAAAGCAAGGGCAACTACAGAAAAGACACACTTCCTAGATCCCATAAAATGCCATGCAAAAGAAGGAACCTGGAACATCCTTGTGGAAGCATGTGCTCTATATAACATTATTTATCTGTCCATCCATTTGTCCATCTATCTGATGCTCTATATAACATCATTACTAGTCTATTTCTATTCTAAAAGAATAAGCATTGAATTATGGGCAGAGATATATTAAATAATGAACTAAATAACAGGACAATTGAAATATTGCACTTATTTCCTACACACCCCAAATATTTGCAAGCTTTGTTGCAAATCTCAGACCCTAGATTGTAGTCTTTCTGGCATCATAAGTTCCCTGTCACTTAATAGAGGAGGGGCGTTGGTCCTACCTGATATGCCCTTTCTCATTGAGTGGAGACAGCAGCCAGACGTGGGTTGTGCTCATTGGTCAAAATGATGGACTGAGACTGTCAAATCATCTAAATCCCGCCCCTGTTGCTAGGGGCTCCCAGCTTTTGTCGAAGGAGGAAGACAGACTCGGAGTGTGGAAGTAAAACAGAAACAACATGTGTGAGAAAACAGTAATAACCTAAATGCCCAGACTGCTGTCTCCACGTTCAATGGAGAACATACAGTAACAGCACTACGAGGAAACTTGAATTCCTTCATCTGTAAATGTTGAAAAAAAAATGCATTGCTATTTGCTGGAGTGATGTCTTCACAAAGAGGACAAAAGCCAGAAGAATGAAAGAATGGTTTTCCATTAAAGAAAGAGACAATAGATTGCCTTGTATTAATTTCCTTGTATACTTCTGGAAATTTCATACTTCAAACTAGAACCATACCAAAGTAATAAAATGCACTATATTTTAAAATTGTCATCATCATCAAAGTTTGGAAAAAGAACTTATTTAGCCCCAAGACTATTATACACAATGCTACAATTCCACATTAATTGAGTTGTCCTTGAAACAAAATGTTTCTCTCCTGGGAAGCTGTGCAAAATAATTTTGAATACATTTGAATGTCTGCATATGAAAGCAATAGTTATTCCCATAAAATATATAGTGACAAGAATATCCCACTGAGTTTAGGAGAGGTAGAACCATATTACAAATGGGTAGGACAGGCTGTGGAGTTGGAACCCAAACTAAATCTTGCTAGTCTGGTTGGATAGGAGGAGAACATGTCTGCATTTTTTCCTTTTCTACTTATTTTTTATTAGATTTCTTCCCTACTTGAATAGTTGCAAGCATGTTGTAATTTTCCAAGAAAATGAAGCTTTGACTCAATAGTCCCAAAACAATTTGTTTTGTCCCTGCTTGTCCTATTTTTTGATATTAATATGGTTGGAGCAGCATTGTTACTATACTAACAGTTGGGATGCTTATGAGATAGGCTCTCCGCTTTCATCTTTCAGAGATTGTCCATGATCAGAAAAAAATCTGCCCTATATATCTTATAATTTACAAATTGTCTTTTAAAATAGAATAAAACTGTTATTCTAAATTTTTTTATATTATTATTATTTTTATAACACTCTTATTTTTATAAGAGCCTGGTGGCTCAGCATACTAAAGCACTGTTATTAACATCAGCTGCCTGCAATTACTGCAAGTTCAAATCTCACCAGGCTCAAGGTTGACTCAGCCTTCCATCCTTTCTAAGGTAGGTAAAATGAGGACCCAGGTTGTGGGGGCAATAAGCTGACTTTGTATAAATATACAAAAGTATGAAGGCTATTGCTTAACGCATTGTAAGGCACCCTGAGTCTCCGGAGAAGGGCGACATATAAATCAAATTTAAAAAAACCCCCACACAATATAACAATACAAGACATTCAACATTTATAAACAAACTCCCTTTACAGCTATTGCATTGTGGTCTTCTTTGTTATTCACAATTTCCCCTTCTTTCTCTTTATATTATTCCAATTTACTATCTGTCCTCAACATTTTAGTTGCAGTATTCTAAATTCTTAAAGAGGAAGATTCAGCAAAGACAAAGTACATGAAATATTTGTATTAACTGATGATCTGAGAGAGATGATAGTGAAATAGAAATAGATAGATAGATAGATAGATAGATAGATAGATAGATAGATAGATTTTTTTTCCTTTTTAGTTCTTGGTTGTTTTTTTATTATCTGCTTGATGGTATGTGTCTTTTTCTGTTCCTTTTTTTTATTGAAAAAGTTTTAAAAGTTTTACATACATTTCCCCCCCTCCCCAACCACCACCCCCCAACTTCCCAGAGCAAATACAAAATATAAAATACAGCTTGAATCCCCTAAATTCAACTCCATCTCTCACTTATCATAATCATTAAACAAGTAAATAAAAGGAAAGCAAGTCTTCTTTCTTCTTATTCCATCTAATTTAACAGAATTAATATCCATTTATAATTGCAGCAGTTAATAAAACAGTTAAATATTACCTAATCAAACCTATCGTTACTCAATTTAACTAATACATACTTAGCAGATTATTAAATCTATACAGTTTAACAAGATATTTTATAACTTCTTTCATTGAAAACAAAAAAAAGAAACCTCATTCAAAAACCCCAAATTTAAAATAAAATATTATATAAACTCTTCCGTCCTCCACTTTTAAACCATTAAGGTCCAATTATAGTTAAAACACTTAAAAAAAAACATTTTCTAACTAAAAAGTAGTAATCAAACCTCTTATTAATTTATCAGTACATATTAACAAATCAACTAAAAACATCATTTAATAGCTATATCAAACATTTAAATTCTTCATACTAGATTGAACCAGTTGTTAATCTTCTTATGTTCACGTCTTCCAACAGCATTTAGAATGTCTTAATTTGCGTCTACCCACCTAAATAAAAAATACTTCTTTATATAAAAAAAAACCCCGAGTGACTTTGTAATTGTATATCAAATAATATCCATCAAATCCAGCCAAAAATTAGATTAATAAGTTCATCAGACGTATTAGGGAAACCACCAGATCAGCTGCAATTGCCCTAGGCCCATAGTCCTTTTGCCTTATATTTATTACCTTCAAGCAGAAAACTCCAATTTACTATATTCATTAAAACTTCTGCAATTACAATTAAGTCCAAATTTATTACAGTCCTTAATAAAATATTCCAAATCACTCAGGTCAAGGCTTATTTCACAACCCAACACACCAGCATTGCAGTGATCTGTTTATTCTTCTCAAAATATTCCAATACAACTGTAGGTTACCTCCTCATCATCGCTCATCGTTTAGTTAACTGGCATTAAGCTGTTGGATGTTTTCTTCCAAAAGTTCAAAATCTTTAAGCACTTAAACAATACTTTTTAAGGACCATCATCTCATCAAGCAGGGTTATTTTCCTTGTCTCCAGTCTTTCTTCTTCTCCTTTTTACGAACTCTTTTCTTCACTCTAATTCCTCTGCCTTTTTTAACTCCAATATAATCTTGCATTTTTTGGGATTGCATATTATAAAATTTTTGCAAAAGTATAACTTCTTCTGAAAGCAGCTCTTTAACTGCAGGTTGGACTTTGTAACAAAGAATTCGTATAGCCAAAGTCTCATCAGCTCCCAAAATTTCTTGCTCCTTATTCTGCAAAGCATCCATTTTGCTCTCCAAAAATACTGTAGGCTGTTGTTGTTGTTTTTTTCCTTCTCCCAGCTCTTCAGTCAATCCCCCACTGCTAGATTGCAACTCAGTATTTCCATGTATTTCATTGTTTCCAGCTTGAAAAGCTTGAAATAAAGTATCAATTTTTCCCAAAAAAGCAGAGGTAATTGAGCTCAGAGCGTCCTCAAAATCAGACCATATGTGAGGGTTAATTAACCCTTCTTTACTTTCTTTACTTTCAAAAAGACCAGCCATCTTGCCCCCCTTCTTCTTTCCCTTCCAAAAGGACAGGAAAAAAAAGTATCAAAAAGAAGAAGAAGAAAAAAGACCCCTTGCAATTTGTAATTTATATTACTGCTTCAATTATTATAATTACTTCCTTTCTTGGTTAATCCACTTTTCAGAATAGAGTTTTATGTTTCAAACAGGGGCTTATCAATAATTGCTTTTAACTTTCACTTCTTCATGCCCCGTTGAAACTCAAACGCCATCTTGCTTTCACTTTCTCTGCATAAGGAAAATCTTTTAAAGAAGGTAAATCTTTGGAGTTAAAAAAAAGAAAATACTTGCTGTTTTATTCTTGCTGCTTATGCTCTGCCAGCTCGATTCAAAAATATTTATTTAAATTTGGTCGCTTCGATGGCCACGACATCTAGCTCTGCAAAGCAGAGACATCCAGGGTCCGGAGTACTGACAGGCTTAGCGGGGAGCTCTCATCTTCGAGCGCCAGTTTATGGGTAAAATCTGGCGCTCTTAGGGAGCTCTACCCCACCCGTCTACTCACTTTCCCCCCTCTTACCAGGAGGAAAGTTTCCAAACCGCAAGACACCTGATAGTCACTGTTCTTGCGGTTCTACGGAGCCCTAGGTTGGCGCTTCGGAAAGAAGCGTCCAGCGATGTCGCGGTCCCACCGGAAGTCTCTTTTTCTGTTCCTTGATAAAGGTATTGCTTTTCGCTTGACTGTTTGTCTGGTATTGATCCCAAGTTGTTTGGTCTGACTTTTGAAGAAGATGTGTTCTGGGAGTTTTTACTTACAAGTACTTACAAGTACTGTTGATGTTACTTAGTTAACTACTGAAACAACCAAGTTAAGGGAATTCCAAGGACTCTGTAGTCACCTTTCATTTAAAGTTCTTCAAATGCACTGGACTGCTATCTCCAAAAAATTCTCTCAATAAGCAATTTGGTATTATGGAAGTTGTAACTGAACATATCCAGAAGATGAAAGAGGTTTTGGACTTCATGAATCCTAAACTACTAAAGGAAACCCAGAAATTATCACACAGAACTTGCTAATTTGTTCTTCCTGGTCTTCTCTCTTCCTTCTCCTTCTCCTCCTCTCCCCTCCTCCTCCTCCTCCCTTCTTCCAGCAAGTACAACATAATATAATTATGCCCAGCATAATCATAACTATTAGGGAATGGATCAAGAATACCTGAACCATTATTACCCTAAGGCAAGAATCTCCTCTGGTAGAAAGTAGAAGTAATCACTCAGTCAATAGATTTGGTATGACATACTACAGTATATACTGTATCCTTAAATCTTTTTCTTCTGCTGCCACAAACATGGGGACTTTTTTATTTACTGTATATACAAGTGACTCTTAATGATTTTGGGCTGTGTAGGTATACATTTAAGCATGGTTCACACTTCAGGACTTTTTTGTGGAGGCCTATAAGCTGAACAGAAAATTTATGATCTGTATAAAATTTATTCTGAATTTGGTTTATCTTTATTAAAAAAAACTATTTGCATCCTATGGGGACTGTCTTGGATGTTCCTTTTATGGCAAAATATAGTATTATATTTTTGAAATGTCCTGATAGAATATCTGACCTAGTACTGTGTTGCTTCATGCAAAGTTGCATATAGTTTCTTTTTAGACAACCATCACAATATCCTGGCTGGCTGGCTAATGATGAGATGCTTGATCGATTATGACAGTTGCCTGGGAATAGAAAAGATACCCATTTACAACATCACAAAAAAAATCTGATTGCTATGCCTGCCATGTAGTACCCAGTCATGAGATGAATATTTTGAAGGGCAGACTTGATTGATTGTCATCTCAAGAATGCTGATGAGCGTTTTTCATTTTTTCCCTTCAAAATAATTGGCTTTATTGGCCTGGCATGAATGATTCCGATTCATTAACTGCTCAGTTCTACTAGCAATTTAACATGATCAAATGTTATTAGGGTCAGACACGATCTTCCCAAAGAAGGCTCCCCTAAAAACACGCTAGAATTAGCACTTCTATCAAGAATAGCCTTCCTTTGCGTAATGGAACTTTACCAGGACTTATTGCTTCAAAATATTTATGTTTTTTGGTTTTGTATTAAAATAAAATACAGTCCCAAAGATAGTATAATGGAGGGAGATAATCAACTCATTTTGTACATACTAAAATGAGAAACCTTGCCTACACTATCAAATGGGTGACTAACACTGGATAATATGTGCAACAGCAAAACTGACAGAATATATCCACAATAGATGTTTAACAATTCAAGCAGAAATGGCTCCCTTGTATGCAATATGTCACAGAGTAAGGCAGGTTTAGACATCTGAAATTTGATTCTTAAGACTCATAAGGAAGTTAACAATTATTGATGTTTGATGCAATGTTGAACTATCTAAACCAGCGGTCGCCAACTGGTGAGAAAATTTTGGTAGTCCGCAGAAAAATTATTTGCATTTTTTATATTGCACTAATTCAAGAGTCCTCAAACTATGGCAATGAACATTTGTGTTGCTGCAGAGAGTCTCCCCCTTCGAGGGCTTTTTGTGTAAGTCGGAGGGGGGAAGAAATTCCGACTTGGGGTCTGCTTCGGCCTCCTGGTGCGGGGCTTTGGACGAAGGCTGGAGGGAAGCACCGCTGGTGGTGAAGAACCGGAGGGCCTCGTTCCAGTGGGACAGCATCATGGCCTGGAACTGGCTGACCATCTCAGCCTGCTGAGCCTCCGGGCGCTGGTACCTGGCCTTGCACTCTCGCAGGTCTTCCCTCTGCTTGGAAAGCCTATGCTTGTAGTCCTCAGTGAGGTGCTTCTGCTGACCCTCCTTCTTGGTCAGATCCAATTTGAACTAAGCTGTTTGGCCAACTATTTTTTTTGTAGTGGCTGTTTAGCTCCAACAACTGCTTCCTGTTGGGGCCCTAAGGAGCCCAGGTGGGCAGGCAAGGAGTAGCTGGGAGGGGAGGGGTGAGTAGAGGCCGGCAAGGCGCTCCTCAATATGAGTGACATCGAGTTGGCCATGCCCACCCAGTCACATGACCACCTAGCCAGTCATTAGACATATTAGTGGTCCGTGGGATTTAAAATTATGAATTTAGTGGTCCCTGAGATCCGAAAGGTTGGTGACTCCTGATCTAAACTGTGGTTCAGCATTGGAAATGTAAACAGAAAGAAAAGGGGAGGCATATTACTAAAAAGGTGTTTTTCTTTTTTCTGTTTTTTAATTCAGATGTAAAAGGCTCCTTTTTTGTATCATCTTACTTTTTCTCTACTTTCTTTGTATTTTAATATTTTAACAATAAACTTAAAAATTAAGAATGATAAGGGATAGTGAGAAGCAAATTAAAAAAAAGAAATTCTATTTCACATTACAAAATACATAAAACAATTTTTGTTATCAGATTTAGCTATCCTGGCATGTAATTATATCAAGAGACTCATTCTCTCACCACTTTGAATTGGTATCTATTTAGCAAAACTATTTTATTTTATTTTTGTGTTGTATATTTATTTCAGATATATTGTCATAATGACATTCCAACAAGTATGTTGCAAATCCCTTTAAATACTATTGCACTCATTTTTTTATCAATTATATTCCGAAAGATCAAAAACAAAAAACACATTAATCCAGAGACAAGTTTGTCATTTCACATTTACATGGAAAAATAAAACATAACAAACAAAAATCTTTGGAAATCTCATAGACCAAAAGTTAACACTGAAACTGATCAACATATGCTTTAAGTCCAGCCATTACATTAAAATATATTGGTAGTCTTCATTTTTCCTTCTTTTAAAATTCTAAATGAAAGATAGGGGCTAAATCTTGGGGGGGGGGGAGTCCCATTGCATTCACAAACTAAATAAGGATCTCTGTGTCACAATTAGAGCTAAACCAAGATGTCTTCACCTCATCAGTGATGATATCCAGGATCAACTTCTCAAATAAAAATAAATAAATAAAATCCACTGGATTTCCTCATCCTAATTAATGGAAAAGGCCAGTTTACATTCCAATTCCAGATAAAGGCAATGCCAAAAAGTGTTCAAACTATCGCACCATTGCACTCATTTCACATTCTAGTAAGGTTATGCTTAAAATCCTACAACCTAGGCTCCAGCAGTATGTGTATCGAGAACTACCAGAAGTACAGGGAGGATTTCAAAGAGGCAGAGGAACTAGAGATCAAATTGCCAACATATGCTGGATCATGGAGAAAGCTAGGGAGTTCCAGAAAAAACATCTACTTCTGCTTCATTGACTATGCTAAAGCCTTTGATCGTGTGGATCACAACAAATTGTGGCAAGTTTTTAAAGAGATGGGAGTACCAGACCATCTTATTTGTCTCTTGAGAAACCTATATGCGGGTCAAGAAGCAACAGTGAGAATTGGACACAGAACCACCGATTGGTTCAAAATTGGGAAAGGAGTCCGGCAAGGCTGAATACTGTCACCCTGCCTATTTAACTTATATGCAGAGCACATCATGAAAAAGTCAGGCCTAGATGAATCAAAAGTTGGAATTAAGTTTGCCGGGAGAAATATCAACAACCTCAGATATGCAGATGATACCACTCTAATGGCAGAAAGCGAAGAGGAACTAAAGAGCCTCTTGATGAGGGTGAAGGAGAGCGCAAAAGTTGGCTTGAAAGTCAACTTTAAGAAAACTAAGATCGTGGCATCTGGCCCTCTCAATTCCTGGCAAATAGATGGGGAAGAAATGGAGATAGTGACAGATTTTATTTTCCTGGGCTTCAAGATCACTGCAGATAGGGACTGCAATCAAGAAATTAAAAGACACTTGATCCTGGGGAAGAAAGCTATGGCAAATCTAGACAGCCTACTAAAAAGCAGAGACATTACCCTGCCAACAAGGCTATAGTTTTCCCAGTTGCAATGTATGGCTGTGAAAGCTGGACCATAAGGAAGACTGAACGCCAAAGAATTGAGGCATTTGAACTATGGTGCTGGAGAAGACTCCTGCGAGTCCCTTGGACTGCAAGGTGATCAAACTGGTCAGTCCTAGAGGAGAACAACCCTGACTGCTCTTTAGAAGGCCAGATCCTGAAGATGAAACTCAAAATACTTTGGCCGCCTAATGCGAAGGAAGAACTCACTGGAGACGAAGAGCCTAATGCTGGGAAAGATTGAGGGCAAAAGAAGAAGGGGATGACAGAGAACGAGGTGGCTGGATGGTGTCACTGAAGCAGTAGGTGTGAGCTTAAATGGACTCCAGAGGATGGTAGAGGACAGAAAGTCTATGGGGTCATGATAAGTCGGACACGAATTCACAACTAACAACAAAATTAATGGAAAACATATTTCTTTTACAATTTGGACATTGAATTAAATCATAATTAAAGCTATTTTATGAAACACTGAATTAAGAAGTTTGCCCAGAATCTTGTGAAGAGTACATCCCTAATATGCATGGGGTATTTTTCCCCATGAGATGTAATAAGAGACAAATCTTCGATCTTTTTCAGGGAACAGTGAGAAACACATAAGAGACAGCACTAGAGAATACCTTGAGATTCTGGAATATGCAGAGAAATATCATTGTCTAGCACAATTGCTAGTGTGTAACAGAGTTTATAAATCATGTTTCGTTTGAACCATGATTTGTCATATGCTGTAGTTCACCCATAATTCCAAATTACAGAAAATAGTTTGTGAAGGTTCAGACATCATTATAAACTAAAATCAAAGAAACTATATTATGGTTTAATAGAGTACAGTCAATTCAGCCATTTTCAATAAAAATAAACATGCTATTACTTTCTTATTATGATAATTAATATACAGTATATTCAATAAAAATGAAGTGTTGATAATAACAGATGACAGTGAATTCGGTGTATTTGTTATCAATCATTTATTACTGAAAACAAAGTGGATTTTCTTATCTGGCACATAAACAATTATTTCTACAAAAAGGAAACCCTACAAATCTTGATAATTTA
Source organism: Ptyas mucosa (assembly GCA_012654045.1). Taxonomy (NCBI): domain Eukaryota; kingdom Metazoa; phylum Chordata; class Lepidosauria; order Squamata; family Colubridae; genus Ptyas; species Ptyas mucosa. The sequence goes on from WNWU01013802.1 coordinate 17,784,414, forward strand.
TACAAATATGCTTTCTCAAAAAATAAAAATTTAATTTAGTAAATTTGTGCTCTTATTTTTAAGCACTGTCTGCAATATCCACCACAAATCCCTGAGCAGAGACAACAATTTTAAACTTATTTGAAAATTGAGAGATATAAAGCCTAACCCTATACTGAAAATGCATGGAAAAACAAGATTTTATTTTAACAATTTGTCATTATTCGATTTGAGACAAGCAAAACTCCTGTACAACTTCATCGAAATCTAGTGTATAAGAAATATAATTAAGAATAATGAACATAAAAAGGGAGACAGTATAATGAAAAGTGAAATGTTACAACTGGGAAGTTGACCTTGTATCTGATGCTGAAGTATAACATTTCAGAATGTCTTACTAATACAGTTAAATTGCTATCCTATACACAATTCCATGGGGTTCGACCCACTGAATTTAATGGGATTTATTCTTGAGTATACATGCATAGGATGATGCTAAAAATTCAATCTTCATCATTAATACAGCATTTGGTTTTACAGTTTTGAGAAAATGATGCAACAGTACATTGTTCAGTTAAATAGACAGTAGCTAACATTGCATTTTATCCATATCTGATTGCATAACAATGAAAATATTGAATTTCACTGGTTAACATTTTAGTTTTTTTCTATCCCATAAAACAGTTTCTGGAACTGCACCTGGAAGGAAAAAATTGAAAGGTCACTCATCTGCACAAAGCTCTAAAATAAAATAGGCTAATGTAAGAAAACAGAAATTAGAAGGTGGTGCCTAATAATAAAATGTTTCTAACAATGGTAGTCCTAATGGAAAATCAAGAAAGCTCAGAGTATCACCAAGGATGACATAAATTGTGGTTATGCTGAGAAAATGGCCCATTGTTCCTTAATAAGTTGACACAGAAAACTGGGGTGACTAAAATGCACAGAATAAATGTGTTCCTGTTTCCTTCTAAACACCAATACATTCTTTAAACATTTAAAAGCACACCATGAAAAGCAACCAGAAGACTAGCAACAGTTGTGGAATCCTAGCTAATGACTATTTGCTACAGTTGGCAAATAAAAACCTTCAACAATGCATCAGTTCCAAAGTAGTAACAATGGAATGATATTCAATACAAACACTTTTTGTTAACATAGGGAGGATTCTTAGAGACACCTAACCTTCAATCTATGGATGTTGCAGGATATAGTGCCAGGATGCAAAGGATCACATAACTAGCTATTTCTGAAAAAACCATCCATGCTTCCCATTTTAATTTGAAGTGGCTTTAAGTATGAATTTAGAATTGACTATGTATTTTCTATGTGGCAGAGAATGAGGTGGCTGGATGGAGTCACTGAAGTAGTCGGTGTGAGCTTAAATGGTCTCTGGGGGATGGTAGAGGACAGGAAGGCCTGGAGGAAAGTTGTCCATGGGGTCGCGATGGGTCGGACACAACTTCGCAACTAACAATATGCGTTTCCTAGATGAAAAATTAAGTCAGCCATAGCAAGCCCTTGGATAAGGCTACAGTAGCTCTTTGGTGCCAGTCAAACTGATCTAAAAATGACTGATGGGTATATATGCCATTTTGAAATTATAATGTAATTTGCCTAGTTAATAATAAAGGGAGTTGGTAAATGGTCTCGTTTTTAAATGATGCTTTTATGCAAATCATAACAATTAGGCTAAATAAGTTGAAATATTAAACAAACAAACAAAGAATGCAGAATTGGGTTAGAATCTGCACATATTTTTCTCTTCATCTATAAATAGTTAAATAAATGCAAAAATAATTGGCAGCTATTGTCAGTCACATAATTCCTTTTAGTCTAACACTTTGTGGATTCACTAAATATTTATTTAAAATATTAAACTCTTTTAGTTTCTTGCAGATAGCACAATAGTTTATTTTTCACAAACAGCTGGTAAATCCTCCTGCTAACATTTCAAAAATGCATTCACCAAATGCATACCTACAAATTTGCTGTTAATCCAATGACAACATACTTTGAAAGTATATTTACACAAACTGGCAACCTGGGTATCAGTTTAATGGAGATAGTAGTTTGCTTTGTGTGTGCTTGATGCATGATGCATCATGTAGTCAAGCCACAGATGCAATCTACAGCATGTACAGATGCAATCATGCTACAAGCGTTTGCATATTTTCAAAAACAATGTTAGTAACATGTTCACCTACACTGTTCTATCCTTTGCTTTCAATGTACTAAAAGGCAGAAAATTCATGTTTCTTCTTCATATGTCTATCCAGTTCATATTTAAAATGTCTGCATACAAATGCATTTGTTTTTTAATAAAATACATATTGTTGATGAGAACAAACATAAATCCATACTTTACATTTCATTATTATGGACCTGGCTCTCCAGCTTAACACTGATCTGATCTTGGAAGTAAGGCAAGCTGGTTAAAGCAACAAAACATAACAAAGTTGAAGTCATGAGCAAGATTCAGTTTTCCTACCCAGTGGATAGCTTCTCTTTTAAAATACAGAGCACTCCCGTTTTCAACCAGGGCAAAGCAAAGACAGAAGCATTTACGGTACAGTATAGGTTCAGCAACTTGCTGTATTTTTAAAAGTAATTGACTATTCAGACTCTGGAGCATAGTACATTACAAGATGACAGAGAGCTTGCCTTAATTCTTCATTTACTTCATTCAGTACTATTGTATACAGTTAATTCTACATTCCAAGTCGCCTTCATTGTTGTTTGTTTCTACACTTTCAGAGAATAATTCACAGCCAACCAGCCAACCAACCAGGCTAACAATATGCATTTGCCAGTGAAGATTAGACATGAAACCACATCTTTCAATTTTTTTTTCAAATAGTTGAGCTAGTATGTGAATTAGCTCAATAGGCAGGTCTGTGGAGTTATACAATATCAAGACAAATAGCAAATACATTTAGTTTTAGTATACATTTAATGAATTACAGCCTAAGAAAATAAATTTAAGCCAGTCTTTATCCTGTTCTAAATTCTTAGCTTGACTGGAAAGATGCTCAGTAGGCCAACATGACTTTTCTATCAGAAACCACATAAAAATGACCAAGTGAGAATGACTAATATGCCCTAGTGAATATACTAAAATGGGTCCCTTTCCGGTGCTCCAGTTTCAGGTGGTGGGTTGTTTTTTTTTTAATTTTCTGGATTTTGGCAATAATTATTAAATCCTTCATGGAACTTATCAAAAAGATTCTACCCCTTTCTCATTTTCAATTTGAAACATCAAAATGCAGCCCTGTAGGTTCTCCTAGCAGCAATTACAACCTTTGACAATTAGAGCTTAGTTAGCAAGAGCACTCAACAAAACTGTGCTCCAAAAGTTATTTTGGATTTTATTTTTATTTTTTAAAACTCTTTGCAAACAAAAAAAACAACACTTTTTAAAAACCCTGCATTATGTTTTGGTTGTTCTTAAGCCTTGTTTTTCCATAATATTCCAGAGTTTGCGAAGATTTGATTGTGTGATGACGTCATCCGGTTTAAACTGAAGGGCATGAAGATAGTTTGATTCAGCCTCCAAAAGTTTGCCATTGAGATGAAGAATAGCTCCCAAATTCATTAAGGCAGCCGGGTACTGGACAAAAAGAAAAAGAATGGAGAAAACATGAGTTTATCTTTCTTCATCCAAGAGCTTTCATCTAAGTAGCAAAATTACTCCCGTATGTTTTTGTAGGCTACTTTTATGGAAACAATTAAGAAACTGGAACAAGCATGACTGTTAAATAAGGAATGGGTTGATCAGATGCACAGCACACTTTGCAGTGAAGTGTTCAGATGGAGAACATTAACTCCTTTAATGTGCAAACCACAGGTAATAGGACTTCTTATCACCAAAAGCTGTGCTCCCCACCTACAGAGTCTTTTTTATTTTCTTCTTACTAGATAAGGAACATTGGAAGATAAGACTAGATGAAGAAAATCAATTTCATTAGATGTTCATTTAAAACTTCCTATTTAGGTTTTGGTTCTATAGCAATCATGAGAAGGAATTAGAATTCAGTTTGATGAAATAAACAACTGTGTAACTTCTTTTATTCTGATGCCATATGCAATATCTTGATTATCATCACTCCAAATGTTAATGTTATCAAGAAAGCATACTAGGTTCAATTCAAGAAAACAGGTTAAATATAAATTTGAATGTAAATAATATGTTGCTTGATTGCACTCCTGCAGCTACTTTGGTAATGTGTCAAATGATTATGTTGAAGTTTTAGTGCTTTCAAAATGGCTGCATGTTTTATGCCCAGCAGTCTGTAATAGTTTTGAGAGTTTGTAAAAATAATTCTTCTGTTTCAATTATGGTACTCATTAGTAATGCTGAATATTGCAGCTACTGCATCATCAAAACTTTTAGAAATACTTAGTAGAGGATCCTATGAAGTCTCCAGTACCTTCCTTTCACACTGGAACTAAGCTTTCAGCTTCTCGTCATTTCAGTATTTGGTAACTTTATATGCTTCAACCTCCTAAATGGATACTATTCACTTAGAATACTAGAGCATACTATGTCCTGGTGAAGTTTTGGAGGCAACATTATCTATTATTCAAAGACGAATTTAACTGAGACAATGAAAGAGGGATAATTTCAAATGAATATGAGCTGAAGTAATATTCTAAGAAAATAGTAGAAATTAGTCAGGAAGTTATACAATACAAGGAGACAAACAGTCAATGACAAATTCATTTATTGGTATATAACATTTCAATACTTCCTAACAAAAGGGCATGGAGTGGTTAAATATGGGAATGATAAGTACTATGTCATTTAGCCTAGGTCATTATTACTGTAAATTAAAAATAACTAGTATTTCCTGATAATTTTCAAGAATTTTTCTCATCGTTCTTATGGGTTTCACCCACAATGATACCATAGGTCTGGTTTATACCACTACTGGCTATTAAATACATCAAGTGGGCACCAAGAGGCTGCCTGCTTCTGCTGTAAAGTAGTTATGGTTGGTTTATGGTTTATGGTTTATTTGATTTATATACCGCCCTTCTCCCCGAGGGGACTCAGGGCGGTGAACAGGCAGAGATAAAAAACATAAATACAAAATTTAAAACCGAATTAAAACCAAATTAAACAATTGCCCAACAATTCAAACCCATTTTTTAAAAAAATATATAAATCCCAGATCTAAAAATTTGGATTATACAATTTAAAATTTTCTTATAAAAAGGGGAGATACTATGTCAGGCCCGCTTGTCTACTAATTGTCTACTATGTCAGACAATTATTGCCTATCATCTTTCAAATTTTCTTTTTTATGTTTTACAGAGTGTTGTAAGACTTATATTTGTTTGGTTTTATAAAATCAATCCAAGTGCCTCCTGAAGAGATTTATTTTGCAGTGCACAAAATGCTTTTTGCTGTTCTATACCACAACAATTCTTGATATTCAACATCACTAAGGAAAGCCTTTATTGAACCAGAAGAACCCTCAGACCTACTAAAGAATGCTGGACATGTGGTATCAGATGAAAGGAAATATTATGATATCCTTCACAAAATACACAGTTTTGAAATCACTGAAACTCATTGCTTATCTTTCTGTTCAATGTTAAATGCTTCCATCAGTAATGCAATTGAGCTTTGGTGGTGCAGCAGACTAAAGTGCTGTTAAGTAGCACTTAGCTGCCAACTGCCTGCAATTACTGCGAGTTCAAATCTCATCAGGTTCAAGGTTGACTCAGCCTTCCATCCTTCCGAGGTAGGTAAAATGAGGACCTGGATTGTGGGGGCAATAAGCTGACTTTGTATAAAAAAGAACACTGCTGGGGGGGGGGGGCAAAAGCCCTACTAAGCAGGTATATACAAAAGTATGAAGGCTATTGCTTAACGCATTGTAAGCCACCCTGAGTCTCCGGAGAAGGGCGACATATAAATCGAACCAACCAACCAACCAATCAATCAATAAATAAATAAATTGTCCAGATCTACCTTTATTACAAACAAAGGACTGTTAGAAAAAGAAAGCTCTTTCAACTTGTCCAACCCAAGAGAATGCATACTATCTGGATGGGGAGGAACAGGCTTCGACTCAACCCTTCCAAGACCGAGTGGCTGTGGATACCGGCGTCCCGATATAGCCAGCTGGTGCCATCGCTGGCTATTGGGGGTGAGTTATTGGCCCCTACAGAGGGAGCTCGCAACTTGGGCGTCCTCCTGGACACACGGCTGTCTTTAGAAGAGCACATGACGGCCGTGGCCAGGAGGGCTTTTTATCAGGTTCGCCTGATACGCCAGTTGCACCCCTTTCTGGATCGGGACTCCTTATGCACGGTCACTCATGCCCTCGTTACATCTCGCCTGGACTACTGCAACGCTCTCTACATGGGGCTCCCCTTGAGGAGCACCCGGAGGCTCCAACTGGTTCAGAATGCGGCCGCGCGGGTGATTATGGGAGCGACGGGGCGCTCCCATGTAACGCCTCTCCTGCATGAGCTGCATTGGCTCCCGTTGGTCTTCCGGGTGCGCTTTAAGGTATTGGTTCTCACCGTTAAAGCGTTCCATGGCTTAGGGCCAGGGTACTTACGAGACCGCCTGCTGCTACCGATAACCTCCCACCGGCCAATACGCTCTCACAGACAGGGCCTCCTCAGGGTGCCGTCAGTCAAGCAATGTCGGCTGGCGGCCCCCAGGGGGAGAGCCTTCTCTGTGGGGGCACCCGCCCTATGGAATGAGCTACCTCCTGGAATAAGACTGATCCCGGACCTTCGTACCTTCCGCAAAGCCTTGAAGACTTACTTATTCCAGCAAGCCGGCCTAGCTTAAATGGTTCTAAATTGGGATTTTGAATTTTATAGACTTGGGGTTTCAAATTGGGAGGCCGATCGATTTAATATCTTTTAATTTATCTTAATTTTTGTATTGTATGTATTTTAATTCTGGCTGTCCACCGCCCTGAGTCCCTTCTGGGAGAAGGGCGGGATACAAATTAAATAATAATAATAATAATAATAATAATAATAATAATAATAATAATTATTATTATTATTATTATTATTATTTATTCCAAATACTATTTATAAACATTTAATATCACACTTGCAATGAAAATCTTGCCCTTCCCCACTTATGCTATGCCCAGCTGAAGGCACGAAACAAACACCTTGTCTGGAGAGTGCTCCTCAGCCAATTGTGCTAGACATTATTCATGGCAAGCCAATCATTGTTTAAGGCCTGCAAAGAATAAAGGACTGTTTAAAAAACACTGCCTCTTATCCTAGTAGCAATTACGTGCTGCCACCTGAAAATGAATGCAGCCATTTTCTTTATACATATATTTTTTTTTACAAAAGACAGATGAAGATGATTTTCAGTATATTAGCTACTGGCTCGGTAATGTGGGATTTCTCCAGCCACAGAACAAATGACACCCTGACCACATGAAACAAAAAACATCCTCTTCATTCATTTCCTTTTGGAGACAGAATCTTTATATCAAAAGGAGCCAGCTGGAATTTCTATTAAGCTTTTAATATAATTCTTTTATGGTTTTAGGGGAAATTATACAGTTATTAGGGAGGTTCCTGGGTCCTCATTTGTCCAGCCTGTAAAGATTTATGATCTTTCTCCAAAGATTGCAATGCTAGCAAAGAAGAGTTTAGTGATAGCAGGTTCACTGTGATAACCCAGTGACTGATATTTTTGCTACACTTGCAATTAAATTAGATTTGGGTCAAAAGTTAGTTCTGTATGTCACTATGGAAACCTAATTACATGATTGGATGCCTAATTCATATAACAGTATTATCAAGTAAGAATAGTACAGGGAGAATAAAATGAAATAAAATATAACAGGAGAAAAGGAAGGTAAATAGAAGACTAGAAAAAGCAAAAGTACTTTTTTTCTGAATTCAGCTTGACAAGTAATAGTAGAAGGGACCATCTTTCAGGAATGTATGAAGCCAGAGTTATTTATTTCTCTTCTTGTTCTTTTCTGTTGTGCCTCACACTTTTGCCATTTCCCCTTTTTCTTTCTTATTGATATTTTTATATAGTTCTATATAGTTGCATTAAAAACATATACACTAACAGAATGCATTCTCTATCTAACCTTTATTTCATTGTGGGCAACCTATGGACTGGCTGGAGATACTTTTTAATTCCCCCCAAGTTTCTTGCTCAATCTGATTTAGTTTCAGATGAGAATGGTTTTAAATGAGAGCTGGGCACTCTGGTGGCAACTTACATTCTTTCCCCAAGTTCTTCAACGCTCTATTGGCATCCTTAAAAATAAAATGATGCATGACCACAAGACCCATTTTGTTTAAAAGCATGTCCATCTGCCCTTGAATTGTGCCCTGGGGTACTGGCACAGTTCAAGGATTAATCTCATCTGTTAAACCAACTCTCCTTTTGTGAAGACATAGTCCTACTTATGGAAATCATTTTATGTAAACTCTTACCAGAAAAGTGCTCTATCCTCCTCCTCTGGAACTCGCTATTTCTTATTTCTGTCTTGATTATGCTTTCCCTCTCTTCCATTGCTTAAAAATACTCCTTAGCTATGGTTCACCTCTACTAATTTTTCTTTAAACAAAATTTATCAATAAGCAAAATAATACACTAAAGAAATCCTAACAAAATCAAATAAATACCTACCTCCTCCATGTGCTATTATTAAAACAGAGTTTGGAAGCGTATGGAATATACTTCTAGTCTGAAGGATGAACGTGAAATTTTAAATAGCTATATTTCATGTATTTCCTGTTGTCAAATTTTTCGTGTATTATTTGAATGGATACTGATATGCACACTTAAGGGCTGTATATCTTATTGGAAGTTTGGCCTTGAGTGCTTATGTCAATAAATTTAGTAAATGAATACACCTATTTGGTTAAAAAATAAAATACATGGAGAATCATTTTATTGATATACTTCAGAAACTGGGACTATATTTGAATATAATAATAATTAACTGAAGGATTTTTCAAGACTAATTGTTATTTCCTTAATTTTTCAGATTATCCCATTTCTTACAGTTTTAATAACACTGATTCAAAAAAATAGTATCCACTGTTCTGCTATATTAAATCTATGCACCTCATAAGGATGTAACATTGTTGAGCAATTTTTCCAATTTCTCCAAAAACATTTTGACCAAAATGATTAATTAACACTGCTAATACCGATGGTAATATGTAACAATCTGTCTAATTTCAATTAATATAATGCAATTTAAATTCAATGTGGCACTCTGTGTGACTTATTTTTATCTTGACTTGCTGGCAACATCCAAAGACAAATGTAAAGGCATTTTATGTTATAAATGTTATACTTCATCTGCCTGCCATTTTTATATGCCAGTTCATACTATCTTTGGGGTTTTAGAAATTCCTCTGTGCTGGTAAATAATCATAACAGCCATTCCACACACACAAAAAAAGCATTAGCATATTATTGTTCTAAGATGCTTTGGTGAATAAGTTTAAAACTGTCCTTTGTAACTTCCTTGCATTGGGACAGGAGCTAACAAGGAATTTCAACAGGCTATAATGAAGCCAAAGGACAACTGTCCCATTGTTGTTTTCCCACAGGGAAACCAGAGTAAAAGACTACGGGCTGAAATGGAATGAGCTGATATTGCTGTGTCAAGTTAAACTTTGGTGATTACAATGTAAGCAAAAAGAGTATCTTCAGAACATCTACAAATGGTCTATTTAGTACAATGGCCAGAAAGATGTCTTTCAGGGTATTCAGCATTCATTGCTGCTGAAGGCAGACAGAAGAACTGGAATTGAGGTCAACATACAGTGTATTTGATGCAAATATATCATGGAAACAATCTAAATATAGCAGCTATGGATACAACATATTATTTTACTTGGTAATCATTTTTGAATCTTCTTAAAAGAAATTTAAGAATTAATTTGGAGTAAATTGTTCTACCACAAAAAATTGTTAACCCAAAGCAGCCATTCTGTATTTGAAAAGGAATGATGACTTCATGAAAATGTGTAGGTTTTGAATACCAATCAAAATTTCAAATTATGTGCATCTGTATATTCATACAATCATTTAAGCTACTTTAGATAATATTGGAGGGACCCTTCATTAGCAATAATAATTAAAATATATGACTTTATGTATGACTTTCCAGGCTCTATCTCTTTTATTTACCATGGTAGCAGATTTTTCTCCAATACACAAAAAACTATCCAACTACTCTAGTGGTTTTTAAACAGCTGCATTAATTCATTGGGTGATACAACATGACAATGTGCATATAAATACACATTTACAGAGGTAATTTCAATGAGGTTAAATCCTTGATTCTGCTGTTTGTTGTTTTCTGCATTCAGTGTGCCTATTTTTTTTTTAAGAACAGCCATGAGGCTTTTGTTGCTAAAAAAGATTTAATGCTCTGAAAAACATGGCATCCAGATATTTCAGCTTAATATTAGGGTAGCTCTCTCTCCTTAAGCCAGCTGAATTCTGAAGGCTTGAGTTTGCTAATTGAAAACACATACAGTAGCTTGATAAAGAGGAATGAAATAATAAAAGAGAAAATGAAAAAGATTTATAGGCGGGGTGCATCACCAGACTGAGGGTGGTTCTGCTTCATCTTGCCAATGACCATGCTATAATGTGCTGTCAGGCCTTTTCATCCTCATATGGTGATAGTAAGCATTTTGCTTGAACTTTTATTTCTGCCGTTACTGCCAGGCTGCAATGTTTGATTTTTGAAAGCAATCAAAATGTTAACACAGTATTTTTTTTCTTGTTAAAAAGAACCATGTACTGCTGAATCACTTTGGAATTGGCGTTTTCTTTTTGACAGACCTCAATGTGCTACTTTCACAACAGATATGGATATGGAGTTGTCCTTCAGGTTCTTGGTGATGCTGCTTAAGCAACTTTACATTCTGGTAGAGAGAAACTCTCTGAGAATGGGCTCCAGCACGAGTCTGAAAGCTCAGAAAATTAAACCTCTGGTTCTCAGACTCAGATTGGATCCTGCAACATTATCATGGGACACGTATATTCCAGTGGTGGGTTTGTACCAGTTTGCCCCAGTTTGGGCGAACTGGTAGTGGCGACGGTGGGAGGCTCCGCCAACCCACCCAAACATCATCACAGACACTGTGCACATGCGCAGAAGGTTCTGCACACACGCACGCTCACAGTTCTGAACTGGTAGTGAAGGTAAATGGAACCCACTACTGGTATATCCATATGAATTTCTTCTGCAGGAGAAATCTCCAACTTTAAATAATAGAAAGTCATGCAAAAGAAATGTCCTCTTTATGGTAGTTTCTCTTCTTTCAAATGATTATTATAAAAATTTACTTGACATGATTAAAAAATGTGTAATGTTAACACATTTTGAACACTACTATGCTTTGTATATCTGATTCAGTTGCAACAAATGTTAGAAATTATTGCAAGGGGCTTCTGGACAAGGTATGGGGACCTGAAGATGGCTCTATGAAAGCAGAGCCAATGATTGCAGCAAAGACCCAGGAACAAGTAAGTAGACCAATTCTTTAAAACCTCTCTGCATAAGGAGAGAACAGGGGATAGCCCACATATGCTCTGGATGCCTCTCCTGGCAAGGAGGTGACAGTATGATAATTTTCCGTGGGTTTGAATACTTGGAGATGATGGGATCAGCCATCTGGCTCACAAACACAGCAGAGACTTTTAAAAGACATGAAGCTCACAAACCTTACTTTCTAATCACTTTTGCCTACCGTGTTTCCCCAAAAATAAGACCCTGTCTTATATTCTTTTGAACTCTGAAATAAGCGCTTGGCCTTATTGCCATGTGCTCAAAAGCCCGATTGGTCTTATTATCAGGGGATGTCTTACTTTGGGGGAAACAGGGTATTAGATTTACTTTGCTTATACAGACAGTTGCAAGTTGTAACAAAAGATAAGTTGTAATATTAGAAACTGGACACTAGAGAAAACTAAAGATTTTAAGCAAAAAAAAATGTTTGATGTCAATTGATATTGAACTTGCAAAATGACACAAAATATTATAACATCAGAAATATTAAGATTTTTGAAGAGTGGAGTCAGAATTTAGTAACTATAATAACAGCACTTTCAGTAATCATATGTGCTTCTATGGATAGACTTTATTTATGACGGAATGACAGAGGTAGAACAAACTTTATCTGACTAGACAGAGAACATATAGAATGTGGACCTATAAATGACAGACCAAGACAATGATTTTGAAAAGGACACTTTACTTGATATACACAAAAAAACCTAACTGAAGTTTTCAAAAGGGAAATACAAATGATAAACCAACAGAATGCCTTGGAAAATGTTTTCCAATTGGATTCACAAAAGAGATTTGTTGAAGCCTTGAAGAAATCTATCAGATGGGATATAGAAGAATTGAAGAAAAATCAAATCCTATGACAATATTTGATTGAATTAAAGACTAGGACTCTAAGAAGTAAAAGGAATATAAAGGTGGTTCATTTGTTCTAGTTAGACTTTTTTATTTTTGTTATTTTTTGCAATGTAGTGGCAAATATTTATGGAGTTTTTGCTGGATTTAAATATTGATGTTTTATGGATTTATTTATAGATGACATCTGGGATATGGGATGAAGAGATATCTATTTAATCTTAAAGAGGCTGAAGAGTTATTAAATTTGTTTACATTTAAATCTGTTGTGATGAAGGTTCAAAGTCACTTCTTTATATATTTCTTTTTCTTTATTATATTCTCTCCCCCCCACATTTTTTCTTTCCATCCATTCTTTTTCTCTTTGTTTTTAGTATTATAATTAAAATTCTTCATAAAATTATATTAAAAAAGAAATTGTTTATGCCAACCACAATTATTAAATGAGTTTTACCTGAAGCAAAAGGGATAATCAATGGTTCTTTGAAAACAACATTCTACATTCTTTGTGCAGTCTACAAAGAACAGTGCCATGAAATTTCCATTGGTAGAAAATGTGCTGTCTAGGCTGCTACTTGATGCAGAGAATTGCAATCATATCATTCTTAACACTGAAAGATCTACAGTGATTGTCAGTTGGCTCCATTTTATCCTCTAATGATTTCAACAGCTTAGGCTATACAGGTACGGTAGTTAGCTGAAGGATTATCTGCCTTGTTATGTACCTGTCTATTGAGTGTCTAATTAACAATTGCAGAATAAGCTGCTATAGAACACTACAGCTTGCAGATAGGGAAGATGGTTAGAAAAGCCAGTTCTTCTTTATTCATATTTTTAAAAGTCATTTTTGTTCTTTTGTAAAATACTACAAAGGAAAAAAAAATCCACACATAGATACATAGATAGTCCTTGCCTTACCACCATTTATTTAATGACCGTTTAAAGTTATGATGCTGCTGAAAAAAGTGATTTATGATTGGTCTTCACAGTTATGACTGTTGCAGTGACCCTGCAGTTAAGTGAACCAAATTTGGGCACTTGGCAACTAGCATAGATGTATGATCTATGAGCTAGGGTCACATGATCACCATTTGGGACAACTGGTTTCCAAAAAGCAGTCAATGGGAAGCTGGCTTTGCTTAATAAAACAGCAAAATCTAGCACAACCCACTTAATGACTGTATTACTTAGTTATCAAATTCCAATCCCAATTGTAGTCATATATTGAGGACAATCTGTATACCAGACTTGTTTCAAAAATTATCCATCCAACAATATTAAGTACAAGAAAGAGAGCAGCTAGCTCAACCTGAAAACAAATTGGGATCTGTCTTTACAGTATAAACTTCTTTTCAAATATCACTTTCTGAACTTGCTTTAAAGCATATGAATGGTATCTGATATTTACATTTCAATATAATTTTATTTGTTGTTTAAAATACAGCTGATATATAAATTCCCAACTTTGGGCAATTAAATTTTGATAATTTATCAATAATTGATAAATATTGGTAATATGGTGTCTCCCAAAGAACTAAGGATGAATTTTACTTTTTTTTTTCAACAGCTATATATCAAGAGCTTGATACACAGTGGGGAAAAACCCTTAAGAATTATTATTTTGTTCCATAGGGAAACAAGCTGAACATTTAAAATATTATTTAATTAGCTTAATCTCACTTCCTAAAGAACTATAATCCTTTAAATGTTGTAGTTATATAGTTTTGGAAAAAACAAAGCACATATGTGTTCCAGACATCACAAATTGCTTACAATTAAACTTCCCTGGTTCTTTAGCCCAAATATTTTCAGAATTATTCTGCATATAATTATACGCCATATGGAAAATATAAGAATGTTCAAGTCATTGAATTTTTATTTATGGGAATCAAGCTGTATCTTTTTATGCCCAAGACACAGTTTAATCATTGGAACATATAGACCTTTGTTGCATGTATTGAATAGTAAATCTCTCTTTACATATGGTTATACTTTGTGTTGTATCAGAATTATAATCAACGTCAAAGGCAGTTTTGTATCTTTTGTACATTTTGTATTTGATGCTAGGAGTTACTGGTATATATATGCGATAGATGATTACATATACTTACAGTCAATATGTACTGATCTTTCTAAGAGTCGTGATGGCACAGTGGTTAGAATACAGTACTGCAGGCTACTTCTGCTGGTTGCTGGCTGCCAGCAGTTTGGCAGTTTGATTCTGAGAAGCTCAAGCCTTCCATCCTTCCGAGGTGGGTAAAATGAGGAGCCAGATTGTTGGGGTCAATATGCTGACTCTGTAAAACCACTTAGAGATGGCTGTAAAGCACTACAAAGCGGTATATAAGTCTAAATGCTTTTGCTATTGCTACTACGCAACCATTTTTGCAGTATTCTGTAAAATTTCTGTATTATGAGCTATTTTTAAAAAAAGGTTAAAATGTTTCTGATATTTTCAATCTTTACATTGTATTAGAAGTTTGATTCATCCAATAAAATATAATCTCCCAGTAATAGGCTCAGTTACACTACACAAGTGAGTTCAAGTTAGTCTGGTCAATAATACCTTTTCCTATTAATCACATGGCAATTTTTCTCTTATCAGTTGCTCCGTGAGCTAGTTCCATCATTAGCTTCTCCATTTATTGTTAAGTTCATGAGGAAACTGCACTGCCTATAATGAAAACTGTCTGAGAAATGGGCTAGACAGGGGACTGTCATTCTCACGCCCTAGATTCATACCTCTCTCTAAATTCCACTGATAAGTATCTGGAGTAATTCTCTTCTCATTCATTTTTTTCAATCTACAGCATGAGCTTTCCTAAATCTGACACTGACTCTATCCCTTTGACAAAAACTGGGTTTGCCTGCAGACTTTTTATACTACCTAGGCAATAGAGCATGATAACAAAGCTGCTTATACAAAAGCCTACTAGACTAAGCTTACTTCATTACTAATTACCATACAATATCTTATACCTAAAAGAAACTGATGGGTTTAGACAACAATTGACCAAAGAAAATGGCTAGGGAGAGATGTTTCTAAATTCCTGGCCTCAGAGACCTAATGAGCCACTTTAATGAATATATCTACAGATATTTCTTTTTCTGAATTTGGGGCTCTTTTTATAGATAATGCATTTTCCAGATAATTTTGATATGGTATCTTTTTATTTGATTTGATATGCTTTTGGTATGATATACCATACCATATGTCAGGCACCAGCAAAATCAGGAGATCCAGGCAGTTCAAATGGATATAAAGATTTATTGCAAACTTAAGTTTTCTTCAAGAATCTGAACTACTAAGGGTTAAAGGAATTTGGCGATAGATAAGGAATCTAAGGTGGGCTGGACTTAGATCACTTGTGGGTGTGTAGGGTCTCATGTGTGATTATGTGTTTGAACTCTTCCTCGGGCTCAGCCTGGTCATCTCTTACACCTTACAAGCATATAGAAAAAAAGAAGAATGCCAACTAATGCAAGGCCGAGAGAGAGGGGTGGAGGAAGGGAAGGAGAGAGAGAGAGAGAGAGGGAGACTGAGACTTTCATTTTTCCTGGGGTAACTTAGTTCCTCCTTTATGCAAGACCATCTCTTTTTCCCCCTTAGAGAAGAGGAAGGTAACTGCTGGAGTAGCAGTTAAGTTGTTGGCTAAGCGTGGTTGATATTATTTTCTTTATTTACTTTATATCCTGTCATTATTTTTACAAATAACTCAAGGCAGCAAGCATATCCAACACACCTTCTTCTTCCTATTCCCCCCCCCCTCCATCAACAACCCTGTAATGTGAATTGGGCTGAGGCACAGTGACTGGTCCAAGGTTCCTGGCTAAGGTGGGACTAGAATTCATGGCCTCTTGCTTCCTAGCGTGGTGTCTTAGACCAGGGATCACCAATCTTTCAGACCTCAGGGACCACTAAATTCATAATTTTAAATCCCGCGGACCACTATGAATTTTCTAAAAAGATAAATAGTATTTAGTGCAATATAAAAAATGCAAATAATTTTTCTGCGGACCACCAAAATTTTTTTGCAGACCACCAGTGGTCCATTGACCACCAGTTGGTGATCACTGTCTTATGCTACCACTAGAACAAACTGGCTTGACTGAATCCTTTGGGGCCAGTCATTCTCTCTCCCTTCAACCTGCCTGAAAAGGCTGTTTTATGAGTAAATATTGGAAAAGGGCATGCCATGATTGTCATCTTGAACACCTATAGCCGTGATGGCGAACCTATGGCACGGGTGCCACAGGTGGCACGCGGAGCCATATTGGTGGGCACGCAAATGTTGCCCTAGCTCAGCTCCAGCGCACATGTGCGCTCTGGCCAACTAATTTTCAGGCCTTCCGGTCCCACCGGAAGTTGGGAAACTGGCTGTTTCCGGCCTCTGGAAGGCCTCCGGGGGGATGAGGAAGGCTGTTTTTGCCCTCCCCAGGCTCCTAGAAAGCCTTTGGAGTCTGGGGAAGGGAAAAAACAGGCGTACTGGGACCCACCGGGCCATCGCATGCCAAAAACAGGGGGAAGTGTGTGTGGGGGTCACATGCACATACATGGGAGGGTGGGGCGCGTTGAATTATGGATGTGGGCACACGCACCCGTGACCCCCCCAGGCGACCCCCGCTTTTGGCACGCGACGGCAAAAAGGTTAGCCATCACTGACCTATAGGAAAGGTGAGATATACATCTAAAAAATTGAACTATCAAATAATAATCTTTGTGGTTTGGCTGATGTCCACTTCTGTTCCTTGTGGACTACTTTAATTTAGATTTATAAATCTATGAAACTTGTTTTACCCCTTCTGGTTGTCAGCCCACATAGCAGAAAATTAAAGTACACAGGTCTGTTGATCAATGTCCACCTGTTCTTGTGGTGAAGGCTCACCTGCAAAGCATGTTCTGCTTGTGTTTGGAAGTCAACCTTGACATATATTTACTTCCAATGTCATTCCAATCTTTAACTAGCAGTTAAACTTGGCCATTTAGCTTTATTTGGATTTTATCAAATAAACTTGCTAGATTACATTCTATTCTATTCTATTCTACCACAGGTAATTTTTATTCCAGTGATTCGGCGTCAGCATATTGTGTTCATCAGAAAGAGAAATCCTTACCCTGTGTATTTTCAAGATTAATCATATTCATGATAATTTTTAAATTGATCATGAACATTGTCACATCATATTCCGAATGGTAAGGACTACAAATCAGATAACTGATCAACGTATGTTTCATGGCACTACTGAAGAAAGTATTTTGGAAAGGTTATTATTTAACAGCCAGTCACGATATATCCCTTAATCAGTTAGAGAGTGCGACTCCATTAGGATTAATCATGCTGGGTTTGACAATCCTAATTCAAAGAATCATCCCACTACACAGTATTGTATGCCTTTCATCTGCAACTATCTGTCATAAGAGAATATAAGCATCATTGGGTATAGAACAAAAGATCTTAGCATTATTTTCATGTACATACTGTTAGTATGGTCTTAGCAGACTGAACTGTACTGTTTGCATTTGTGTATGATGCTAATATCTGTCTGTCTGTCTGTCATCTACCTCCCTACCTGCTGCCTGCCTGTCTACCCATCTATTATCAATATTCAGCAAGCATATATGACACTGCACCTATCTCCTAAAGTTTTTGTCCTGGACTACAGTTGATGAGCAGCTAGTAGGCTAAATAACTTCAACTAATTCTTGCAGAGAACTCTAGAGGAATGTTGGGTGACAGCTGCTGCTCCTGCTGCCTAAGGCAACAACCTCATTCTACCCAATGGTAGGGTCAGTCCTTGGCAAAAAATGTTAATGAAAGCTGACAGAATGTCAGACATACCAGTTATCTACTGGGAAAATATATGCAAAAAAATGCAGTATGGTGGCAAAGGAAGAAGTCCAGGAGGAGTCAATAAATACCATGTTTTGTCTTGTTCTTTGTTGCATTAAATCCAATAATGTCCATTTCCTTAGCTGTACCAAATATCTATGTGGATGATATAGATGATCCATATAGATATTCGGTACAGTTAAAGAAATATTAGATTTAATGCAACAAAGTCGACACAAAACATGGCACTTATTTAAAGAATATTTAATATTCATGTGAGTCCTACATTTACAACAACCAGAAGTTTGAGTTCCTCAAAGTTCTTTTAATTCATTTTCTAGCTTTCTCTGACATATGGTCTTAAGTGGTTGCAGCCTCATGCTGACCTGGTCTAGCTCTGAAACAAACCTTGGCTGGGCTTCGGTGGGAGACTTCAGGCAACACGGGGTGGGGGGTAGACTTGACTGGAAATCAAAATGCTTCCTGGAAGAATGTTTTTTTAAACTTCTGTAGGTTTGCATTCTGCAAGAAAGCTGTACAAATCTATTCTAAATAATGAAATAGAAAAGGAAAGGGAATGTGGATTTTAAAATGTAAATAAACACAAGTCAGAAAGTGACATGCCAATTATTCAGAATATGAAATGTATGTAATGTGTGAAAACAGGAGTTTTTATTTTTGTGATGAAAACAAAATGGTTTAAAGCAACAGCTGCTTTTCTTTCCTTGCCTAAAAAGAGGAAAGATGTTCAATTGTGCTGCCAAAACCCATTCTTTGAACCAAAATGAATGAGTCTCTGTTTTTCTTTCCCTTCACTAATTTCTAAGCCATAGTTTTACATGAGATGCAGTAATTTGCCATATTTGGTTACTAAATTAGAAATGGCAGAACCAATCCTAAGGACTTAGGGGAGAAGGATGAAGGTGTGCTCATTATTTCTCAATGCCAAAACATGCTTAATATTGTGAAAGAACTTCCTCAATGAGGGAGAGAGAACACTCAGCTGTGCCCAAGATTTGAGATCTTAGAATACCGATATAATATTGCTGTGCATATATACTTTAAATTCTCTGGTTTGCATTCCTTTGTCAAAGTTTCACTAGACATTGTGACATCAAACTATATGCATATGTAGAAAGTTTAGCAATATTGCTTTCAAAATTTAAATAGAGCAGTGAAATATTATATTATCAGTTAGCAAAGACACATAGACATACACACACACAAACGTAAAGCTAGATTTGGTTTCTTGGCACAGGCACCATTTAATTAACTATCGTAAGGAGAATACTGTGCCAATTTTAAATAGCCCTTAAGAGATATACTACATGTGCTTGCCAAGACCCAGGCTTGCAAACAGAAAGGCGAGAAAGACTGGAAAGCTACTGAATAGGACACTTTCTGTTAGATCAGGCGCAGGAAAGAAGACAAGACCAGCGGGGTCTGTTCAACAAGTTTTATTCAGCTCTCAACTAAGTCAGAACAGACGAACGGCTGTGCTGCCGGAGCCCTTTTTATAGCGCTCCGGCAGACCAGCCGTCCAATGACAGCGGTTTAACTTTCCCGCCCGGAGGATTAACCAATCCCCGGCCGGATGTCCTTATAAGGACATAACACTCCTCCCCCCCTAGATGAAACATGGTTCAGCTCGTGTCAATCAACAGACGTAGTCACGCAGGTAGGCGGGACGTCTGGAAGCCCTGCTCGACCTGCGCAGTTCATTCTGTTCTCCGTCGTCCGTCTGGAAGGTGGCTGCTCCGGTGTCCTCCGACCCTCGCCCCTGGGATGCCTGCCGCTGGGTCGTTGAAGGTGCCGGCCCTGTCCGTGCGCCTCCGGCCTTGCTGCTGGGCTGCGAAGTGGTCGTTGCAGGTACCGGCTCCGGTGTGCCGCCTCCCGACCCGCTGTTGGAATATATCTGCTGGTCCGGTTTGTCTCTTCCCTGTCCTGGGTGCCGATCGTCGTGGACCGGTAAGTCCCTTGGGTTTCTTATATCTTTTGCAAATTGTCCGTAATTTTTAGACTTGTGTTGGTCGACCCTGTCTGGGTGGTGCAGGTCGACCTGGTCGGGTCGTTGTTGCTTGGGACGGGGGTCAGCTGGGCGGCGGATTTCAGACGGGTGGTGTAGTTCTTGCATGCCGGGGTGTCGTAGGCCTCCCTCACCGGGTTGTTGTTGGCCCTCTCGGTTGGGCATGTCCCGGTCTACTGGCGTTCCCTGGAGTTCCCTGCCGTCGGGGTGGCGTTGGGTCGCCTTGCCGGGGAGGCGTGAGTCTTCGCTGCCGTGGAGTCCCCTGTCTACTCGGCAGTTGCAGTACGGTAGCTGGTCTGCTGGCTGGCCGGTCATGTTGGGGTGGTACGGCCCTTCCTCGACTGGGTGTTGCAGGGCTACCTCACAATGGTGGTGTTGTCCTGCCCTGCCCGGGTGGCGTTGCCCTACCTCGACGGGGTGGTCTTGGCCTGCCCTGTAGGGGTGTTGTTGTCCTACCTCGTCGGGGTGGTTTCGGCCTGCCTTGTAGGGGTGTTGTTGTCCTACCTCGTCAGGGTGGTTTTCGCCATCCCCTTCCCACCGCTTCCGGAGTTGGTCGATGTGACGTCTACAGACCGCCCCGTCTTGCAGTTCGACAGTGTAGGACTTCGGGCCGGTTGAGCTCTCGATTCTCCCTTTAAGCCATTTCGGCAGGCCGTGGAAATTAAGCGCGAAAACCGGATCTCCTGCGGAGAAGGCTCGGAGGGGGCGGCTCGCGGTTGCGGTGACCTCGGAGTGGTACAGGGGGTGCAGTCGGTCCAGGGGTGACCTCAGCTTCCTGCCCATCAGCATTTCGGCCGGGCTCTTTCTAGTGGTGGCATGCGGCGTAATATGCTGAATCAAGAGGAAGTTGTCGATCTTCTCTTGCCAGTCGCCTGGCCCCATCCTGGCAAGGGCCTCTTTAGTGAACCTCACCATCCTCTCAGCTTGTCCGTTGCCAGCCGGTCTGTAGGGGGCAGAGAGGGCATGGCGGATGCCCAAACTGGCCAGGAACTCCTCCATTGGTTTCGAGGTCAGCTGCGGGCCGTTGTCGGAAACGAGGATGTCCGGCAGCCCGTGGGTAGCGAATAGTCGCCGGAGGGCTCTAATAGTGACTTCTGTAGTGATGGATGCCAGGGGAATGACCTCAAGCCACTTGGAAAAGGCATCCACCACTATTAGCAGGAACTTCCCTTGCATCGGGCCCGCAAAGTCTATATGTATTCGCGCCCACGGGTTGCTTGGTGTTTCCCATTCCGCAACAGGCGTTTGCGGAGGGGCGGGGCGGACTTCTTGGCACGGATCACATCTGGAGACCCAGTTCTCAATGTCTTTGTCCAGTGATGGCCACCAGACGTAGCTCCGTGCCAGTCCCTTCATGCGCACGATGCCAGGGTGCCCCTTGTGCAAAGTCTCCAATGTCTTTAGGCGCAAAGCCTGGGGAACCACAACCCTGTCACCCCACAATAGGCAGCCCTTCATGGTTGACAGTTCCTGCTGCCTCTTTGCAAACGGCTTGAAGTCGTCGGTCATCGGTTCTGCAGGCCAGCCGCGCAGCACCCAAGACAACACTTGCTTCAAAGTCCGGTCTTTCTGGGTTACTGCCGCGACGTCTGCGGATGTGACTGGGCAAGCCAGGTCGCCATCGATGTGATGCAGTCCCAGGGTGGGGGCTGGGTCCTCCACTAAGTCCTTTGATGGGCATCTGCTCAAGGCGTCAGCATTGCAGATGTTACTGCCCGGCCTGTGGCAAAGTTCGTAAGAGTACCCGGCCAAAAAAATTGCCCAGCGTGTCATCCTGGGCGACGAATAGTTAGGTGTGGGCTTGCTTCCCGACAGAAGGCCTAACAGGGGCTTGTGGTCTGTGATGACCGTGAACCTCCGTCCGTATAGGTACTCGTGGAAGCGCTTGATGCCCGCAACGATGGCCAGGGCCTCTTTGTCCAATTGGCTGTAATTTCTCTCGGCGCTGGACAGCGTCTTCGAGAAGTAGGCGATGGGGGCTTCCTTCCCGTCCGGGAACTGATGGCTGAGGACTGCTCCGACGCCGTAGGGGGATGCATCGCAAGTCAATAGCAGGGGGAGCGTCTCGTGGTATTGGATGAGGACACTCTCAGAAGAAAGTAGGTTCTTGACAGCTCTGAATGCTGCGTCCTCTTCCTTCCCCCACCTCCAGGAAACCGCCTTCCCCAGCAAGCGATGGAGCGGTTCAGCCACGGAGGCTTTCTGTTTCAGGAAAACACTGTAAAAATTCAGTAGTCCCAGAAACGCTTGAAGCTCCGTCTTGTTTTGGGGGGCTGGAGCTTCATGGATAGCCCTAACCTTAGATTTGGTGGGGTGAATGCCGTTCTTATCAATGAGATAACCCAGGAACTCGACTTCCTGGACTCCGATGATGCACTTGTCTCTCCTGACTCTCAAACCCTTCTCCTTGAACCGCTGTAAGACCATGCGCAGTCGCTCAAGTAGTTGGGTTTTGGAGTGGCCGGAGATCAAGACATCATCGAAGTAAGGGACCGCCCCTGGAATGCCTTGAAGAAGGCGTTCCATAAATGATTGAAAAATACCTGGGGCTGCGCTGACCCCAAATTGGAGGCGCGTGCATTTAAATGCCCCTCTATGCGTGACAATGGTTTGTGCCTCCGCAGTTTTTTCATCCACTGGCAATTGCTGGTAAGCTTGGGCCAGGTCCAATTTTGCGAATATTGATCCGCTCCCAAGTGAGTGCAGCAGATGTTGCACCACTGGAACCGGATATGCGCTCTGCTGGAGGGCCTTATTTATGGAACACTTATAGTCGGCGCAGATGCGCACAGACCCATCATGCTTCATCGGGGTCACAATGGGGGTCTCCCATGCAGCATGATCGATCGGTTCCAGGACCCCCTGGGCGACAAGCTTATCTATCTGGGCGTCGACCTTGGGCCTCAGGGCGAACGGAACCCTGCGGGGCTTAAGCCGAATTGGGGTGACATTTTTGTCCAAATTGAAGGAAATGGGTTTCCCCACAAATTTCCCCAGCTTACCATCGAAGACTTCCTTGAACTCTTCGATGATGGCGTCGAGTTCGTCCCTACGAATTTGATGGATCCCGCTGATAGACAGCCCCAATGGCTCGAACCACTCCATCCCCAGCAGGCTCGGGCGGTTTCGCCCCACGACAGTGATGGGTAGGACGCCCTGGAAGTCGTGGTAGGTGACCCGGAGCGAAGTCCTCCCCAGGATCTCAACAGGGTTGCCGCCGAAATCGACAAGACGGGCTCGTAGGGGCTTGAGGTCTTTCCTCGAGATGCCCGGTTTCAGGCGCTTTAACTGGTGCCAGTCCATGATGGAGTAGTTCGATCCCGAATCAACCTCCATAGAGCAGGGTGTCCCCTCCACGATCACGGTGGCATGGAACTTTGCGGCCGCATCGTCAATGGTGTGGATGCCGGATGACAGCTGCTCAGTTCTGACCGCCGCGTAGCCGCCGCCTCGTTGCTGAGACCTGGTAGAGGACCGTTTGGATGGTCTCTGGTTGTCTTGCCGTTTCTCGCCCCAGCCGGGGGGAAACGGACCCGTGGTAGGTGCTTCGGCCCTGCAGGCTTCCGCGATGTGCCCCCGCTTGTTGCAGCGTCGGCAGACGGCGTCTCTCCAACGGCACTTAGCCCTGGCATGGCTTCCTTTGCAGCTGCCGCAGGGCTCGATACGGGCGCCATCTTGTGTGCGCTCGCGACGGTTTTGGCGGGAGACCTTGTGAACGGCCATTTCGTCGTCGGAGCAGGAGCTGGCAGACGACTCCTCAGACGAGCTCTTAGGTTGGCGGTGCAATTTGTGCACCCCTTTAGCCCTATTCATGGCGGCAGCCGCCTTTTCTGAGATTTCGGCTGCGATTGCCTCCTCAACGACGTCTTTCAACGCGATCTTCTTTCGGCTGAGGAACTTACGTTGCAGTCCCATGTCCCTCATGCCGAAGACAATGCGGTCTCTGATGGCGTTCTCAACGTTGTCAAACTCGCAGTTTGACGCGAGTTGCCGCAGAGCTGCCACAAAGTCCTTGATGGGCTCCCCTTCCAACTGATTCCTTTGCTGAAAGGTGAATCTGTTGGCAATGGGAGTTCCAGTGGGAGCGTAGTGCTCCTTCAGCACGTCTTGCAGATCAGCCCAAGACATCTCCTCGATGTTCCTTGGGGATACGAGGTCGATGGCCATCTCCAGCACCTCGGAGCCGCAATGCGCTAGGAACAGGGCTCGTTTCCGTTCATCGGAGAGGTCTTGATAGTTGTTTCCCCGCAGAAACTGGCGGAAACGAACCAGATAGGAGGTCCATTTCTCGACTCTGGGGTCGAATTTGGAGATCGGAGCCATCGCGGCTTGTGACGCCTCCATCTTCAGTGACTTCAGCTCAGTGAGAAATTCTCGATGAGTGACTTAGCTCCGCGTGGCGGTTCTTTTCAAATCCTTCGTCGCCAGTGTTAGATCAGGCGCAGGAAAGAAGACAAGACCAGCGGGGTCTGTTCAACAAGTTTTATTCAGCTCTCAACTAAGTCAGAACAGACGAACGGCTGTGCTGCCGGAGCCCTTTTTATAGCGCTCCGGCAGACCAGCCGTCCAATGACAGCGGTTTAACTTTCCCGCCCGGAGGATTAACCAATCCCCGGCCGGATGTCCTTATAAGGACATAACACTTTCCAAACATAACATTGGAACATTTCAATGCTATTTAAGGGATGTATATTTTGTATGCAATTACAGTACACATAGGTGCAGTTGAGCTCCTGGTCATCACTTTTTGAACTACCAAGTAATTTCTTTTCCATGTATATAGACTTGTAATATACCTGCACGTGGCTTTCCAATTATATTTTCGATAATGGCCAGTTTTTCATGTGTTCTTGTTCTGTTTAATATGGATTTCATTTCAAATTTGGCCGATTGCCTAATGCCAAAGCACAGGGACCCATTTTGAAAAATGCAGCCAAACATACAAACAAACAAACAAAAACTTAACTGTTTCAGATGTAAAGTCGAATTGGGGAAAAGAAGCCTTTTTCTATTACTGTAAAGTAATAATATTGTAAAGAAATAATAATATTGGGGAGAATTCAACATGGACATTAAATCACATGATAGGAATGTACATACGTATCTTGGGATCAAATTGTGATGAAAAGGCATAAGAAAAATAAGGATGAGTAAAAATAAGAGCTCCTCAAAATATGCAATGAAAAGTGATTTTTTTAAAAAAAATCAAATGTAGAAAAATAACAAAATATACATAGCTGATCATCCCTAATTTGTGGAACTAGATTGTAAATGGGCAGCAATCCAAGATTATGGAGGGCAGTTCATATGACTAAATGTTTATCCATCTCTGTTCTGAAACGGCAGCCTAGAAAACGATGTGCTTCTATAACTTGCACAACAGGATTTAAAAATAAGTAGATTAAATTAGAACATTAGTTGCTTTTACTCTGCATCAGCCAACAATAGTTTAACATTTATATAATGCTTTCAAATGATTAATGCACTCAATTAATCCAAAACAAATTAATTAATCCAAAACTAATTGCATCAATAATTTTATTAAGACAGAGATGGTAAATATGCAGGCATATTCCTGAACTCTGATAATAGGATTCTATGCTAGCTAGGGCTGTCAGTAATTGTATAACCACAAGTTTTTTACTCTGCCGTTAGCTACAGAAAGTAGTATTGCTTCCCATATTGTAGATAAAGTGAGAAAACAGTGATTTATATAACGTAAGGGAACAACACCTGAGGCAGTGTGTGTGTGTACTTTCATTAGGTGACTTCTGAAAAATTATGTTTTTATATAAGAGAAGATTAATAAATACATAACAAGTGATAATCTCCTTTTCTTTTTCTTCCTATTTTTAATTCAATTTTTATTTTGAAGTTCAGTTGAAAACCACGGCAATCAATTCCCTAGTTTCTACACTCATTCTGTGGTACCGTTGAAAATATGTGGCGATATTTCTGCTTTTCTTTTTTTTCTATTTTTATTTTATTCAAAAATATGTTAAAGTAAAAAATACAAAACTTCAAAAAAAATTCTTTAAAAAAGACAAAAAGCCACAATGTTTAAAAAGTGCATTAAAAAAACCCAACACATATACTCATATTATCCCCCAGTTGAAGATTGATTAATATATCACAACAATATTAGTTTCCTATTCCTTGTGAAACAGCCCCCCCCAAATTTTAAACTATTAAATCTATTTGTAATTTACTAGCCTGCCATCTATATAGTATATTGATAAGCAAATAGTTAACAGGAAGAACAATAATAAGAAAGGCAAGATTAAAGTTTCAAAATCTCTGTTCAGAATGTGACATCTCGCCCTAGCCAACTTGCCATGGCCAACTCACCACAGGATAACTTGCTGCAGGACAATTCAACAAATACAAAATTTAAATTAATTTCAACAGAACTGTAGCCAATAATAATAAAATAAGATCAATCCAGGAATACAAGAGTTACAATAATTTCAACAAAAATGTGGTCACCAATAATAAAAGTACCTGAATGAAATGCTTAATACAGCATTGAATTCTCCTGTGGCGAGTTGGCCGTGGTGAGTTGTCCTGGACCCCCCTCTGTTAACAAACTGTTATTGTAATTAACTCGTAGAAAATTTATTGTAGAATCTTAAATATCCCAAATCATCCCAAAATATAATTGATTCATCCTGGATCAAATATCAAATATAATTCTGCTTTTCCAATCAGTAGTAGCTGAAACAGTCCAACACTATTCATACAAAATTACAGCAATTCTCATGAAACTCATGAGAGTTTTAGTTTTGTAATATATTGTCAAAATATTTAGAGACCTATGCAATTTGAACATGATTTTTCAGGTCCTTGGTCACTATGAATTTTACAATTCATTTGAACTTTAACATGCTAATCCTTAAAGGTGGCTCCCAAAGTTTAAATATACTCCATATGAAGAAAGGATGTATTTACAGTTATACTCAAAATATACTATAAATAAGCAGAAAGATTAAGCACTGCATTAAAAAAAAATATGGATGGTATCTTAAGAGCCACTTGCTGAAAATCAAGTGAGAATGGTGTTCTTAATTTTTTTCAATAGACATTGTGCTTATAATTCTATTTCAATCCCTGTTAGCTGCCCAGACTCACATTGGTTAGATGGGAAGCCATATGTCAATATAAATTAATACAATTTATCCTCTAGTCTAACTAATACAATATTAGATTATTTGCTGAATAAGGGTCAGATATTTTACAAGAATAAAAATCTTGTAAAAAGAACCCTTTTTAAAACTCAGTTCAAACACAAAGTTTAAATCTCAGATGCTACTACATTGCTATGTATCTAACATTTCATGGACTATTTATTTTTGATCGATATCAAAGAAGTACAGTTAAAAGTCACAGATGATACTTTTGGAGATAAAATGACACAGTTTAGAACCCACTGTGTTATTTCTAAGGGACTACTCACTATTATGAAATAGGAAGCTGAATTCCAATTAAGGATGTGACTCTTATTCAATTGTTCTTGCAGAGTTACTGCGTTTAAAAACGACTGTCTTTTCTAATTCTCTTTTTTTGGGGGGGGATCCTAATAGCATATGATTACACATTTTCAAGTACTCGTATAAAATAATCCTACATAATAAGGTGCAATCGCATGTTTCCAGGCAATACACAGTAGATAATAGAATAATTGTCTTCAATTTTGGTATCCAACAACATCTATTAAATGGTAGATTGCTGGTTCCTTATACCTATTATAAACAATGATTATTAGCAATTAAGTTACCTTATTAATAATTTAGAAACACTTGGCAGTTTTATTAGAACTGAATTGGCATGATCTCACCAACTAAACTATGAACAGTTAATTCCAAAGCAATTTCTGCTATTTATGATACATCTTTTGATTTTTCTCTGTACTGTATATATTATGTAGATGGTGAGATGCAAACAATGTGTAAAGTATTTTATTTGTTCAATTTATTTGCCCACCCCCCCCCCCCAATCTCAGGACTCTGGACGGCTTACACTATTAAAAACATTAAAATCATAAAATATAAATATTTTAAAACAATAAAAATGGAAATTACAATAAAAATAAAAGTATAGTTAAAAGATAGGGAGGGAGGGAAAAGATGCACAGTGGAATAGATGGGACTGGCTCTTAATTGATCAATTACCTCCAGTGTGATGCTCCCTCATTGAGGCTCCAGGCTCTTACAGAAGGTTAGAATGGTAGAAGCCAATTTCACCTCAGGGGTTAAGGAGCCACGACAGAGAAGACCCTTCATTTGGTCCCTGCCAGCCAAAATTCAGTAATGTCTGGAAAGCCCAGGGGCTGAGATCAATGCAGTCCCAGGCCTGTCCAGCATTGGGGGAAGCAACAACCACTGGGGTTGTCTGCCCTAATAAAAGCAGAGGAGAATCAGCTGATGATGATCAGTGGTGGTGAAAGGCAACAGATCACCTGCATCAAGAAATAGCTTTCTGATCCATAGGCATGGAGAGCAGAGCAGAGCAAAGTATAGAGGAGGTCTGCGACGCTGTTCATGAGGAGTCACTCCTGCCCCTCCTCACAAGGAACAGTGGATGATTTAGCTAGATGCAGGGGGAATGTGCGTTTGTTGGGAACAACTGTCTGGTTTGGCATGCACTTCCCTGGCCTTCATAAACCCTATTTTGTGGACTTCAGATTCGAGTTTCAGCCTTGTAGATTTTGGACCTTGCTTTGTGGACTCTCAACCTTATTTGTGGACTATGAACCTTGCTTTGCGAACATAGATCTTGTTTGTGGATGTCACACTTCCTCTTTGCCTTGAGGATTGATTCTGGTGACTATTGGACCTATTTTGTGGAACTAGGTTGCATGGGCTGTGGGTGGCTGCTTTGGAGAAAATTGGGGTGGAGCTTTACCGGCACCATTGGAGGGCTGTCTTCTGCGGTATAGCTGTGCTATAAATAAACAGACTTTACTGGTACCTGCACCTGCCAGCATGACCCAGGTCAGAACACTTGGCATATGGAAGAGTAAATTTGGAATGTAAGTGAAATAAACGGTAGGCCTTGAGTTACTAAACAAAAGTATTAGAACCAAAATAAATATGTTGATTGTATATAAAAATAAGGGAAAGGGGGAGGGGGAAAGTAATTGACCGGAATGAAAATAGTCTGACCTTATGGAATTAAATACCTGAAGAAAAATGAAAGAATAAGTTTGACAATGAATGAAAACGCAAAAATATATGAATTTGTATCATCTAGATTTTTGTTTCCGCATAGTCAATGTAGAAAACTATGTATTGGTGACAGCTGCATGTTGTGGTCCAATGAACATGAATATGAATGATACAGAGACCTTAGGGAAATCATGAAACATATTGAATGATTATAATCAGCTAACAAGAGGAAAAAAGATTCTGTTGGATGTCATGAATGGTGGGAAAGAAAGAGAAAAAAATCACTGGATGCCAGCTTTCCCAGGTAAACCAGGCAAAAACAGGACTAATTCTATTTTATTGTACTGCTACATTAAGAGAATCTTGCAAATCTGAAGGCACCAACTTCCCACCGCCACTTTTAACTGCTTGAGCCATTAGAACAGCTCTTTCCTTAATTTCTTTCTCTGACCATTAAGCCACCGGGGGTTTCTGTGTCTCTTGTCTCTTTGTTTCCTAGGCAGCATCTCTTCTCCTCAATCCCCAAGGACATCCACATATTCCATTCCACACATTCTTTTCCATCAATCCATTCTGAGAGTAAAGAATTAATGAAAATAATACATTGAGAAGTACTTACTAAAGTGGCTGTTTCAAATCTACTCATATGTACAGTATACATGGCACGTGAATGAACCTATAAGCATGACTTATTTAATTATGAAAAACTCAGGTAATTAGTGAAAGATACAAGGTAATGAAAGATTTGAATATATGCGGGTGCAAAAATGGATATAGAAAAAAAATAAAGAAGGGTAAGAAACTAGAGTGAAAATAGAATTATAAAGAGAAGGTTCAGTTCTTGAAACAAGGATTACTCTCACAACAGAATGAATGTAAAGAGAACATATAGAATCATGATGAAAGGAATGATGAAGGGAAATATTACATGCTATGAGAATGCAAAACACCGAGAGCCTATTTGAATGTTGCAAAAATATTGAGATCCGTTTTAGTGTAATAGTTTAGGCGCTGGTCTAGAAACCAGGGGACTGTGAGTTCTAGTCACACTTTAGGAATCAAAGCTGGCTGGGTTGTTGTTGTGGGACAATAGAGGAGTAAGGAACATTATGCATGTTCACCATCTTTTAAAAAAATTAATAGAGGCAGGATAAAAAAATCTCTAAAATAACCGAGGGCTGCCAGTATAGATGGGCAAATGGAGAAATATTAAAATAAAGGTATAGTTTGTAATTTATGGGATGTGATACAATTTAATGTGCGTGTGAAGGTTGCACCCAAGCTTGATATTTAGAAGAATACTATTAATGCTCCCTTATAAAAAGAAAATATGACATAATACAAAAATTATAGGGTGTGTGAATGGTTTTTTTCAATGTGCCTGCAAAAATATTTGGATGAATTCTTATTGGAATACTACAGGAATAGATAATGATCAAAATAAATTAAAGAGTATGCCAAAAAAGCCATGTTGTTGATTGAGGATCTGAATGATTTGCAATAAAGCGTAAAGTCTATGAGGCAACAAGGAATATGGACCTATAAATTAGCATATTTATTTTTTTATTTATCAAAGACCAAGTGTATGTGACAGGGAAAATGGAGTGAAAAATTGCCAGTATACCTAAGCAGCAAAAAATTAAAACAAGTAGATTAATTTGTGCATCTTAGCAGACTGTGTGTTAAATATGGGAAATGGATGGAGAAACGTAACATGCTGAAATGCTAATTTGTTACATGGAAATGAGATGCATATGCCAGAAAAACATTAAAGTTGAATGTGTTGGTTATGCATTATTTAAGAAGTGTGTATGCTATAACAAGAATGAATGGTGTTTAATGCAAAAATTAATAACTAATAACTCAGTCATTAATAAAAGAATGATTGAGGTGTGAATAACAAAACGGGAATGTGAAGAAATAATAGCCTGAAGGGAAAGACAATATTGTAGTTGGATGGAGCTAATGAAAGCCTCAAAACAAGGGAAGTTTTAAAAAAGAATCTTAGATTTAAATTCTTCCTTTTCTTTAGGAAGAAATAGGTTGGACAGAAAGAGCTGATTGGCTTGAAGTTACTAATAAACTTTCACAGCTGCCAGTGCATTTGAACCTGAGTTTCCCCAAGTATCAATCAAGAGTTAATACAGACATGAGAAAAAGCTTATTTATTAATAATCACATATCAAACCAAGATTCAGAATAAATAGCTTGTTTTTTCTTTGAGCATAATAATTGACTCATGGCTATACATGATCTTAATGAGGGGGTTGGATCTAAACCTTGATTCTCCTGATCCTAATTTTAATCTTGGTGCAAATGGAATCCAAATTGTTTAAGCAAGTTCTGCATAGTTACATTATTTCATTGCATCATCATATACCATAGCAAATAATAAAGTATTCTTACTTAGAAAGAAGCACAACAGGATTTTAATTACTTAGGTTGGTAATAAACTACATGCTGCTATAATTCATAAAAACAACACATGATTGTTATTAGAAGGACCAGAATGTGTTTCTAATTAAATAGTCATTAAAATAATATAGTTTCTTGGTAATATGTTCCAGAAACTTGGGGCATAGCATAAGGGAAGTTTCCTTGTTGAGCTAAATACCATGTATGGCAGAGAAGTTTTGTTTTTACCAGCAGTTTGCTTTATTTGGTAGACTTTCGAACAAAATATTTTGGATTAAAGATATAGAAGCCATTTACATATGCAGAACCACAGTCTATAAATACTTCCCATTGCTCATAAAATCATGCCATGGAATTGCACTTGTTTTGCCTAAAGGCATATCCAGACCTTTTATTATGGGTGTTTGCATGCATGCATGTGTTATTATGCTAATATACACATAATAATCAAATCTTTTTGAATGAGTAGAGCAGAAACAGCTGCATTTGACAAACTGATGAAGATATAGGGCTTAAAACTGTCACAGGTTTGACAAACCTGATATGAGACTAGTCAGATTGTGTGATGTAGGTCATGACACTCACAGTGATTGGGACTGAAAAATCTATGATCTGCTCAGCTTTTATTTGACACTTCAGAGTTATGCTTCAAAGTGTTTATACTTTTTAAGAACATACAGTATGTGTGATTAATTTCAGCAGCCTTCTTTCAAGATAATAGCTTTTTAAAAAAAGTTCAGACATCAAACACAATTCCTGAATGTTCTATCTTTAGAGAAATATTGTTCATTCCAGTACCAGATTTCATTTGAAAGCATAGTCTCTGGTTTTTGCAAAATGAAACTATTTGAATGCTTACAGTAAAAATGTACTCTCATTTGCATGTTTAAAGTATGTGATATCTTGGTTGATCATATAACACCATGTTAAGATAATATATTGGACATGAATATATTCACATATACTATCCATTGTGATAACTAAGCTGTTTTAACAACTGGAGAAGTCTATAATCAGGAATTAAGTATAATCTCTAAGGAGAGTGGTTTTGTTCACATGTAGGAATTTTAAAAAAATCTGGGTATGTTTAATCTAAAGAAGCAAAGGCTTGGGAGAAACATAACAATAGCTTTTAAATACTGGAAGAGCTGTCAAAGGAAGAAGTTGTGTATTCACTCCTAGTAATATTTAAGGTAAGGCAAACTTCAATGGGTGAGCTGAAAGGAAAGTGATCAAGATTGAAATAAGAAGGAATTTTCTGACTATAAGAGCTATTAAGCAATGAAACAGCCTGCCTCTTGAAATCATGGCTGCTTGATCAGCCATTTGTCTGGGCTAATGTGAGAATTCTGCACAGGCATGGAATTATATTAGAAAATATAATTGTTTGGAAAAGTCCTTTATAGGTTCATGATTCTACAATCCTTGTCTATTATCATTTTTACTACTTTTAATATGTAAATTTTAAAAATAGTTTTAAATCATGCACGCTGCTAAAATCTTCAGTAAATCCTGGAGTAGATTTGAGGTGTGCAGGTCATGTTGAAGACAGCCATATATATATCTATCTATCATAACTTTTACTTTTGTGATCAAACAGAGATTGGAGTCCCCTTTCCTCATCTCATTCCAGAAAAGAACAACTGATAATGAAACAGTTTCACCATCACTTTTTCAAATGAGTAAAGTCAGCCTGGGTGTTACTTCACAATATGATCAAGAACCCAAATTTAAAATGCACAAATGAAAGGAAAAAAAGCATGCATATTTAATCACTTTATCAACATAATTATCTACAATAATTGCTTGACAAATATTAAGGTTTATCAGTGTTGCTGTGAATTGCTTTTAAAAGATGCTTACAGACTAAAACATTAGTATTAATAATTCTTCAGAATGTATTGGTTTTCTCTCTGTGCTAACTCAAGATTGCTGTAATGTATTTTCTTTAAGGAAGTACTTACATTAGGTCTTAGTTCAGCCGCCATTTTGTAATATTTTTCAGCTGCTTCATTGAGACTAGCTTGTCTATTGAGAGAAGAAAAAAGGGCAAGTTCAGTGAAATTCAATCTGGTAATAGAAAATGAAAAATTAATTGAATCATTGACATTAATACTTAAAATACATTTTCAGGTACTGATTATGATGTGAATGATTCATTAACTTAAAATACAGTTTTTTAAATAATGAAATTGATATAATTACAAAGTCCACATTAGTATGAACAAAACATTTGAGTCTATATATACAATTAAAAATTAGCTTGTAAACAATTCTAATTCATGTCTTAGCTTTTAAAATTGGAACTTAAATCCCAGTATAATGCTAATCATTAAAGTTACATGAAAATGTAGTTCCCAATTACAGATATAGCAAACTACAGTATTTTAATGTATCTAAACCAGTAGCATGAAGCAAAGTGATAGATATGGTTCCAGCAGTTGTGCTTGCTTTAGGAATATTATCATTTATTTGTAAATTTGCCATTGAATTGGATGACACCATAATTCTATATAGCTAATAGATTAGCCTGTGTGTCTGTGGTAACTGTGGACAAGCAAGTCAATGCAGAAAAGCACTGCATTCACTTTAAAAAGAAAAGCACACACACACAAAATGAGCCTGAGGAAGGAATGTTTGTTGATGATCTTGAAGAGATACAAAAACCAATCTATTTTGGGTTACCTTCTAGCTTCCACACATTAAAAAAGCGAGCTCAAGAGATTGAGTTGAATAAGTAATTCATAGATGATATGATCACCCACACAAAAAAAATAGTCGCCTTTTCTTAGTGATGGTTAACATTCATTTTGCTTGGTTGCAGCATCTACTTGTTTTGCACTGCGTTCACTTAATTCAACACAGTGAATCAATCAATGCATGATGTGATGAGGGTTGAGAGCCTGATGCTGATACAACATAAGGGGAGCAACTGGTACAAAATCTGCCAACTGGCTTCTGTGCATAAGGGAGGACTAAAACTTATCTCAGCACCTGAACCATTATACCACCCAAAGTTGTGGATAGCAATTGTTTGTTCTAAAATTGAGAGTTGTCCTCAATCTCTCAAATACTTGTTTTCTATATTCATTTATCAGGGAAAATAATGTGTTGATTTTAAATATAAAGTGAATGGAATGTAGTAGTAATCACTTTTTGTGCTATGTAAGCATTAGACTCTGTACAGCCTCAATAAAAAATGGCAAAAGAAATAATGGCAAAATTGGCACAGGATTCCAGTGTGAGTTGTCTTCATTAAAGTAATCAGATCTGGCCATACTTTTAAAAAGCAGGATGTATACAATGCATACAAACATGAAGCTGAGAAATGCCGTGTGATTTTCTGTTTTCATTCTGGAAAAACTGTATGCATATTAAACTTGTTAATTTTATGCAGTAAAATATTGATGGTGATACTGAAGACAATGAAATAAAAAGACCTAAGCATATGAGCCGCATTGAACACAACATCAAACTCTGTATTATCCAACTCAGCTGCTTTCTTGGCCATCTCTGCTGCTTCCATCAACCGAGAGTCTTCTAATAGAAACTGGCCTGAAAAACAGATATTAACAATTACAGCATACCTCACACTTTAACACTGACAGGGCTACATCACTCTATGAACGAGAGTTTCTCTAAATAGAAAAAAGACCCTTTTTTGCTGATTCTTCCTTCCTTCCCCCTTTCCAATTGTCAAATATGCTCCAAAAAGGAACAGTATAGGACACTGTAAAAACAAGAGTAAATTTGGGGTAAAAAAGACAACCTCATTCTGAATTCTATTCAGGGAAGCCTCTGCTGAAGCAAAGAACCTTCTATTAACAGAAGGGAAAAAATGCAGTACAATTCTTTAATTTTCAAGTGGCTGTAACTTAAATGTAAGTTTTAGAAGAACTGAACAAAACATTATGCTTGTTGACAAGTTAGAGGGCAGCAATTAATTACTGATTAATTTTAATTTGGTTGTAGTGTTTCTTTTCAAAGCATTACAAAATATGCCAAAATACTCTCAGCACTCTAAGATCATTCTGATCCAGTTAAACTTACAATAAGAGAACAATTTGCATTGTGAATTATTAACTGCATGCTATGTTAACCAAAATGAACTAAGAAAATTAAAAACATTAACAAAGAAAAACTCTGCAGGTTCAGCTAGAGAACAACACGCTACATGATCAGTTGTAAATTATATCAAGTGAGTGCATAATTACAGTCATTTAATGCAAATAATCAATTTTATTATAACCCAGAAATATTACATGCTTTGCAATTATTAGGAAAATGTATTATTCAAAGGAAATTAACTCGAAGTCTCAGTGGTTGTTATTATAAAGAGTGTTATTTGGCAGAACTTTTTTGTCATTGTTTCCAGTCTGTTGCAGTATACTAAAAAGAATCAAATCTACCAGTAGTTCTCAATTTATGACCACAATTGGGAACAGAATTTCCATTGCTAAGCAAGCCAATTATTAAGTGGGTTGCACTTGATTTTTTGCCAACTGAAGTTATTAAGTGAATCACAGAGTTATCAAGTGAAACTGGATTCCCCAATGACTATGCTTACAGGAAACCAGTTGGAAAAGTCATAAATGGTGATCACATGAGCCCAGGATGCTGCAACCATTGTAAATATGTGGGCTGCCTAGCAGGTGAATGTTGATAGCATGTTTGTGGGGATGCTATGACAGTCATGAGAGCGAGGCCCAGTCATGTTACTTTTCTCAGTAGTGTTGCAACTTTAAACAGTCACTAAACAAAGGACTATCTGTATAAGCATCTATGAACATACTGAATTATACTAAACAATCTGGGTATACACAGTGAACAGTAGCATTACTGCTAAATAGCCTGACTAGGTGGCTCAGTGGTTAAGACGCTGAGCTTGTCGATCAGAAAGGTTGGCAGTTCGGCAGTTCAAATCCCTAGTACAGGTCTCCTGTGTGAGCAGGGGGTTGGACTAGATGACCTCCAAGGTTCCTTCCAACTCTGTTACTGTTACTGAAATGTTTCAAAACTGTTATCAAGCTACAGAATCAGATAAAATCAGCAGAAACATGGAAACTAGTGCTCCTTTATCAAAGTAACAACTTCTCATAAAAGGAGCTCTGTAAGAATGATATTCAGA
This sequence comes from Ptyas mucosa, assembly GCA_012654045.1. Taxonomy (NCBI): domain Eukaryota; kingdom Metazoa; phylum Chordata; class Lepidosauria; order Squamata; family Colubridae; genus Ptyas; species Ptyas mucosa. The sequence goes on from WNWU01013802.1 coordinate 17,821,370, forward strand.
TAAGCACAGACGTATTGCAGCAACTTGGAACCATAGAAAAAGGAAACAGGCTGCCTATACAATATCTTCCAACAAAACAGATACACATACAGCTTTAGCAAAATGTGCCTGAGCACTCAACCCAATGTAGCACAACCAACACAAGTTATGAAAAGGATAACACTGCCATACGTCAAAAACTTATCAGAAATAACCAACAGACTATTACACCCATACAGCATTACTGTAGCACACAAACCAACGAAAGCCTTTCAAAACATCCTAAGTAAATGAAAAAACCCAGTAATCCAAGAAGAAGAAAAAACAGAAGTAATCTACAATATACAAATATAAGGATTTTAACAGCCACTATGTAAGACAGACAGACAGAAGACAATGTCCATGAACACCAAGTAACAGTCAGGAGATACTATGAAAGCTTACAATACTTGGACAGACTCAACCATAGTTTCAACTGGGAAACTGAAAGCATGCTAAACCAAGCTAAATCCCAAACCACTAGGGAATTCCTGGAAGCTTGATATTCAGACAAATCAGCCATTAACAGACAAGAGACATAAATCACATTTACCTACCATTCAAAAGAAACAACAACAAAATTAAGAAGGAAACAAAAAGTCCAGAATACATCCTCTCCAGTAGCCTATATTCAGATAAGCAGTGATCAACACTAGAATTAACCCCAGACAACTAACTGAGCAGTAAATAACAGCTTAATCAAGGTACTACTGAAGAGAAAACCACACATACCCCCAAAACTGGCAGGGCAAGCTATTGTATATAAACAGGAAGCAAACCTCACATTCATTCACACTGATGATATTACTTGGATAATGTAAAATCTGCATGATCCAATGCAGTTTATCCAGTCCCCCTTGCATGCACACATATAAATGCACACAAACATGCCAGAGTAGAAACACATTCAAGACCAACATATATGTACATTCCATAATTAGAGTTTCAAAGATACACATGCAAACTCACACAGAGTAACATATACACACTGATTAGAATTTAATGGCCTAAATTCTAATTGTCTAATTCTATGCATTCTTCCATAATAGTTTTGCCAGGGCAAGCCCACAAATGTACATCCATTTGTCCTTGCAAGGTAATTAATTTTAAAGAGATTTCAATCATAAATGAAGCCTGATAGTTGTATACAAAACATTTTTAATTTGAAATGTTTTGAACTTGAAATTCCTTATTTCATGCTTGGAATAAACTGAAGATTTTATTTTAACTTATCTGAAGAGTTCTGGTACTATTATGTCTTTACTGTAAATATTTTCAGTTTAAAGTGGTTCCATTTTGAGATTAAGACTCTTCCAGCATCATCAGAAAGAGTATGTGGAGTAAAGCTGAAACTACCAATAAATTATACGTTTTAGCTTGAAAATATGTTTAAAGCTCAAAACATATCTCCAAATGTTCTACACGGTCCTACAGCTATTCATTATACTTTCAAAAAGATTTCTGTTCGGTTGCATCCTGCAGCATACTGGAAAAGTGTAACAGTCCTACAAAACACTTTTCTATACATAACAAAAAGTAATCAGTAAAAGTAACACACTTAAATATCATGTACTTCATAAAGAACTTCTAATTTACAATTAATATTGCTCACAAATAATTTTAAGATGTCAAAGTCCCATTTACCAGTATTCATCATTTATGTGGTTATATAGGTTACTAATGAAGGATGGCAACTGTTATCTCCTTCAGAACTGATGGCCATGCCACTGGCCATATAGGCCCCAGTAGATTATTCAACTAATACTCCGCCAGTACTTAAAAAACTATAATCATTTATAAAGAATTTTGTACAATAAAATAGTATCCAAAGGAAAGCATTTATTGGCAAACTTACCATAATGCATATAACAGTTTCCCTTCATAGGATCCAACTGAATTGCCTTTAAGAAATATTTTTCCGCCTCTCTCTTGCGACCCTAAAGAAAGAAAAAGCAAAAACAGATTTTTGACACCAGTTTACAACTACTTATGAGCAAAGACCTACAACTGAGAAACGGAAACATTAATTTTACAGAATTAGTGAATTAGCATAATCCTACTAGAACACAAAATTCACTCTGTTTTCTTCTGTTTAAATAATATATTTTCTATTACTACACATAATACTGATTATTTTTATGCCAGGGAATAAACAAAATAGGGAATAGGGAAAAACAAAAATGGACAATTTAGTATGTTTAAGGACCAAGAACACTTCCTATACTTGATATACAATTTGTAACTAGAGCAAGGGCAAATAGAACTAGATGAAGACCTATATTTCACACCACATCAATGTACAATGTACAACAGAAATAGGATTGAAGTGGGTTTCCCCCCCATGAGCATTACATATTCTGAGATTAAAGAAAGAAAGATGAGAAGTCTGTATCTTCTTTCTCATCAGGAACTGTTTGACTCTTCCACATTTAGTATGTGGCAATGTGTAGAGCAAAGCAACATTTCCATATAATTTTAGCCTAGCTCAAATTTTTATTTTTATTTACTGTTGGATCAGAAGACTGAGGTTCTAGTAGAATGTTCCCCCCACTGTGCTCCCAATTGTGTATATGGCGCAAGCAGAATTTCTAATATGAAGTACATAATCACATCTATAGAATTTTCTATTGATAGGATTTCTCAGCAACAAATGCTCATGGTGAAAACTAGAAGCTAACTATGGTTATTGTATAAGTGTGCATGAAGATCGTAATAACCATCTATCAATGCACAAGCTTAAAACAATTCATATAGGCAGAAGAGAAATCTTGAATTGAGTAATGATTTGATTCACACAGAGAGGACCAGTCTCCCCCAAAGCAGTCTATAAGCAAACTTCTGCATTGCATAGTTGTCTGCCAATTGATGCCTTCTCACAGATGATATGTCCAGTTTTAATATTTTATTGAGTACAACCAATATTTATATATTTTCATTGGAAGTAAAATATAACAAACATTCATACAATGCTTAAAGGAATGAAGACAACAATGAATAAGACGGAAAAAAACCCTAGGTCTCTTGGCAAAGCTACAAGAATAATTTGGATTATAGGATAAACAGGGCACATTAAAAATCAGAGCAGAGCATTCAAGTTATCATCCTCTTCTGGCAAGTTTCATGTCACAAAACATTCATCTGCAGGTCATCAAAACTGCAGTCTGAGACTGGAACACATTGCTAATCCTGACTGAATTAACATTTACATCTATTATGTCATGGTCTGAAACAGAAGAACACTATTAGTCTTAGACAGTTAATTATCATGTCTCATTGCACATTCAGTTTTCTTTCCTATTTCAAGAGAGGAGAGAATTCACTGGACTTCTTCCTTGCCCATTACGCTTCAGCCTTCAGAATTATCTCCTGAAACAAATAGCAATCCCAAATATTTTTCCATTCAGCTAGAATGTTATAATTGGCTTCTCAAAATACTCTGTTTAAAACTGTTTTCAATCTCTTATAAGATTTTATTCTCAGTGAAAAGAAGCTTCCCTTTTCCTGCTTCTTGTCATAGTGTTTAAGATTATATTTCTAATTTCATTTTGGGTTATTACTGTGATAGAACTGAAGACTCAATGAGTGCTTTTTTTTCCTGACATGCATCATTCTATGCTTTGAAAGTAGGTAAGGGAAAATGTATGTTATTTATTTGAACATTTTTGATCTGTATCATTAGCCCAAATAGCTCTAGGTGACATTTATAGCCCAAGTAAAATGACAGTCCCTGATCTTAAGATGACATTTTAAGAAACACAGTATTCAAAGAAAAAAAAAAGGGATGAAGAGGAGACAGAAAAAAGGCTTGGATATTAATTGTTACATTTAAGAGCTGTAATTTTACATTTTGACAAGAAAGTCAAAAGTAGTATCTTCGATTCTCTGTCTGTAAGGAATGGCTTTGAAGAACAGGAGGAAGGGCTGCCAGCAGTGCAATGATCAGATAAGCGAGGCTATAGCCAAGAGCAAGAAACTAGTTTGAGAGAACATGTAAGACAAGCACTTCCCTAGCTTACACGAAAGTGAAACAAAGAAAAAGCACAGACTTTCAAGATACTATTTTTAATTTTATTTATTTGTATCCCACCTTCATTATTTTTTACAAATAACTCAAGGCAGCAAACATCTTCCCACAACAGCCACCCTTCTTGTTATGGGAAGATATTCACTGCCTTGAGTTATTTGTAACTCAAATAATGTGGTGAGGTGGTTTGGGCTGAGGGAGAGTGACCCAGCTGGCTTTCCTGGCTCAGGTGGGACTTCACTATAGCTATAATAATGGAAGTGGTCCTGACCTATATGGCATTGGTTTCTTAATCTGGACCACCTTGTAGGGTTGATGCTATTTGTAATGTTATGTGGAAGTGACCTTAGGAGACCAGACAAAGAGCTGCTCTTTAGGAAATGGTCAGATAAGAGGGATAGTGAGTGGAGCAAGAAGCTCAGGAGGGTCCCTTCCTAAATTATTGGCTTCTAAAGGTGAGAGTGGGAGAATTGTACTTTCAGACTTGCAGGATTCTATTTATGCAGTTTTACAATAAAATAGAATTAGATTATCTGGCTGTATTTCCTGTGTGATCTATCTGGTAAGGAAGATTCTATCTCATTTTCAAGATAGCTGAAAATAATTTGGCAGTGTTTCTAAACTTGTTTTAATGCTACCCCTGAAGACTGTTTAGTAGCTACAGCTGATCCAGAATACAGTGGCTTATGAAGTGTCTGGTATGTTGAAATATGCTAACATAATATTGTAGCTCTATGAGCTGTACTGGCTACTAGTGAGCTTCTCGATACAATTCAGGTCGCTGGTTATCACTTATAAATCCTGTCATAGCATAGGACCTTGTTATTTGAGAGAGTGCCAGTTTTTTATCATTTTTGCCTGTCTGGTAAGGTTGGTCAGAATAAGTATGGTCTAAATTCCCTTGATTGAACAATGTCATATGTAGAGACTTAGGAAGACTTAAATTCTCTGTCATGGTACCTGTCTTCTGCAATAGAATCCGCCCAGGAATCCGTATGGCTTACATTTATTTAAGTTCTGAAAATCTCTGAAAATCTGGGAATTCTCCCAGGCCTTAGTGTAGGGAGGATCCTGAGCCCCTTTAGATTTTTCTTTTAGTGTTGGGTATGGTGCACATTCTCTTCTGAATGTGCACGATCAGTTTCTCTGAGGGTTTTTTTTTATTTTAAATATATTCTGCCCAAGTAGTTTGAGCCTATAAACTGTATACATACATACACACAAAGAAGCTGGTGGTAGCAGCCATAGGCTATCCATCATTCTGAAATCTCCTTAGCTATACATAATTTTTTTACCTAAATAATTTACCTCTTGGAATGTAATACAGATGGAGGTGATCAAGAAGACTGTAGATTGCTAGAGAAATTACAACAAAACACAAAAAACACAAATATGCACATACTTTTTAATATTTTTATAATTAACATAAACAAAGGAATTTAACATTCCAGATGTGAGAATTTCACCAAATATCCTCTTCTTCTGAGGAAAAAGTGTGTGTGTGCATGTGTGCGCGTGTATGTGTGCATGCGGGTGTGTGTATAAACAGCATACATACATGTGCGTATATGTGAAGATCTGTGTGTGTGTGTGTGTGTGTGTGTGTGTGTGTGTGTAGATTTATATATCTGTATCCAGATTTATTTAGAATGTTTGAAATGTTTTGAACTTTTAATAAGGAATGCTGGAATAGCTGTTTCTTCACTCTATTTCACAATCTTATGAAACAGTCATTTCATTAGCTTAAATGTTATTTGATATTTAAAAATATCATATTTTAAGTATTTTTAAAGGTATTTTATTGTATGATTACTATTATATGGTTTAAAAGTAATAAAGCAACAATGTAAGCCTGTTACAGGTATGTTTTGCAATATCATTTGTGTATTACAGGAAATATAGATTTCATAGAATCAGAGTTAAATCTTGTTCCCTTTTAAACAAGTTTCAAACAGACTTACCGTATATACTCGAGTATAAGCCGACCCAAATATAAGCCGAGGCACCCAATTTTCCCCAAAAAACTGGGAAAACTTATTGACTCGAGTATAAGCCGAGGGTGGGAAATGCAGCGGCTACTGGTAAATTTCAAAATAAAAATAGATACCAATAAAATTACATTAACTGAGGCATCAGTAGGTTAAATGTTTTTGAATATTGATTTCAAAGAAAAACAGTAAACTAGCTCTGTAAGTGGAAAAGAGGATCAACAAAAACAAAAATCTTGTCACCATGGTGAAGAGAAGCAGTTGTGAAATGAGTGTCACAGTTGTTAAGAATGCTACAATGGGCATAAATGATGACCAGTCATAAGTGTGAGGACCAGTCAGAAGTGCGAGGACCTGTCAGAAATCACTTTTTTCAGCCCTCTGGGTAGTCCTTTTGTGCATATGGACTACTCAGAGGGCTGAAAAAGTTTTTTTTGACTGGTCCTCGCACTTGTGATCAATCCTCGAACTTACGACTGTCCTCACATTTTACGTTTTTGCCCTATCTTGTCACCATGGTGAAGAGAAGCAGTTGTGAAATGAGTGACATGGTTGTTAAGAATGCTGCACGGGCATAAATGTGAGGATGGTCATAAGTGTGAGGACCGGTCAGAAGTGTGAGGACCTGTCAGAAATGAGTTTTTTCAGCCCTCTGAGTAGTCCCTATACACATATATCACATGACCAGCTAGCCACGCCCACCCAGTCACTGGCTTGATCTAATTTCAGGCAAGTTCAAGCCTCTCCCTCTTTTTTCTTTTTCTTTGTTTTTCTTTCTTTGTCTCTTTCTTTCTTCTCTCTCTCTTTCTTTCTCCCTCCCTTTCTCCTTCTCATCTGGCATTCTTAGAGCTCCACTACTGATTAGCTTAGCCCAGGGGTGGACAAATGTGGCCCTTTTACAACCTATGGACTTCAACTCCCAGAATTCCTGAGACAGCCAAGCTGGGAGAACCCACTCCTGGCTTAGCCTGAGCAAGGTTAGCTAGCAGCCAATTACAAGAAGCTCTCAATTACAATCAGCTCTCAACTCAAGCTCAGTGCACATGGGATCTCCCTAAACAGTGAGGATTTCTTTGTTTCTTTCTTCCTTTAAGCCCCCCCCCAGCCCGTTTTTGCTTCCAGGGGGCTGCAGGGAGTCTTGCTAGGCACCCCCCTCATGCCCCTAGCAAGCCTGCCTGCCACTCTTGGGAGGCAAAAAGGGGCACGGGGAGGGGCGCCGCACCCCCCACGCCCGATTTTGGCTTTAGGAAGCATCCCTGCCACTCTTGGGAGCCAAAAAGGGGCATGGGGGAGGGGCGCCGCTCCCCCCCCCCCACACCCCATTTTGGCTTTAGGAAGCCTCTCTGCCACTCTTGGGAGCCAAAAAGGGGCACGGGGGAGGGGTGAGCAAGTCTGCCAGCAACCCAGGGAGCCAAAACCATTGCAGGAAAAAAGGCATTTTTTTCGTGACTCGAATATAAGCCGAGGGGGCTTTTTTCAGCCTGAAAAACATGCTGAAAAACTCAGTGTCACGCCCGATGTGCACGACACTGACAGGATGAGACGAGCCAGCAACAGCCTCCATCAATGGTGGTGGGGAGCACTGGGTGCAGGCGATACGGAGAGCCAGCGGGAGTAGGATGGGAAACTGCAAATGAGTGATGGGCGGAAACCTGGAAAGAACTGCTACAGCTGGAAGGGGGTGGGGTGACATAATAAAATGCGCTACGAGGCAGATGCTCATAGCGCCAATTTTGAAAGGGTTCGGCTTGGCGTGATTGCGTATCTGACGCAGCATTAAACCAGCATTACACCCCACTCTGATGTGTCCAGCTGTGTTTTCTTGCTGTTTCCGTGCTGTGCGGGATAAGGAGCTGAGACTCAGCTTATATTCGAGTATATACGGTAAATATAGTTATATTATTATACCACTGCACATTTTTGATGATTGTTTGAATGACCAGTTATTTTTATGCTTTTCAAGTTCTAAATGTTATTTCTGAATACTAAGAGATAGAAAATATTTTTTACTAGTTTATTAACAGATTAACAGAAATAGATTTTAACACCTACATGATAGTCTGAAGTTGTTACTGCATAGGGTTACACAGTGTGGGATTTTAGGGCTTCATAAATATGCATACTTAATTACCACGTATTTATTCAGCATTAGTACAAGAGTCCCCTTTTGATTGTAAATTAATATATCTAGTTCAGGTATCTGTCTTACTAATTATGTTTCATTTATGAGAAAGCTAACAATAGCGACATCTGTTCACAAAATGCTTTTAATGTAACATTAGAAGGTTCCTGTAATTAAATACAAATTAATTTACACATTTATTTTCCTCTTGCATATATCTTGCAATTCTATCTTAATAATAGTAATGAAGGTACCATCTATCATTTCATCTTCTTACCTACACTACCCATCTTTTTACTCCACTCAAGTTCAGATTCAGCTGAGAGAGAGAGAGAGAGAGAGAGAGAGAGAGAGAGCGCGAGAGAGAGCGCTATTGCTCCAAATACTGTATCTACTAAATTAAGAAAATTCTTAATCTGGAGATGACACCTATATTGTTTTGTTCGTGATCTCCTCCTAAGATCCTGTATGAAAATTGTTAGTATCAAGATGTATGTATTTGTGCTTAAATGGCTGTTTATGTGTGTGTGAGAGAGACATTTAAATAAATGAAGTACTATTCATATTTAACAGGAAACCAACATCACATTGGTATCTTATACCTGGGTAACTTTGGTTCTTTGAAGCATGTCTGGACTATACTCTTCTTCAAATATTCATCAGAAAAAAAAATGATGGGAATATTTTTTTCTGATCCCATGTCAAAATTTCTCCTTTAGCAGAAATAGTTTATAATGAGGATGTAATTAGCTGGATCTAATCCTGTGGAAAATTGTAATTAGGTTCAGATAACAAAGAAAGGGAGAAGAGTGAGGGGGAAGATGCTGCTAGCTTATAGAAAATGCATTAAAAAAGAAGGCTTAGTTTCAGCTATTGAACCAATGAGTTCAAAAGGAATGTTTTAAATAAACAAAAAGCAACATGGATCTAATTATTGCAATGGTTTCTTTATGACCAAATATACCTTTTTAAGTAATGGAAAAGTCACAAGAGCCCAAGAGGCATCTAAATGTCCTTAACATAATTGTGACTAATTTTTTTTGTTAAAAATTGGTGTTAGCACTGGTTATAGGCATCCAAAACTAGCTTCCAAAAATAGATTTTTTTTCCAAGCAGGGAAGAAAAGAGTTTTCCCTTCTATTCATTCTCTAATCCCATAATTATAACTTCCCTGGAAGCTTCAATTTGGTTTTATTTAAAAGATAATGAGGTCAAATGCAAAGAAGCATTAAGTGTCAGGCATAGTTATCCCCAAATATACAGTCTGAACACAGGTATTTGTAACAGTCATCTTCAATTACACACTGACAGTATATGAAGTCATGACTTAAACGATATAAAAAGAAGAAGAAAATCACCATCATAGGAAACTTGTCATTCCTCTGGCATGTAATAGGGTAGATGTAAAATAGGCAATAGGTAATAATGTGTCAGTCTCGTCAGAAAACCAAGTCTTGCAGCATCTTCTAGATGCATTTATTATTTACATTTGTGAATTGTACAAATCGTTCTGCAGTTTCTTTCAATCCGCAACAGATATGCCATAACAAATTTGTCAGTGATGAAAGTGGTTCATTTCCCCCACCCCTAATTTTTAGCTGTAGGCAATGCATTCATATTAGATTCATATTAGGAATTTAGGACTGATAATTATTCTGGCATACACACTGAGATTGCTGGATACAGTTCTACAGGATTGCATACTGCAGTAGTTCTCAACCTTTTCTTCACCACGGACCCCCTTTAAATACCTTTTGTGGCCATGGATCATGCCCATGGATCCCCAAGACTCAAGATTTAAATCATAATATTTTTTTAAGGCTTCACAGACCTCCCATGGTGACATTGCAGGTCCCCAGGAGTCCAGTACCCACAGGTTGAAAACCACTGGTCTACAATATTTTCTAATTATTCACCTGGTTAAGCCATTAAACAGTACCTTTTTATGTTTTCAAATCAATATTCCTTCCTGGTAACTTACATGGACAATTTTTCTGAAATTTTCTTGGAAACATTTTTTTTTAGGTCAAATTGCCCTTGCCTTTTTTCTGCAGCTCAGAGAGAATCCTGACCCAAAGTCACCCAGCTGGTTTCTGCGTAAGGAAAGACTAGAATTCATGGTCTCCCATTTTCTAGTCCTGTATTTTTAACTACTATACCACTATATTGGCTCTCATTCATACACCTTAACCACTAATTTTCCAGTGTCTTACCCTTTCAGCAAAAATAGATTTTTACATATAAATTTATAATACCTGGCTTACAAAGTATTTTTGGTAGCTGACTCCATGCAGTGTAAATTATAGTCTCACCTACCATTCTGCTACAGTATAGTTTTGATCAGATTTACTATTTTAAAACACATTATTCTATCTTCCTTCTCCACATATTAGCATTAGATATACAGATTTTAATCAAACTTAAATCTTTATAAATCTAAGGAAATGGCAGATGCAATATAGAACCAGATAAAATTTATATTCTAAAAGAAAGAAAATAAGCAACACTAACAAAACGACCCTAGACAAGCTTATGGTTCTACGCATGCAGACAGGCACTTGTTCCTTAAGGTTCAGATAAAGTGATGCAAAGTAGCATTATTTGCAATTGTTGTAAGAAACAGTGACCAAAAATATAATGCATAATATTTTGAAATGCAACAAATGGATAAACAACATTTTTTTAAAAAGAAGTAGGCAAAATTTTTAAGTAGGAACATAATATATATTATATGCAAAATGAAACACAGGTCTTTCACATTTAAATGAATTAAAAGGAGTGGAACATTTTGTTCAGAGTATATAGCATTAGGCAAATAAATAAATAAATAAATAAACAAATAAACCCAACCCATTGAAATTACCATTTAGCTATCAAAAACAAAATAGACTAATTCACATATAAAGAAAGACTAGAAATTGCCACAGCTTTCTTGTCTTTCAGCTGGGCAAAGTATACGCTACCAATGAGAAGTAGGATATTACTGCAAAACATAATTTCCATAACCATTCTTTATAATAGATATTGATATTGATATTCCTGATATTATCAGGAACAAGAGGCAATGAATAGTTTGTATATCAAAAACAATAAGGTTATTTATTCATTATATGTGTATACTGGGGAGAAGGGGCGTTGCCTGTTAATCAAGGGAGAATTAGACTGATATACTATTTATTCAGCCAACCAGCAAATTACCCAGATAATACCCATAATCTCAACATACGTTTTGTCTACTGTTCCAGTTGGAATAATGTATTAGTATAATACACTAATTTAGGGTATTATAGATGCATCATCAATATCATCCTCATCATCATCATTCTGAATTAATTCACTGAAGGATGAAAGTCTCTTTACTGACTACATACAGTTCAGTGCAATTTGGTAGATTTGGGGGGCTTCCTTGTCTAAAGCTGAGAAAGACTGACTGTCGCAAATCACCCAGTTGATATCCATGCCTATGGATGGACTACAATCTGAGTATGCCTGTACTTACTGAAGCACCTTAACTACAACACTACACTGGCTCTCACTCTAAAGAGGTAAGGAGTGAGAATTCCCTAATATGGCCTAAATAGTCTAATACATATGGAAGGACAGAAATTTGAAGAAAGAATGCTGACAAATAGTATGCATTCTAAGTCTGTCAATATCCTTGATATATCTCCCTAGTAGATGAATTGTGAACAACAATAGAATGGTTTTCAAAGGTAATCTGAAGGTAGAGATCCTAACTTGAATAGAATTGGAAAAAAGAGCCTTACTGATGTTAGTATATTATTTTATACAAAGAAATAATGAGATGAGTATGTGTGTGACAAACATGTAACAGATAGGATTGTTTTTCTCTTGCTAAAAAGCTGCTATTTTCCAGGTAGTTTTCTTACCGTTAAAGCAAGAAGTTTCCCATATGTGAGATGAGCTGGAATGTGATCAGTTTTAGAATGCAGTGATTCCACATACCAATGTTCTGCTTCAGAGAATCTGCTAAGTCTCATGTAGGCTTCTCCTACAAAGCAGAATAGGAAACCATAAAAATATATTAATAGAACATACAAACTGATAAAAGCAATTGATGTATTTTATATATTAATATATAAATACATGTATGTTTGTGTTTAAAAAATAAAATCAATGCAAATTAATTTATATTTACAATTTTATATTATATATATATATATATATGTAAAATTACATAGTAGCATGTTATTATTCTATTATTCTGTAATAGAATGTTACCAACAGAATATATATATATATATATATATATATATATATATATATATGATATTACTATTAATATATCAATATCTCACATGAATATCTCTTAAAAACCTTGAGTCAACTTGCAGAATTTTTAAGTGTAAAATTTTATGACTGACTTCTTTAAATATGAATTTTATGTTTAAAGAAAATTCCCAATAGATGTTTGTGGATGCTTATCTTTCAAACATAAGACTGGATAACAACAGGAATATAATGATGTCCAATGTTCAGAATACTTTTCCAAAAAGCTTAATATGGATGGAAATTGCATTAGTGATAACATGAGTCAAGAGAGTCTTATAATTTCTGGGAGATTGAATCAGTCTGGCTTGCTCTAGCTGTCAGAAGTAAAACTACTGCAAAACAGCTGTGTTAAATTAGATGAACATTCACATGTTTAAAATTTCACACTTCATCCTATAAAAATGCCTACAATATCTAGAAGGATCAATATGAAAGAATTCCCACTGTTTCCAAATATGATTAATAGCTGAAATGCCTCTAATTAGTAACGGATAAAAGCTACATTAAAAGATTTATTTATTTTATTTATTGTACTTAATGCAGATATACTGCTATTATTCTATTGCTTTGTGCTTAATTACTTTTCTCATAAGACAAAAACCAAGTCTAAACCAGATGATCTCTGTGTGAAGAACATTTCTTGTATAAGCTTCCTTGAATAGAGTTTTCCAGGAAAACCAAGACTTGGGTAAATCATCATGAATCAAGGAAAGAAATAGATGATAACTTCCTAATCAGCAATTGCTGCATTAAAAAAAAACCCAAACAAACAAAAAAAACCCAGTCAGTTTATACAATTCTTTATGGTCTTTCAGTCTACCCAGTTATATCATGCTTTGATTCGAGGAAAATTCACAAAGTTTAATTTTTATTAACAATATAATTTAGAGGAATATTATGCTGATAACTAATTTTGGCATTTTCTATAAGAAAGAAGTTTACAGTTCTCTAAAAAAACAGAAGCAAGATGACTAGTAGTCAGAATTTCTTTTTCTCCTTTGTACCATAGGGTTTTTATTCATCTGTTCAATAGTTTCAACTTATTTTAGTGAGAAATTATTTCAATTATTGGATATATTAATGAAAAAGAATGACAGCATATCAAATTATTTTTGAGCAGTTGTGGTTGAGAAGAAGAGTTGGAAATCTGAACTTTTACAAAGGAGAATTCTATATTTTAAAAGTAACCAAGGATGCCCTGGAATAAATTTTATTCAATGTTGCCCAACTTCTAAATTGTTAAGATTAATAATTAAATTTAATCCAGAAAATTATTTTAGCAAGTACATCTAGGTTATAATTTGATGCCCACTTAACATACTTTACATCAGATCATACTTTACATACATCAGAATAATATAGGTTTAGAGATGGGATTTTTTGTAACAAAATTTTTATTTGGTGTAACCATGGTACACAACTTTTTTAATCACTAAATTTACAGAACTTAGACTTCAGAAGGTTACTATTACACATGGGTTTTAGGGAAGTTGCCCATCAGATGATAGTGAAGAAAAGTATGGTGATGGGTCTTAACATTCAATTGATGGGAACTGATATGGATCTCTAGATCTATACCCATCAAAGCTTACATCTTTGAAAAAAATGGCAAGAGGGCAACCATTTTTAATTTAAATTCATGGAACAACTTCCCCAGGTATTGGATAAGAAATAATGCCTTTAAGTTGCAGGTAAGTGAATTCAATTTAAATGTTAAAAAAAAACCACCTTAACAATAAGAGCAGTATGAAGGCGAAACCAATTGCTCAGAGGCATGGTCTTTCTTTTATTGGATATATTTAAAGATAAACGAAAGAATCCAGGAAACTTTAATAGGATTTTTGGAATCTTGTTCTTTTTTTCTGTTCTTACGCCTGCTAGTGTAAGAACAAAACCTATCCCAGAGCTTTGCCCACTAGAGGCATAAACCTATCCCAGAGCTTTGCCCACAAGAGGCATAATTGACTAATGTGATATCCTTGTTGGAATTCCAGCGTGGGTACATATATTGTCTACCGGAGTAACGGTCAGCCACTGATTGATAACCCAGCCATTTTGTGGGGAACAAAGTGTGAGACAGCCAAAGTATGTGGATATAATCAATTGGTACATGAAACTTACTGATGAGCAAAAAGTTTCTAGCTAGCAAAAAAAGGAATAAAAAATTATTTTCGCATTAAACAGGAAATTGGGCTTGGTGCTTAAATGGCTGTCCAATAAAATTTATTTATATGCTTAATCTTCTTATGATTCTTGTGATTCTTGTAGCAATTACGATAATTCAAGGAGAAAGCAATGTTTAAAAAAAACTATTAATCCATTTAAAATTTAAATGAAGATTTTCAACATGCTAGATTATTTTTACAGTTATTTGGATAAAGTGAACTGGAAGGGAGGGGGAGAGAGAGACAGAGCAAGAGAGAAGATGTCACATTTAAGTCTGGCTTACTGTGATTCTCTTTGGCCATGCGAATTTGGAATTATTGCGGTCATAGCACCAAGTCGCACATCCTTTAACCTATGTGAACTAGTAAGTCTTTAATCAGCTATAAATTAGTTCCTAAAAGCAATTCCTAGTTCCCATATTGTGACTAAGAAACAATTTCTTGGTGGTAAACCTTATCTGTTTTTAGAATCTGGATTATTATATTTGGATAATCATGTATTATTTTAAATTTGTTTTGCCTTGTTCACAGCACTTTATGAATACAAAGCACTTTATGAATACACAAACTTTTTTATTCATTAATTGTTCTCATTTATACAATTGAATGCTGTCTATGGTGATATGGGGTAAGCTACAAATATAAAGCTTGAAGATTTGATCAGAGCCAAAAACATATCATAAATGAAATACTTTGGTTACTGCCCAATATTGGCAGAAATACAAAAATATGTGCACTGAAAGAAAATTAATACAAATATTTTTAGATGTTTGCTTAGACTCACCCATCATATTATATAAACTCTGTGGTGCAAACTGTCTTGGCATTTTCTGTATCGCCTCTTTGTAAACTATAAGGGCATCCTATGACAAAGTGTTGAGAAACATATCATTACAACAACATCAAATTCAGAAGCATAAGTGTAATATAAAATAATATAAAATTGAAGCTGCCTTTGTTAATTGTAACAGGAAATAGGCATTTAATAAAATGTATAATGATGAATATCATGACAAATTGATTTCTATATAAGCATATGCATAAAAACTATATTAGTCTCTAAGGTGGTACCAAACTCTGCAGTTTTTGTTGGAGGAGATTAACATGGATTAATTTCAATCTATATAAAAATTATACAGTTGAGATGAATCTTCTCAATGTAAAACAGAGCAATTTTCAATATTCAGACTTGCCCATTTAAGGATGGGAAAAGAAAATATCTTAGGATTTCCTAAAACACATCCTGATGCCACTAAACTGTAATAATCACAATGATACATTTCCACCTGTCAATAATAATACTGTTACTGCTTTGCATAAAGTAATACTGGTCATATTTTAGGTTTAAGGTTTAAAAACCTTCTAGGTTTAAAAGAAAACACATATACTGTATGTCATGTCAAACTATTGTGGTTTTGATCATTACCTATTCTTAAAATGAAGTTATACATCACTTGAAGCTGTCAAATTGTACACTTTGTCTTTATCTCACAAGTATATAAATTTATACTTGTTCTGATTGTATGTTTCTACTGTAAGAATGATGGACTGAGTGGTTTGATTTATACAACTGCCCATCTCACATAGATGACTCTGGTGGCTTTATGATGTTGGTATTATACCCTAAATACAGAGGAACTTTTTTTTGGTTTCACTAGGGGGAAAAAAGTTTATTAAACCATATCAGGAAATACTATTATTTTCATGTTCATCCAGTGTATCATTTGCAAAAGGATCATTTGCTAAATGAATGAATTACTATTGCACCATATACTGTTTTTCCAATAAACTAGTTCATAAAGTATAGCTGCTACCATCTCACTGATCTTCCATTCTATCAGTCATCATATTGAGTAATAACCTAGAAAAAGTCATAAATTGTTAGATTGTAAATGTATTGGGAAAAGCTTGTCAGAACTTATGCTTCCTTTATGGTCTAAATATAAGATGTAGATACTGTATTTGACACTATGATGCAATCTTTAATACTACCAATAATTCTAGGTACCTTGGTTGCAATCCCAAAATATCTGAAGTGCTACTTGAACAGTATTGGCATTGACAAAATCACCATGAATCAATTGCAAAAGACAGCTTTAATTGGAGCAGCTTACATCCTGAGATGATACCTTTAATGCTATCAAACAATAACTGCCTATTGCAGGTCCTTGGAAGGAATTCATAAGTGGATTTTTAATTCAGTCAAACTAAAATTCAGGCCAAGTATCTGGCTGACTGTATGAGGAACCATAATAATTTATCCAATTTATATGCCACTCAACTCCCAGACAGCCAACTTCTAGCATAGAAGTGGAGGCTTTTTTAAAAAACAAAAAAACAAAACCACAATTATATTAAGATTATAGATGGCTGCTATGTTGCTGTAAAATTTTACCTCATACTGTCCTTGTTCATGGTAAAGTTTCCCCAAGTTATAAAGGCAGCTGGTAACAGAACTCTTATGAGCATGAGGATCTTTTAAGTTTTCATCAGGAATCTCTGAACACTTCAAAAATGTCTTCTTGGCTTCCTCAGCTTTGCCTTGATTCATTAAGATGATACCAGTATTTAAATAAGCAGCTGAAAAAAGGAAAGGGAAATGTAGCTGTTGCACACTCATACATATTCCTATTATATTTGAAGTTATTTAAAACCAGAAAAATGAAATAGCTACAGGTTGACAGTTTCTTCAAATCTAGATTGGCCCTTCATTTTTTTTAACCTTGTTATGATTGAATTACCTTTCATCAAAGTCATATATTATCCATACTAATTCTACAGCAATACAAAACTTTATACCTTTATAAGGTATTGATGTCTTTAATAATTTGCCATAATTGTCATAATCATAAAAAGGGGTAAAATACCCCAATTCAGTACATTTGAGAGTCAATAGATTCAGTAGAAACAAAAACTGCTGTCCAAGTGAACAAGGTAATCTTATGGAAATTAAAGCCTTTTGGATCTAGGAAGATGCTTTATTGCCTGAATGTAACATCTTCAGCTTTCTCTTTCTAGAGAAGGAAATGTTAGACTCTTTCATCGATTTACATTTAAACTTGAACAAGTACCAATTAACGTTGGTTAAGTACTATATTGATGTTTCAGAAGTCAGAGGCTTTAATTTTTCAAAGAGAATTTTGAGAGACTCCTCATTCACTCACGGGACTTTCACACATTAGAAGATTCCACATGCAAGCATATCAAGCGATTGACATGATATGTAGCATGAACGTTCTATTTCTCTACACCTATAATCTAATATCCTGATTTAGCTACTGATTTTGTCACTAAAAGGTTGGTTATCAGATAAAATAAATAACAGAACTCTTTTACCAAACTTGTTGAAGCAGCCCAGCAACCCTGAATTGCCTCTTAAACATGTGATCTCTCTATTAAACAGCTCACTTCCCTTACTGCCATAAATTTGAGCATATTTCAGCTTCTTTCATCTCAAATCAAAATAAAACATGTTACTCTGGCAACACATATTGCCTCACAATAAAGTGGATAACATTCAAGATCAACTATTTTACCATAGTACAGCATCTTTACATTTCAGTAATGATGGCCCAGAGGTGATTGGAACCATGCAGAAACATCTGCTCACATTTAACAGAATTAAAACTTACAGATTTTCTTTTTAATAGTTTTATTTCTAACACAACACAAATGAGAAGGAACAATGTATTTTAAATATAACAAGCATGCAACTTTACTTACAGGCTAAAGTAGGTCTGCTCCCTATAGCCAATTTATAATAATGCAGTGCTTCTGAAAACCTGTTGTTCTCCTGCAATAATAATCCCCTGCATTTAGCAGAGAAAAGGAGAAGACAAGAAGATAATTGCTGAGAATAAAATTATGAAAAATGAAATATCAAGAAACATACTTACAATGTACCTGAGAAAGAAAGATTGCTACAGATTTTGCCATATGATTAAAAAAAATCATTTTGAAAGAAAGAAAATGAGCAAGAATCATTTTTGTTCTCCAAAAGTAGTCAAATTATGCTACTGTAGAATTCCACTTCCTTGAAAAGGATCGAAAAAGGGTTCCTCTTTTGTCAAGTGAAAAAAGGAATTATACAAAGTTCACTATATTTTATTAAAATGGCTGCCTTGTCACTTAGAGAAGAAAAACTGCCACAATATGCATATGATATAGAATGGAATAGATAAGAATTGTTGTCACCCTTTATGAGCTTGGTGAAAGGGGCAAACATTCTTATAAATAACTAATTTTCCAAAAATATTATTCCAGCTGGTGCTTTGAAATCTCTTTAAAGTGTTATAATTCTTGGTATAAAATCTGAAGCTACCAATTTTCAAAATAAAAGTTAATACTGTGAATTAGTAGTAAATATCTACCTTTAAAGTACTATACTAAAGAAAGAGCCAGAATGGTTTGAAAAGTAAAAAAGGAAAGGAAAGAGAAAAAGCCGTATCCGAAATATTTCTTTTAACAAGGAAAATGTTTACTGATTTAAGTAAGTAAAAATGGTTGACATACTGTTTCTTTGTTTGAAGTCTTTTTACAGTAATTAAAAATACATCAAATAAAGCAGATACAATACACATTTATTTTAAAAAAGAAAAGTGTAAGATCAGGCTGAAGCAATCACTAATAGGAAGAGGGAATCAAACGGCTTCCATAAGTCACAGCTTCAGTATTACTATAATGTTGCAATGTTCTTGGAGAGAACTTCAAAGAAGACTGGTCAGCCCATAGTTAGAGAAGAAACCAGGTTTTCTAACAGTAAATAGTATAAAATCTGTTCATCATTGTGTATAAAGTATATACAATGTATAAACCAGAGGTAGTTCTCAACTTATAACCATTCATTTAGTGCTCATTCAAAGTTACGCTGGTGCTAAAAAAAAGTTGCTTATGACCAGTTCTTGCAAATACGACATCTGCAGCATCTCTTCAGTCATATGTTCAAAATTCAAGAGTTTGGCAACTGACATGTATTTACATCAATTACAGTATCCCTGGGTCACAGGATTGCCATTTGCAATTTTCCCAACCAGTTTCTCACAAGCAAAATCAAGAACAGAAGTTGGATTCACTAAATGACACAATTCACTTTAATAACTGTAGTGATTGTGATAAAAAGGTCATAAAAGGAGGTATGACTCATTTAGCAACCACTTCACTTAGCAATGGAAGTTCTAGTCCCAGTTGCAGTTGTAAATTGAGGGCTGCCTATAATGCATTTTATTATTCAGATGTGATTTTCATATGTTGTTGTAAACTGAAGAGGTAAGATATCAACTCCAGCCAGGTTGAAAAATATACTGTGTGGGGCATGTGAAATGTTAAATAAAAAAACCCCACTAGGAATAATTTATTTTATTTATTTATTTAATTTGTATACCGCCCTTCTCCAGCTGGACTCAGGGCGGTGAACAGCCAAAATAAAAACAGAGCATACAAAATTAAAAAACAATTTAAAATAATTAAATAGTTTTGGCCCACAATTTAAAACAACCAAGTTAAAACCAATTTACAATTTAAAACCAGAACAATAGGGTCAAGCCAGGCCGGCTAGATGAAATAAATGTGTTTTCAGGGCTCGACGGAAAGCCCGGAGGTCAAGTATCATGCGTATCTCTGGGGGTAGGTCATTCCACAGGGCGGGTGCCACTACAGAAAAGGCTCTCCCTCTGGGGGTCGCCAGCCGGCATTGTCTGGCGGACGGCACCCTAAGGAGGCCCTCTCTGTGCGAACGTACTGGCCGGTGGGAGGCTATTGGTGGCAGAAGGCGATCTCGTAAGTACCCAAAAGGTAATCCCAAAAGGTAGGAGATTGCATTGATTAGTTTATCAGACTGGAAGTCATAGTCCCAAATATTCTGCTTTATTTCGGCTATCCCTCTTCTCCTATATCTGTGATGGTGAACCTATGTCACATGTGCCAGAGGTGGCATGCAGAGCCCCCTCTGCAGCACATGTGCCGTTGCCCCAGGTCAGATCTCCATGGCTTTTCTTTTGTGAGCTTCTGTTTCCCTGCAAACTACAAAACAGAAGCTCACAAAAGAAAAAGATCTTACCTCTTGCCGCGCTGCCGGTGTTGGGATGACCCGCCTCCCCCCAGCCAGCTGGTTTTTGGGTCTCTGCTGTGCATGTGTGCATACCCGCGCATGCCTGCGCATGTTTGCACGTGCACATAACATGCCTTTCAGTTTGGCATATGCACACAAGCAGTTTGGGCACTCAGTGTTCAAAAGGTTCGCCACTGTCCTATATGCTGATGATGTGTCTATTATGTCTGTAACTCATATGGGTATGTATCATATCATTCTATTGCTCCAGGGAACTCTTTGAAAATAATTATACCTGTAACTCATGTGTCATTCTATTGCTCCAGGGAACTCCTTGAAAATAATTATTCTAAAACAATGTTTTAATACTTTCAAGAAAGTGCTTTAAGTTTGCAGTAATCTGGAAGATCAATAGACAATTTACTATGCAACTTAAACTTTCAAATATCTATGTGTTTATTTTCTGTCTTCCAATTACCAGACTGATCAAATGAGTGAACTTAAGGTGACCAGATTTTAACATTGGTAAAGAGGGACACCATTCACCGGGGAGGGTGGTGGTGGATGCAAAAATAGTATTGTAATATATTTTTTTATATTTCAACATAAGTACAATTTACAAATATAATAAATAAAAAAAATATGTATAGTATTATTTTATTCTATAGGGACTACTCAGAGGGCTGAAAAAAGTCATTTCTGACAGGTCCTCGCACTTTTGACTGGTCCTCACACTTATGACCATCCTCACATTTATGCTGGTGCAGCATTCTTAACAACCATCTCACTCATTTCATAACTGCTTCTCTTCACCATGGTAACAAGATAGGGCAAAAACATAAAATGTGAGGACAGTCGTAAGTTCGAGGACTGGTCAAAAGTCAATATTACCCTTCATCCTCATCTCTAATCTTAATCAAATTCAATTTTTCACTTCTATTCTATATTATACCCCTTCCCATTGTCATCTATTTTTATATCCATCCTCACATTGGTTAATTATGTAATATTACAGTTGTTTAATACAAATTCAACATTTTAATATAAATCAATTAGTTATATAACTATCTTTTTTGTATATTAATCAATATGAACATGAATATTCCAATTATTTCCATGCAGTCCAATTTCTTACAAATCAATTAATTATATTTACCAATAATAATAAACCAAATAATTTCCCCCATATATTCTTCCAACCCACAACTTAACCATTTCTGCTTTCAACACAATATACAATTAATAGTATCTCAATTACAATTCCCTAGTTAAATAGGGCTTTTTTTTCTTTTATGTTTTAAAATCTTGAACTCTCCTCTTTTGCCATTTGCCATAAATTTCCCATTGTTTGCACCTACTTTTTTTGATGAGGAAAAAGAAATCTGCCTTTCCAACTTTGCAAGCAAACAGCAAAGCCAACAACCTGCTTTAGTTTCGGTTTCGTTTTCAGCTTGAATTGCACAAGGAGGAAAAAAAAATGTGCTCCAGCAGCACTTTTTGCAGCTAGCAAAAGACCCCTGCCCAATACAGCTGAGAGCAAATCAGCTGAGAGTCGGGAGGCTGTTCAAATCAACTTATGGTAATTAACCTATACTGAAGCTGAAAGGGGCTGTTTTTTCTATTTTTGCAGACACGGGTCTACTCATTTGTTTTCTTTTAACACTGATCAGCTGTAGGGCGGCCCTTTGAAGCTCCCTGGCAAGAATTTAAACAGGTTTTTTTTCCCCTCTAGCCATCAGCTGGGACTCAGGAGGCAGCAATAGATTGGGAGTGGGCGGGGTAAGCAAACCCCATTCTCCCGCCGTTCCCTAGCTTATCCTGCATTCTTTCCAAAATTCGGGACATTTTTAAAATGCCACGGGACGCGGGACAAATTGTTGAAAATCAGGACTGTCCCGCCAAAAGCAGGACGTCTGGTCTCCTTAATGAGAGCACAAAGAATATCCCTTGCAATTATCAAATGTGCACATCAACATGGGCACAACTATATCTCAGCAGCAATTAAGTTATTTAAAGCCAGAGTTCTGGGTCTGATGCCATATAGTACCCAGCTGGGTATCTACAAGGACACCTCTTGAATCAATCAAATCAATCCAATCAAAATTTCTAAAATCTATAATGTTTGCCCTCCATTTGAGTCTTAATGTTCTCCTAGGAATTATGGAATTAGGGTGGAATTAGGGTGCATCTCCGTTGGGACTCATCTGAGATTTTGTTGCCTTTGTGAAATAATCTTGGTTATCTTGTTAGATAATTCATTTTTATGAAGACAAATAAAATACACTTTAGCATATTGTGACATTTTGCTCTAGACATATTATAAACATGTCGTTGCAACACCACTAATTTACTAGACAAAGTTTAGCCTCTGTATTTTCAGTTTTGTGTAGTATTCTTTTTTTGTAAATTGTGAAGTTATGTAAAATAGCCAACTGATCAAGTTATCGATCATAAATCCATTTACTTTTCAAGATATTATTTTCTTCTACAGCCCAAATCCTAATCTCCTTAATTGTATAACATCCACCAAATGCTAAAACAAACTAATATTTTAGGTCAAAAATCAAGATATAACTGATGTCATTTATCATTTTCTTGAAGGAAATCTCCCCAAATAAATATACACTAACAGTGTTGACATAAAAAATGATTTAGATAAGATGATGAAGCCATAGGCTTTATTTATTGTAACCATTTGCCTTGAGGGTCAACTGGCAGCTCATTAAAAATGTGACCCACAATTATATATCATACAATGGTGCTTAATATTTTTGCACAAATATGACCTAAAATGTGATCTGTTTACTGCACAAGTTCTAAAGCTGGAAAAACAGAACCCAATAAAACAAATGTATCCGAAACATTATATTGGTTCATTTATTTATCAAGGAAAATGATCCAAAGCTACATACTTGTGCATGTGAGTCTCAGGGATTATCGTTCATTTGACGAGAACATTAGAGTCAGGGTTTTCAATTAATGGGATGGTGATAACTTTTAGGATTTATGTGGAGAACAGATCATGTTTTAGGTCATATTTATGCAGAAATAATACAGTTCAAAAGGCTTCACAAACTATTCAGCACCAGCGTATATCTCAGTCTTTAGGACTAGCTTCTTATAGCAGCAACAGGGAATGGACAACTTTCTACCATTTTGCTCATTTGCTGATGAATACTGCAGAAATAAGCTATAGCTATAGCCTCCGACCCTAGCAATAGGAATAATTTGTTTTATGAGAGACTATATTCTATCTTTGCACAGAATGCTGGTACTTCCCAGTTCTGTATATTATGGGCAGTCAATCTGTTAATCATAGTAATCTAAATAATAATAATAATAGAGGATCTTAGAACTGCTGCCTTCTCTAATGATAAGTTAATAGAATGGTTCAGGGTTAAGACTCAGTGAAAGCCAAAGTCAGTAATAAAGGCAGAAAACTTTGGCTGGATGAAAGATAGAAAATGAATTAATAGTGACAACAAACTGACTATTGAAATTTTGGGGCGGGGGGGCGGGGAAGAAGGGTGATAAATATCTGCAACACTTGTTTTTCACAAACAGAATTAAAAGGATCACATTTTTGCAGCCAAAATATCAAATTAATAAACTGAAGACTGAACTCTGATCACTGTGCATATGTGTAATAATTTGTACACCCATTCACAGAGAAAACAGTACCTATATACAGAGATAGAAATATATTACATTTTTTGTTGTTGTTAGTTGCGAAGTCGTGTCCGACCCATCGCAACCCCCATGGGCAACATTCTTCCAGGCCTTCCTGTTCTCTACCATCTTTAACTTTCTTAAATATTTTCTTAAATACTTCAATCTCCTCAAAATGTAGTCTTAAATTCCAATCTCATTCTAAAATGAACAAATTCCAGCATTAAACTCTGCTCTAGAAATACCCCAAATATTCAGGTATGAGTCTGCCCTGGGGGCAGATACATGATCCACCAGCAGTCATGATGCATTTTGCTTTGCTTTCTTCCTCCAAAATCTACCCAAGACTGTGATACTTCCACTAAACCTAGATCCAAATCTCATTAATTTCACAAAACTAGGTTGGCTAAACCTTGGGTAAAGTTATACAAAGGACTTTCGCCATATGTGATTCAGACTTTTACTGTACGTGATAAACTGCTGCTTATATCAGCTACTGTCATAATTGAATGTTGTGTAGCCCAGCAAGTCTTTACTCTGCTGATTGTTCCTGTATTTTACACTGATGATAATCTGAGCTATCAATCAGGTTTCCTAGCTCAACTGACAATGTGCTAGAGCCAAACGCTATAAGAAGTACTCCAATTTTTAGCACTACAATTAAGCTCTGGGGCATCTAGAGAACCAGCTGATTTTTGGCAGGAGCTTGAGGTTTTCAACAACAGGTTATGTGGACTGTCTACTAATATGATTGATGTGGGGCAGATAGATTCTGGCAATAGTGCAGCATGTTCCACTGAAATGTTCAATTTGCTAACTGTGACAGGTAGCTTGTATGATTCATAATAGGACCAAGCCCATTGATGAAATTCTGCAAAAATTCTGAATTCTATTGTGCAAAGACTGTTACACTACTACTGGAAGAGATTGGCATGTTTTATGTTGTTAAAATGCTATTATTTGTTAATTCTGGCAGGCAATCCAATTAATATGCTATTAAGGGATGAAAAAGTAATTTTTTTTATCCATAATAATTGCACAGGGATGATATAAAGTAGTGGTAGCTTATTTCAGATTCAAAATCATATCTGAATTAGGATACTGAAGTAAGCACAAATTATTTTTCATTTATTCTATAATATGTTTTTAGAATTATTCTTTGATAACATATTCTCTTTAAAAATTTGCTTCCCATTAAAGGCTGTATTGCTAAGAATGTTACATAAACTGCTTTCCCATATTGAAAAAGTTAAGTTTTGAAATATTCAGTATAGTGCATTGTATTATATCATGTTTATTCTACAAGATTTTAATGTTCTATTCTCTTTATTAGCAGACCTCAGAATGAGCATTTTGCTTTTATTAGCAATTTTAATATTGGCAGCCAGTGTAGCAGTTCAATTTTATTTTTCCCTTCTTTTCCAGAATGCAAATATTTTTAGAGCTCTTTCACCGGCTATTTAAAATCTGTATAGATGCAAAATGAAAAGCAGATGCAAGAATGAATATTGAATTCTAGTAAATAATTAAATATTTAATATTGTTTAGTAAACTTTATTAGAACAATGTGATGCCCATAACCTACATGTTTTCAATCAGAAAAATGGGGAGGGGATGGAAGAGCAATATCTTCAGAAAGTAAAATATTTATCTTCCATATCCTATTTCTTTTCTGATTTGAAAGCAAAACCAATAGACAACTTCTGTGTGTATTTCCTTCCTTCCTTCCTTCCTTCCTTCCTTCCTTCCTTCCTTCCTTCCTTCCTTCCTTCCTTCCTTCCATCCATGGGTACACATACATATGTATATGTATGTGTTCTTAAGGATATAAACATGTATTTATATGCTCAATCTAAGCACTCCTATATGCACAACAGATACTCATTGTAGCTAACTTTGATGCTGCTGCTAATTAGTTTTCAAGAAGATACTGTCAATCTCTTTAATTATCTTCTCTCATATATATGAATGCAACCATAGTGCCCGAAATTGCTGTTGGGATAGCTGCAAATATAATCTCTCCTACAGAAGTCATGCTTGGATGATTATATCTTGTCTTATTAGCACAACCCTTTTGTATCTGCAGAAAGACAATTTTTATGACCTACAATACAGACAATTTAATTAAATATAGGTTCTGATTTCATTCAAATCATAAACTGATGTTTGCTATACGACTACTATAAAACACTGAATTACAACTTGCTTGTTGTGAATCTGACTGTCATAGTTTTCAGGTTGTGTGAAATTTAAAACAAAGATTATTTAGGTATGAATACAGCAGTCTCTATGTGTAGACATAAACTTCATACAACATCTTAAAATCCCTGGACAAAATAATTAATAGATAAAATATTCTTCTTTGCGGGGGGGTGCATGTAGAGTTTTACACAAACATTTTAATAAAGCGATGACCATGTCTGATAATAATTATCTCTACAAAGTCTACATCAATAAGCACCTTGTTCAGAGATTTCAAGCAACATCAGGTCTTCAGTCCATTAAGTAATTGGAATTGTAAATTTATCTTTCCGGTGTGGAATAGTAAGTCTCTTTGCAGTAAGAATGAAACAGAGAATTTCTGCTGTCCAGCTGTGGAATCCCAAGTAGTTGGTATGTAAATCAAAAGAAGCTAGAAAAATATTAAAACCTATCCCAATTAATATATGTATGACTTCGTAGACCATCATAATTATATGACATTGTAAAAATATGCAATTCTCACTTTCTGAATCTCCAACAGCACTATGAATTATTCATTTCTTTTCAAAACAAATGTGATGGATTATAACTATTATTTTTATTGAACAAGCTATAGTATAAGATTTATTTAAATTTTTGATGCAGACATAAAAGCAGTCTCCCGTTCTTTTTTTTTTAATGGGAATCTCCAGTTCTATATTCCATTCAATCTTCACAATTTACATATTGAATTGAGTTTTTTTGGCAACAAGCATTATAAAAACTAATTGTGTTATTTCAATCTCCTAAAATTTGGTAATCCATTTTAATAATTTAGGTGTACTGAAGCTGAAATTGTTGCTGTTCAAATTGAGATGTCAGTAGATGTTGCTATTATTGCTAGAGGGTGGCAAAAGAAAATTATATTTCTTCTTTAACATAGGAAATGATAAAAAAATGATAAATGTTACTAAAAATAAATAATTCCACAGTGTTCAAATCAACATACTGCAATAGTGACAGAAGTTGCATTTAATTTATTGTACAAACAATCCAATTAATTCTTATGCATGCATATTCCAAAAAAAGCTTGGAAAGGGGAATTTATATTGGATGAAGCCATCCAAAATTGGTATTAGACAGAAGATACGCAGTGATGTAATTCAAAAACCAAAAAACCTAATTAACTGCAACTGCATTTTGAATGTCCATCTCTATCTAGAGAAATAAATATGAATCTATATTCATAATTTTCAGATCTGAGATTGAAATGGGTAAAAATTTATATCTTTTTAACTTGACTTTTTGAACTGCTTCCAGACCCTTGAATTTAACTACTGACTATTCTGAATGCCTTTCCTCCAGATATTTGATATTTTTATTTTTTTTCTCCTTACAAGCCAAAATTATTGTGGAAGGCAAGAGAAAATATAAATCAATTTTAGGAAGACTCCCAATAAACATGTACTCCTCTGCATATCCTGGGTTTTAATATTTAACATATTGGGCCAGCATATTACCCTCAACAATCTTGGTCCTCTTTTTAGTGATCTCGGAAGAATGAAAGGCCAGAGCCCCATCAGGATCAAACTTCAGGCTGTGGACAGAGTTTGCCTGCAATACTGCATTCTAACCATTGTGTCAACTTAGTTGTTCGAAATCCATTTAGTCTATTTGTCTGCAATATCATGTAAGCATGATTACCAATGAAAATAGAGGACAGAAGGAACCAAGGCTTGAACAAATAGGAAGGAAGAAAAGCGATCTATTCCTCTATCTTTCTTAAGCCATTTAACTGTAGCTAAAGATGAACTGGGTTTTATTTACAAGAGTCCCTGAAATTATGGCTTGCTTTTTCACATACATTCTAATAGTTTCTTTTTCATCTGTTCTACTGCAAATGCCTTGATTGTGGAATAAACAAAAAGTTAGGATTTATATTCAATAGCAAGTAAATATTAAATAAAATATTATCTTTTCAAAATGCAGAAGCATCTGAAAAAACGTACACCAATTATCACAGTTTGAATACTGTACAACTCTGATAATGCTCTACAGCAAAGTTCCTCAACCTTTCCAACTTTGCAGAACAGCTGGGGGGAGGAGATGGTTCCACAAGCATGATGGGCAAGCATGCACAGCTCTATTAGTGAAAGCGGCAGACACACGTGCCCGCCGCTTGTATAAATGGAACATGCTTGCCCGCTGCTTGCGCATGCATGTTTTCCCACTTGCTATTTCTGCAGCCCGGTTCTGAAGGGCTCAAGGCCCATTAGTGGGCTGTGGCACACGGTTTGGGGATACTTGCTCTATAGCATTTTGAATTGTATCCAACATCTACTGAAAGCTAAAGAAAAATCTGAAACATGGATTATGTTCCTGTATAAATCAACAGCAAGCCATTACATTTTGTAAAATTTCAGGTCCTGAGTAGTCAAAGTTACATTCATCCCATGTAAATTAAACTATAGTAGTTTTCAACCTTATGATGAAGCAGATGTGAATTGTCAACTCCTGCTCCAGATAAGGCTGCAACAGGCATACAAGACAAAGATAGCAAAGAATTTCCTTAGCCAAGGCCTCCACCTGCAAAGCATTAGTCATTGAGATGTTGGAAGTGACTTCCAACAGTCTCCTTTAGATGTTGTAAAGCAGCAACCAGATAGTTGAATCCTATGATATCTTACAAGGAATAACACAAGGTCAACTCATCTTTTATCACTATCATCAACTAAATCTACCCACTCAAGAAGGATTAAACCAATTACAGATCAATAGATCCATGTTTATTTCTTGCAGACAGTCCAAAAGATTATAATGATCAATTGTATCAAATGCTGCCAAAAGATCTAAAATATACAGGAAAGCTGTACATCTCCCAGATGATTTACCAAAGTGTTTAATATGGCTTACATCCTTGAATCTTGACAAACAGGGTTTCAAATAATCCATTTTATCTATGATACTCTACAACTAATTCCCATTCTTTCCACAACTTTCCTCCCAAAAAAGGCTGGAAGCAGGCCAACATGTTTAGGTCCAGGGAAATCCTTTTCAGGAAGGGCTGCACTACTTTGTCTTAAAGACAGAATGTTGCACCTCTTCTCTAAAGAAATGGTTAAATATCTCCCAGATATTTGTTTCCTCATATTTCTAGCAGTCCAAAGCAACCAAACAGGTCCTAATTCAACCCCACAGAAAGCATTATGCTCCAGAACATCCTATCTACTTCCCCAGAGCCTCAATGCTTCTGAAATTCAAGGGGGGGGGGGGGATCAAAATAACAGAGAAAATATTTGCTAAGGTTACCTTCTTACAACTTTCTCCATCTTTGGAGGTTCTGGTGAGTCTTTTAGCAAAAATGAAACAATTGTTCAAAGCATGCCATCGAATATTTCATCTGTTTCTCTCTACAATAGCTTTTTCTGGGTGGACAAAATGAGGTGGTCAAGTAATCATTCTGGCTGATACTAATCAATTGCCAAGCATGTTACAAAGAGTAACCAAGAGTAGATATTACTGTGAGAGAAGAAATATTTCTCAAGCCATGTTTTAAGCTGTGCTTGCAATCATTTTTGTGTGAACCCTAAGAATTTCTGCATTTTGTATACAGAAAATCAGCATTAACTGTAACTTTCAAGCAAGCTTCTAAGTACACCACAATGCAGCTGTCTAAATAGACTGCCACAGTGTGGAAATTGGTTTCCAAATCCTTGTTACAAAGAAAAGCTGCCATTGATTTACCAATTGAAGTTGATAAAATAGCAATCTCAACTGCTGCAGTGCCTTGGGGCCTGCTGGTAAGTTCTAGTCAGCTGGATTTGCGGCAAGGTGCTGGGATGAATCTAAAGGGCTATTCATAAATACAGCACCCCACTAGATCTTCTGGGAAATTAGCTGCTATTTCACTGCAAAGCCGAGTCAAAATATCTGATGATCCGATAAATGTGAAAACAGAAGGAAATCTGTCTATGTTGGAGTTTGAAATAAGATTAATGAAAACTAACCGAAGGCAAGAGGAGAGATGAAAGACAGAGGAAAAGAAATAGCTAAATATAATCTGCATTTACTGAATCTTAATAAATGATTTTATTCACAGACAAACACATAAAAAAAGAAGCCATATATACTTACAAATTATAAAGCATATCAGCCATGTTGCTGCGGTAATACAAGGCATTTCTATAGGCGCTTTCAGCTTCAGAAATCTTACTCTGGCTCTTCAAAACATTTCCAAGGTTACCCCATGCTGCCAAGAGAAGAAAATAGTATTGAGAAGGAGTTGCAGTCCAATTATACAGAATTTAATGACTGAATTAGGAGTTCTTATGACAAGAAAATCTCCACAACCTTTACTCTGATTCAGTTTTAAAACCTCAACCCACCCCATTTTCATTAGACTATACTATTTCATATACTAGTAATAACTAGTTGAACAACAGCCACTGTTTTAATTCCAAAACCCATTTACTCTCTCTATATTTTCAGCATCACAAATTCCTTGCAATTTCTGCACTGAAATTTCACACATGAAGTATTGAACACTGAAAGTCTGTAGAGATTCTCAGTCATCCAGGTCATGGTTGTCCCAAAGGTGCTTTTTCAGGAGGCAACTTCAGAGCTGGAGAAGCTTCTTGGATGAGAGACGAAATGTCTTCGAAAGAAAAAACAAGAAAGTCCAGTTGCCTCCTGAAAAAGCACCTTTGGGATATTGAGTATGCAAGAACAAGAAATGCTGTGTTACACATATTATTAGGGCCAGTTTCATGGCTTAGGTACATTGCTTTTTTTATTTGTATAGGTAATGGTTATTACAGATGCACTTGAATTGGCTATTACACATGAATGGTTACAGATTATAGTTAGTCCTCAGCTAACGATCACAATGGAGCCTGAAATTTCCACTGCTATACAAGACGTTAAGTGAATTATGGTTCATTTTGTGACCTTTCTTGCCACTGGGAAGTGAATCATTGTAGTTGTTAAGTTAGTAACATAGTTGTTAAGTAAATCTGGCTTCCCCCATTGACTTTTCTTGTCAGAAGCCAGCTGGGAAGGTAGCAAATTGGGATCATATGACCTCAGGCAGTACAACTATCATAAACACATGCCAGCTGTCAAGCCCCTGAATTGTGACCACGTAACCATGGGGATGCTGCAACGGTCTAAGTGTGAAAAGCAATCATAATTCTTTTTTTTTTCAGTGTAACTTCGAATAGTCACTAAACAAATGTTGAAAGTCAAGGCCTACCTGTACTTCACAGTCTCTTCTAGTGGGAGAAGCTAATTTCTACAGGCAAAGTTAAATTGCTAATAAAGCATGCAATTAACTAGCTATACCCTATGTATAGTCTGTTGCTTGGTTGCTATTTTATGGATTGGAAAAAAAGCCTTGTGTGAGTCTACCACACTTGCAGATTTTGCAAATGATACCACTGATTTTAGCAATAGAACAAAAAACATTTTTGTTTTATACTCTATGGGATTTTTTTCTGGACATACATCTGTTATTTTATTGTTCTATTTTTATGTACTAATATAAAGTACACAGAGTTATTGGGCTCTTCCTAAACTCCATGTAAATAAAGATCCTAACCATAATGGGAAGGAAAAAGAGAAACAATAGAAAAACCTTAACATGATCAAAATAAGAAATCCCTCCCCATTCCACCCCCATATATTTTAGCTGAAACAAGACAGAGGTATTTTTCAATGGTATATGCAAGTTATTTGCAACGTGCATACAATCAGTTCCTAAAAAACTATTGTAAATGCATAATTTCTTCAATGAAATATAATTTTCATATGAATCAAAAAACATGCCAGGTTTCCTCCCAACAAGCTGGACTGAACTAATCAAGGAGACACACAAGAATCCAGGAATTTTTAATTAATAAAAAAAATTAATAGGACATTACAAAATAATTCTACTGACATCTATCAAATGCAAGTCTTATTCACAGTGAAATAAAAAATCACATTTTATGTCTCTTTTGGCGATGGCCTTGTTTTCCATCTATCTTTGGATAAATCTAATATTAAATCTAATTAAATCTCTCTGATTCAATTTCATACCCTAAGACAGAGGTGTCAAACTCAATTTCATTGAGGGCCGTATCAAGGTTACATTTGACCTTGGGGGGCTGGAGTGGGCTTGCTAGGGTGGGTGTGGCCAGATCAGCATCACTCATGTTGGGGGAGCCTGTGGCGGCCCAAGCGCTCTGCCAGAGAAAGTGAACTTCTGAGCCTGCAGCCTTCATGAGCTCCATTTTTTCTGGCAGAGGCACCCCGGGCTGGTCTTTCGGTGTTTCCAGGGCAGACCAGCAGGGCCAGTTCTGGCCCCCGGGCCTTGATTTTGACACCCCTGCCCTAAGAGATAGAAAAATATTAACAATATCTATGACAAAAAAGTTATTGAAGAAGATGAGTAGCAAGTATTCATAGGGAAAACGTATTGAAGAGTCAGTTTTTTTCCTGCTCTGTACATATTAAGTGAATGATCTCCCAAGACTCCTGCACTGAGGGCTATATAATGCTAAAATTAAGTTTCACTATCAGCATTACTTAATTTGAATGGCATTCAAGTATCTTACAACTTGACCAAAAGAAACATTTGATTAGTTGTGGTGCTAAGAAGTTCTCAAATTCTATAGCAAAATGAATCTGAAAGGTAGAAGATACATCTTTGCTATTCAAGAGGAGGAGGAGAAAGAGGAGGAGCCATGAGGAAGGCTTCGGGCTTGTCTGATCAGTCACACTGGACCCATGCAATGGGTGGATTTGCAGCTGTATTTACACTGTTTAGTCAGCCAAGCACTTGCTATCAATTTTGTGGCTCTGATAAAGTTCATAACATTGTCCTACAGCTCTAACTATTTTGTATCTGCAAGAAATTCATCTTTCATCCAAACAGGGAGAGCTAAAGACCAAAGTCTCTTTCTGTACTCAAAGGGGCCTCAATTATCTAAGTCATAAAGCCGCAATGGCAAACATTAAAGATATGGCAATAGATATAAATGCATAAGTACATCTATTTAATATTATAAACATATACCATAAACAATTTAAAATGATAAAATTACATATTTTGATCTGAAGCATCACACATCAAAACTTTACAAGATTTATGAGTACTCAAGAAGACATAATTTGGCTAGTGTGGGCATCAATAACAGTGTGTATATCAGTAATAGTTTAATCTCATTAGGAGGACAGGAAGAGACATAATTTAGAGCTCACAAAAATGTGACAAAATATATACCCATGAAGGCCATTGAAAAAGACCAAAGTCCACAATCTCTTCATTAATGAACATCTTTACCTATTTTCTGTGAAGCACTTTAGAGCAGCCATCTCTATTAGAATATAGTATTACAATTTATAGTCACATGACTGCACCGTATGAAATCCAAGATTTTTTAAAATGAGAATTATTGAAGAGCACAGTATAATGTGAATAAAATTAATAATAATTTGTATTTAGTCATTCTTGAAACCATTTGCTTATTGTTTATAGAACAGAAATAAAATTCTTAGGAGAGAATGTGGAATATTAAACCAATAAAATTGTAACCAGTTAGAAAAAAATTTAATGGATTCTAATTAAGTTACAATCTTAAATAATTGTTAATTTTATTTGAATTAACTAGTTGATTTAATTTAGTCTTCTAAAGTGTCTTTTAAATTGAAAACTTAATATTCAGAAGTCAGCAATTCTGAGGAGAAAATAGGACATAAACATTAATTACTTTCTAAATCTGTTTCTCTCCACATTCACACATGTTGTTAAATGTCAGCAAACCCCATTTGAGCATATTGGTCATATATTAGGCACTCCCATCTTTAGCCTATTCAAAGTCCTCCAAGTAACGTAGAGGAGATCAGATCCCCCAGTCATTATCTCTTCTGAGATTATACCTTATTCCATAAATTCTCTCCTTCATCTTCTAATTCGGTTTTGCTCTTGCATGCCTTCAAGAATATTTATTCTTGGTGTAGGTTTGAGACATCCTGTTACTATGCACATTGCATACTGCTTCACTGACAGCTATGTCAACTGGGTTTGCATATGATAATTCTATCAAATTAAATGTTGTCTGCTACATCGTGAATTTCTTTCTCTGCTATTTTGCTGCTATTATTTGATAAATACTGTTACACTGTTTCAAAGACTGGTTGTTCTGTGTGGATATTTCTATGTTTTTAAAATTTCTTTAATATTCTTTTTAGTTTCTCAAAATGTATCAATCTTTAAAATGGGATCATTAAAATAAAACAGATAAGAAATACATTTTAGCTTCATTATTATTAGTCATAGCCATTGCCCACACTTTGCTATCCAATTTCCTGATTACTGACTGCTAGTAAATTGTGACATCACATTATTTTGCTGCTTCACACCCTATTAATTGGATAAGGTTACTTGATCCCTTGCGACTAAGTTACAACCCAACCATAAAATATGAAATATTGTTTATGTTTAGCTCAAAGCAACAATATACTATAACTGAATTTAAATATGATTTGCTTATATCAATTTATGATATTAATGTAGCTTATAAGAAGTATGGGAGGGGAAATTAAAATCTTAGATGTACATATCTCATTTTCAGATATTTATTCAATAAAGCCTATCATACCCTACCATGTGCAGACAATAAATACAAAAATTGTTTAAAATATTTTAATATACAGTTACTTTTTATCTCTATCTGGAATTTCATGTACTATTAAATATATGTCATAAGTATGTAGATTTATTTTGCTATTACAAAATCAACTTGCCAAAACAAATGCACTAAAAATTAATAAATGGTTTCCACATATTCAACTCCTAAATTTAATAATACATATGCACACATATATAAATACATATCAGCAATATCATAAATGTTCATATTAATTCAATTCTGACAACCAATAAATCTTCCAATGTCCATAAAGTGCTTTCATGAATGATAGCATACCTATGGTTTGATCAACCTGTCAGTGGTCAGTCTATTCAAAGAATTATGACCAATTGTAATTTCTATTTACAAGTCAATTGGCTCATAAGTCTGAAAATCATTTTAGTAATATGATTGTCATTTTACTAGGCTTTCAGCAAGCTGGCAATAAATACTTGGCGGTATCAGTCTTTCAGAGACACTGAACTTCCTTAAGTAGCCATATTTACTATTTTCCCAAATTCAAAAGGTAACTAACACCACCCAAATCTTACAGAGTTGCCTTGTGGCAAAACAGGCAGCAAATAAATTTAATAAAGTAAATAATAATAAAGCAAAAGCAAAACAATATATCAAATGGGAAAAAGAATAGGCATGACAACTGATATATAGGCATCTGAATCCTCAATCATTTGTTCTCAACTAGCGATCAGAGTAAGTCTTTGTTCGAAACTCTTTAAGACAGTAGTTGTTTTAGTATATTCTTCTCTGTATATCTGTGGTGACTTTCAGTGGCAATAAGCAAACCTGTGAGTCATGGTTTTGAATAGTTTATTAGTATCAGATCACTAAACTCATGAATAAACATCTTACTATTAAATTAGATTAAAAGAGCCTTATCGCTATTTTACATGGTACTATTATTAATTTTTTGTCAGCTATTGGTATACCCAAGCACAACTAGTTTATTTGATTAAAACTTGTTCTTCATATTATTTGATCTTTTTAAAAATCTATTAATAGATAGCTCTTCTGGGTGAACTTAATCTATCTCTCTAATAAGAATATATAACTGGAGGAGTTAAAGATCAAGGTTAATGATGTGTTATTATATTGTTAGTTAATTTTAGTTTGGTGTTTGTACTTGTAATACCCTGAGTTAATCCTGGGAAGTCAGGGGGGGAGGGGGAGGGTTGGGAAGGGAGGGATGGGGGGGAGGAGGGATGGGGGGGAAAATCATTTTTGTAATTTGTAAAACTTTTTAATAAAAAAAAAGAATATATAACTGGGACAATATGTGTTGGTGGAATTGGCAGAGTTAAAGAGCAACTTGTTAAAAGGTGTGTATTTATTTTGGGGGGCGGATAACAGTTAATACTGTTTTACAGTGAACAGGTATTGGATCAATTTGACTGATAAATAATAGATTTGTATATTTGAGATATGTTAAAAGAATGTGATGTATATTAGTAATTTAGCA
The DNA here is from genome assembly GCA_012654045.1 of Ptyas mucosa. NCBI lineage: Eukaryota > Metazoa > Chordata > Lepidosauria > Squamata > Colubridae > Ptyas > Ptyas mucosa. The sequence goes on from WNWU01013802.1 coordinate 17,858,022, forward strand.
AGTATAGATGAAAAATGTATAGCCATTAGATTTGTGTGAGATACAGATATCAGCATTCAACTGGGTGGAGGCCATATGTTTATTGTTAATTTTATATTTGTTACATATGCCTTTTTTTTCTTTTTTTCCCTTTTTTGTGTCTTGTTTGCAATACTTGTTATATTATTTTCTTTATTCTGTATTATCTAGTGTCTTCCAGATATTTTGGCTGATATTTTCCATAATCCTCTGCTTCTGGCTTCACTGAATGGAAAGCAAAAGTTCAAATATTTGACTATCCTTCAACTAGCAATATGTTAGGGAAAAAGAATGCAGGTATCAAAACATAAATCACAGAACGAAGTAGTTAAAATACAAAGAGAATAGTACAATACATATTAGAATTCAAAACATTAAATGGAAAACAGACAACACCATTAAACTCTGTCTTCATTTCTGAGCCTTGGAAGAATTCATTCATTCATTCATTCATTCATTCATTCATTCAAGAAAATCTTCTGAGACTTCCGGTTGACATTGTGGTGCTATCGGATGTGAAAAGCTGAACTCATGTGAACTCCACAAACTCACACTGAATCCCTTCATTAGAGGGCCCCATAAGGGGCTAAAGTCACCATGTAGGGGTGACGAAGAGTGGAGGGGTGCCCTGCAGGTCATGGAGAACAGTGGCTCTCCTTCTTGATCCAGAGCTAATTCCCTCTCATCTGACAACAAAGAGGAGAGGCAGCCATTATGGCTGCCATGAAGCTGAGGCAGCCAAAGAAACAAAGATTGTGCTGGAGCGGTGTGTGAACAGTGACTGGAACTGGGTGAAGTGATTTTTTTTCTACTTGAAACCTACCCTAAAGAAAATAAACTCTGGAAATAGAGGAGACAATGGAGAGACCAGGGGAAAAGACAGGACTAAATAAACAAACAAAACAAGAAGATAAGAGGGAGAAGGTAATAAAAGCTTATGAAGCAATTCAGAGAAAATACATGCTAAAAGACAAAAAAAAATGATACTAGATAAACAGAAAGATCGTTTGAAAAGAAGATGGAGAGTTGGGCAGATCCTCTGGAGGTTTGGCAACAAAAGATAGTAGAGATGGAAGAAATATTTAAATTAAACAGGAAAGACATAGATAGAGAAGAAGATCCAAGGGAGGAATTTGGGAGGCAAGTCAAACAATGAATATGAATTGAAATATTAAAATATTAAAAGAGATGTCAGATAGAGGAAATGTGTAACACAAGATTGGCTTTACTAGGAGCTAGAATAGAGGCAGACACAAGAAATAGGGGGAATATTATTATAATATTAATATTATTAATATTATAAAACTATTATTTTTAAAATAATATATTAAAAGTAGTAGCTAGATACAAAGATTAGAGATTGAAAGATGGTGATACTATGTACGTTCTAATGATACTGTTATTGTTATTAGAATGGGTACTAAAATGTTGAACAATTAAATAATGAAGGCTTATATTTTAATACAGATATGTATAAGCATATTATTATAATTACATAAGTATGATTTAAATAACAAATAATAATACTATCATTACTACTTGTATTCAAATGAATGATACCCAGATGCCCCACTGTTCATGTATTTATATTGATGTATATTTTTTTAAAAATTTAAAAAGAAAAAAAGAAAGAAGAAAATCTGTAATTCAAGGATAGAACAGAACAGAACAGAACAGAACAACAGACTTGGGAGGGGCCTTAGAGGTCTTCTAGCCCAACCCCCTCCCCAGGCAGGAAACCCTACACCACTTCCTAGGCCTTTCCTCCTGAGATTCCAAACTCCCCACGGTTGGAAAAATTGATTGAATGGAATGAGCTGTGCCATGGCATATTATAGGAAAATGGGAAAATATACAAATTGGATAAAGATGTTTCATGAAAATGGGCACTGTTCTCTTCCTCCGTTTTCCTTTTTACATCTATGTACAGTTCAAGAAATCCTAGAAGCCTTAACAAATATAATAAATCATTTTGCTGTACAGTTGTGATCAAAATTATTCAACCCCCAATGCTGTAAAGGGGTTTAGGGACTATAGTGTACATTTGTAATTGTATTCAGAATGAAATCCTACAAGGACATTTTACAGAACCAAATGCAACTAAAATGACATCAATTGTTTTTGTAATACAGTAGTAAATGTTTCTGGTTTCTTCATTGACACAATTATTCAACCCCTTAAAGACTACCACTCTGAAGAACAGAGGTTCATTCAGGTGTTTTCGATCAGGTATGGAAAACACCTGTGGATGTCACCGAGCAGCAATCAAGCATAATAAGCACCAATTAGGCAGCTTTAAAATGACTGTGATACTCAGCTCCTTCTAGACATTTACTGGTGTGGTTATAAACATGGTGAAGGCAAGAGAATGGTCCAGGAAGACAAGAGAAGAGGTGATTTCTCTTCACAAGAAGGGCAATGGCTATAAGAAGATTGCAAAGATGTTAAACATACCAAGAGACACCATAGGAAGCATCATTCGCAAATTCAAAGCAAAGGGCACTGTTGAAACGCTACCTGGTTGTGGCAAAAAGAAGATGCTGACTTCGACTGCTGTGTGCTACCTGAAGCGTAGAGTGGAGAAAAGTCCCCATGTGACTGCTGAGGAACTGAGAAAAGATTTGTCAGATGTGGGTACTGAAGTTTCAGCTCAGACAATAAGGCGCACACTGCGTAATGAAGGCCTCCATGCCAGAACTCCCAGGCACACCCCCTTGCTGTCTCCAAAGAATAAGAAGAGTCGACTGCAGTATGCCAAAAGTCATGTGGACAAACCACAAAAGTTGTGGGATAATGTTCTGTGGACTGATGAAACAAAATTAGAACTGTTTGGGCCCATGGATCAACGCTATGTTTGGAGGAGGAAGAACAAGGCCTATGAAGAAAAGAACACCTTGCCTACTGTGAAGCATGGCGGAGGGTCAATCATGCTTTGGGGCTGTTTTGCTTCTGCAGGTACAGGGAAGCTTCAGCGTGTGCAAGGTACCATGAATTCTCTTCAGTACCAGGAGATATTGGATGCAAATATGATGCAGTCCGTCACAAACCTGAGGCTTGGGAGACGTTGGACCTTTCAACAGGACAATGATCCCAAGCATACCTCCAAGTCCACTAGAGCATGGTTGCAGAGGAAAGGCTGGAACATTTTGGAGTGGCCATCGCAGTCACCAGACTTAAATCCGATTGAGAACCTCTGGTGGGACTTAAAGAAAGCAGTTGCAGTGCGCAAACCTAAGAATGTGACTGAACTGGAAGCTTTTGCCCATGAAGAATGGGCGAAGATACCCGTAGATCGCTGCAAGACACTTGTGTCAAGCTATGCTTCACGTTTAAAAGCTGTTATAACTGTAAAAGGATGTTGTACTAAGTACTAAGATTGAATGTCACTTGGGGGTTGAATAAAACTGATAATGACGTGAGCACAGAAACGACATTTGTGGTTATTTCATTATAAATGTTATGTTATATTTGTCTGACCTACAAGTGCCTCTTTGATGTAAATGTAAGCAAGATGACTGAATGATCAAAATCAATGTCAAACTGGCCAAAACACTCAATTTCAGTGGGGATTGAATAATTTTGATCACAACTGTAGCACTGTAGCAAAAAATCTTTAGTCTCATAAATGTTTTTTTAATGGATAGTACATTAATAGACTATCCAATTTACATCTTTTGATGTAAGATCTTTTGATGAAGAGGGATTTTATGCATTTTCTTACTGTAGATTATTTTTAATAGAAACAATAACTTGAACACCCATTTTTATGTTTAAGTTTTTGTTTGCTGAAAGTCATTAAACTTTTGAAAATTTAACAATGTACTAATTAAATTTATCAGACTCTACACTCCTCGTTTTCCAGTCACAGAGGCTCTTGCCTCATACCAATGAAACAAAGGCAAATGTGTATTTCACATATTTTCTATTTTCCTTCTAGTTTAAATATTAGGCCCTATTTTCCCAAATATTTTAACAATACAAAACATACAAACATTTCTTCATGGAAACTGAGGAATATTTGAATGTTGTTTCTTCATCTATATTAGACAAAAAGCAGAAACATGTTTCCACTGGGGAAAAATGATGCTATTCCAAGAAGAACGGAAGAAAATTCAGATCATGAATAGAAAGTGATTCATAAATTTAAAAACCTAACCTAATTCAAACTACCTGTTTTCCCCCCAAAGATGTTTCTGTAAGAAGTATTCTTACGTGAGATTTTGTAATACAAAGATTCAGAAACATAAAACATATTAGCAAAACATTTCTATCGTTTTCAACTTGCTTTCAACCCTACATTCAATGAATCCTCTGAATAAGCAATTAATATGAAATTGTATCTCAGTATAGTACATTGTTTATTTCTGTACTTTAATTATTTATGATTGTAAATATAGGATCTATGCATTTTCCAAAAACAGCTGGTATAGCTAGATTAAAAAAATACATAACAAACTGATCCATTTGTTGCAAACAATCCCAATGGAAAAAGTTACCTTTAGCTGGATTTACTTTAATCCCTGATTTATACAGCATCTCTTCATTCTGCCAGTCCCCATTCCTGACAAATGTCTTCAGTCCGTAAAAAAAAATTAATGCAGCAGTAGCCAAAAAAATCAAGTTCTTCAGAAAGCGCTTTTGGACTTTGACATAAAGGGCTCTTGTGCCCACAGTGATCAAGAGGCAGAAGCCCATACTAGGTATATACAACACACGCTCTGCTATCACAAAGCCTACATAAAAAAATAAGTTTGTGGCAGGAATAAAAGGAACAATTAATAAAGACAGTGACAGAACCACAATATTCTCTGTTGAGGGGATGTGTGGTTTTTGTGGTAAGCCTTTGTTAATGCCATTTTCTTCTTTAGATGCAAAACTGGACCTCAACTCTTTATATTCCAGTTCAGATAGGTAGTTGTGACCATTGCCATTAAGTCTGCCATTTGTTATACTTTTCCCATTGCCTTCTCTTTCTATGCTGGAATTTCTCAAACTGGTATAAGTAAGGAGGAGGAGTCCAGCATAAAAGGCCACTGTGTGTAGGTTCCTCCAGTCATTGATTGTTTTGAGAAGAGGCACAGCATCCATGGACCAATCAAAGCTAAGCGTGTCTGGGCACAACAGCAGCCAAAGGTTTTTGGTTGGCAAATAAAAAAAGGTCAGAGCTCTTGTTAAAAAACTATCTGAGTCAGCTGCTGGATTGTCAGAGTTGGAAAAGCTGGGAGGTTTGTTCCCCATCCAGTAGAAGCGAAGACCCAGCAATAAAGCTCCCCAGAAGATCAATAAACCAATGCTCAAAAGAAGAGGCCAATTCTTCCTCTGCAAAAGAGAAAAAGAGAAAAAAGAATTATACTTGCTAATTCTTTGCTAAAACTGTGAAGGTTTTTTAAAAAAGATAATTAATCCTAACCTAAGGAAAATTTATAGTTCTGGAAATCATATATTCTTGGTTCAGACCTCTGAGCTAATATTTTAAATTTAAATTTCATTTCTGTATGCTTTTATTCTATTTATAGGATTTCTTTCTGCTGCTAAATTTTCATTGTAAAACCAGATAACAACATTTTAATGTCTCTCAAACTTCTTCATTTATTAATTTATTGCAACAGGTCTCATTGTGAATTAAATTATTTTGGAAGTGTAACTTATTATACAATAGCTCTCACTTGTTCCATCCTGTTTTGCAATGTTGGGACACATTTTATCTGAAGGATGTGAACTTTGAAATATTGGTTCTGGCTTACTATTTACTGTTTTTATGCAAAACTAATTTAAATTGGCATTTCCAGTTATACTCTGTAACATTCATGGTAGATACAGTATGTATTATATTGCTGTTGAAATTTGACTCAGAGCACATACTGGATTTTTATATTTAAAGATTTAATGATACCCACGAAGGTACTGGCCACAATACAAGATAGTGTGTGAGCCAGAAAAAATATCCAATAGTGGTTTACAATATAAAGACATTTTAATTGCATGAGTCCTATCCTTTTAATTAACAAACTTTGGCAAATTAAATTATTTTCATAAATGGTTGCAGGCAACATATGGTAAACATATACTAAGGTAGAAATCTATTTTACTACTATATTTCTCTACTGTCACGCTACTAGAGCACTCAGAACAATTTACAACCTAAAGCAGCAATAAACTATTCAATAAACATAATAACAGAAGTTTAATTAAAATGTTTAGTCTCACTAATATTATATTTACTATTAAGTAATGTGCATTCTAAATACCAAAAGTTCTCCTGGCTTTTCTGTTTTCACATTTTTTTTTCTAAAAATGCTATATCTTGTAGATTTGACACATTTTATGCCACAATGTACAAATTCTGTTTTCTAGATTTCTCCCAAATCTTGCTTTTATTGGGGGTGGGGAGGTGTGGGGTGTTTCCAGATGACAGGATGTAAGGACCAGATACAGCAAAGCTAATAGAAACTACCCCGTAAAAGTTGGGATGTTGCACAATCTGTGTCCTAGGTCTCCGAATAACCAAAATGTGCCAGAATTAGAATAACTTATTGAATACTACCGTATTTTTTGAAGTATAAGATGCACCTTTTTCCCCCCTAAAAGAGGGTGAAAATTTGGGTGTGTCTTATACACCGAATGTAGCCCCGCCCAGCCTCTGAAACCAAGGTTTCAGAGACTGAAAAAAAAAGCCTCTGAAACAGGTTTGAGAGGCTGAAAAAAAAGCAAGGTGCAGAGCTCACTACCAACTAACCTGTTGCTAAAGTTCACCTCTGGGAACAGCTGATTGGGGGTATTCTGGGAGGCCGATCCATCCCCAATCAGCTTTTTTCTTATTATCCTCCCCAAAAACTAAGGTGCATGTTATACTCCAGTGCGTCTTATAGTCCGAAAAATATGGTAGTTAGTTTAATATGATTATAATTTAGATTTTAATTGTTTACAGTGCTTCTATCCCATTTATCTTTTGCACTAGAGATCCGAGCACACCTATTGCAGACCAAATATGAGATTTTATCCAAAGAAATTAAGGCATACATATTTTAGGGAATCCACTTTTTAAATAAAATGACCAAACTAAGATTAACCAAGATACAAATCCCATTTATGCAATGGTATTTTATGATCAAGCTTGAAAATATCACAGAATAACACCAAAGCTAATGGAACCTACCCCATAAAAAGGGAATCAAGCAGTGTAAGTATACAAGTGGTAGTGGATCTTGATTTTGGTAACTGTGCTTGGACTTTAAACTCGTGCCTGGACTTTGAACTTTGTATGTGGATTTGTGGACTTGTGCCTTGCTCTTGGATTTTGTGTTGCTTTTGACTTCATGCCTTGGCTGTGCAGACTTGGACTCAGTGGAACTTTGTGTTGAGTGAGACCTGGGGAATAATATTAGAAGCTTGCAATGCCTCAATAAAGAATTCAAACTCCTTGATGTGTGCTGTGTGGACTGGGACAGGACACCTTCTAACTTCCTAACAGATTTAAATTTTGGACTACTCTGCATCTCTTCCCTGCTCCCCTATCAACTAATCTGGGCCCCTTTCTGGGAAGCGCTGTGTTGCTCGAACTCTTCTTCTCCAGATTGGTAATATTTTTTTCATATATCTGAAGATAGTAAGAAAGAAGGAAGGGATCAGAAGCCCACCATAAGATTCTAGATCATGAGATTCTCTGAACAAAGAAACCATATGACCGAAAGATGACTTTTTGAAATGTTCTACAGATACAGTCATTTTTAGGGAACAACTTTAGAGCTAGCATTTATTAAGTCTTCATACCAACAGCACTTTATTCTTGCAGTTTTCTTTCTGGATAAAACCCAGCCGGAGGTGGAGCTTTTTATAATGCTTGGCAGCAATGATTAGATTACTGTACTGTTAAGAGTCCTAATCCATCCCATCTGCCATATGCTTTCATATCCTTATTAAAACCTCTAACCCTTTAATCAGTTATGGTTTTCCTCCAAGAGAGACTTTTTTAAAAGAAAAAAGATGACTGAAGTGCCATTTATGTTTTCTATGGCTTCCATCAATAAAATGTCCTACAGGTGTTCCTTACTGCAAAATCTGCAGAACATTATCATCACTCTGCTGAATCAAACTCCATAGTAGATTACCCTATTATTTAACACTTTGTTAATGCAAAGTTCCTATTTATGCAGTAGCACATGATGTTTCCAGAAGGCAAGCATGATTTCCTCTGTTCTCTCTCATTCCTCAGGTAAGAAAAGAAAAGAAAAACATTATAAAAGCAGTTTACAAAAAACTATATGTTTAGTTGTGCTTAGTCCAGCTTTAAAATTTTTATATTTTACTCCTTCTTCCTCTACTTTAATAACATGTAAAAAGGTAAATGTGATTATTTGGATATAGGATTAATTCATTTTGAACTACTTCTGGATATTTTAGCTTGCATGGAAAACAGCATGCAAATGGTTACCAAAAGTGTGAACCATTGGCAGTGCATTGGAATTGCCTACAGGAAACACACTGCTTCCTATGCATACTTCGGCTTCTTAGTTGTTTATCTACTGATTGAAGTAGGCTATAACCCTGTCATTAACTGCTCTGAGCTGCATGCATATTCAATATCAGTAATTCAGTTTTAAAATGCACATGCATAAAATAAAGATTGAAACAAACAACATATTTTAACATAAACAACATTGCTTAATTTTCTCCATAGAAAATAGAATACTAGAAGAAGCGACATTTCAACAGCTCAATGCACAAAGCTTACTGAAATTATTAACTTTACGATCAAATAAGCAGAGAAAAAACTCAGGTTATAATTTTTTTAAAAAAAAATATAACCAGTTTTCTATTTAAGGAGATAAAAAGTATAAAATACTATAACAAAAACACAATTTCAGATCCTGCTTTTAAAATCATATTCATTCATTTTTAGTATTTGACCTTTTGAAAATTTAAAACTAAGTGAAAAAACTGATGGCAACCTTTTTAAACAATGAAATAAAACAATAGTATAATCTGGGAATATATGGAGGAATAGTAACTTGGTCAGTCAAGTTAACTTGAGGAAATATGCCTATAACAAATTTAACTAGGAAAAGACATAGAGCAACTTCCAACCTTGAAAGGCTGAAATGCTGTAACTGTTGAAGTTGTGAGTAGCTGGAAGGCATGGGGTAACTTAAAATGAGTAAAAACATACGTTAATTAAAGGTCTATACTGGGTTATGGGATTAGAAGCTATAAAAGGTGGCAGTTTTAACTTTATTTATTATCAGATTGCTAGAAATGGATTACAAACAAGAAGAAAATCCTAATAGGACAAAAGTCATATTTGAAAACAGGACATAGGAGTTGGAGAAGGGGGAAATATTTGTTTTTAAGGTAATTTTACTTAAAATGTGAAGTTATGGAAGGAAAAACAATTCTTTAAGGAGGTGGTTAACTTCCTTATTAAAGAAAGGAAATATATGATAATATAAAATCAGGCATTGAGTATTTTTGTACTACACTTGCAACCTCACCATTCCAGCACATGGTGAAAAGCTACCCTGGAAGAAGAAAGTATAGCTACCAAAAGTTTGTCCAATCCTACTTTTGACCAGTGATGAAAATTATAATAATTAGATTATTAGATATAAAGCAGGTTCTATACAGGTAGTCCTCCATTTAACAACAGTTTGTTTAGTGACTATTCAAAGTTACAATGAATTTTTTTTAAATGACCATTTTTTTCACATTTATGACCATTATTGCATCCCCATGGTCACATGATCAAAATTGAGACACTTGGCAATTGACATGTTTATGGCATTTGTATTATGACGGTTGTCCCAGGATCATGTAATCAATCACCTTTTGCAACTTTCTGACAAACAAAGTCAGTGGGGAAGCTAGATTCACTTCACAACTCTGTACTAAACTTAACAACTGCAGTGATCCACTTAACAACTGTGGCAAGAAAGGTAGTAAAATGAGGCTTAACTGTCTTGCTTAGAAACGGAATTTTTGGGCTCAATTGTGGTCCTAAATTGAGGATTATCTGTAGTTAGAAAAGCAATAAAAATGTACAAACGATTATGCCAAACCTTAGACTCTATTTTTTCTTTCTCTTGCTAAAGCAAAACTAAACCATGAAGCAGTTTGGTTTCCAACAGAAAGGGGAAAAAAGTATATTAAAACTGCAATAAAGACCCATTTTGCAGTGCATTAACTAAAAAAGACTTTATGTGAAAAATGTCAGTTAATCCCAAATAAAGCCCTGGAAGGTCTAAGCAGCTTTAACAATCCAGCAATGGAATATCTTCCAAATGAAATTGTGTTTGCAGTATAAATAGGAAGTCACCTATGAAACTACGAGAGAAAATGATCCAAAGTAACTGAACTTCTACCAAATGAGTTAACTTACAGTTATCATCTGAATCAGCATCATCTATATAGGTAGTCCTCAATTAATAACTATTTGTTCAGCAACCATTTAAAGTTACAATGACACTGAACAAGTGGTACTGAGGACCAGTCCTTGTAGTTGCAGGCATTGCAGGATCCCTCCAGTCATGTATAGTAATTGTGAAATAGGCGCTTGGCAGCCAGCTTGCAATTATGATGTTGCAGTGTCCCATAGCCACATTGATTGTCATTTGCAACCTTCACTGCTAGTTTCCCACAAGCAAAATCAATGGGGAACCCAAAAGGAGATCACAAATCATGTATGTGTGACATTCCACCTAACAATGGCTTCTAATTCATTTAACAACTGGTAATGCTGAAACTGCTGTTATTAAGCAGCATGGCTACTTTACATTGTGTTTTAAGACTGAGTCCCACAGTGATAGAAATTTTGGTCCCATTACCTCTGTTAGGTAAAGACTACCAATAGTTACCCTTTTAATACCGCTACTGTGAATGCCTACTTTAGACTCCACAGATGAAGAAGAGAATGAGAAACATAGGAATTGTTTTTATGAAAAAAACTAAACAAGGCTTCCAGAAGATGGAATCTTGCAGGGTTAGGGTTAGGGTTAGGGTTAGGGTAAGATAACACTATTTAGCTTTGTCCTCCTATTTTTTCCCTGGATACAGCTATTTCCAGTTATTAAGTATTATGTAATCCTAAAATGTGGGTATGTTCATTTTATACAATCTCATTTTTTTAAGAGAATGGCCACATTGTTCTGCAAAAAATGAAAACTACTAAGAGTAACTTAACAAAAACAGTCTATTGGTTTTCTTCATGCATGCCACAACTTTGAAAATTTATTTCATTTGGGCATTTGTATGGACATGTATATGCATGAATGTCAGCTTATATATGACAGTGAAAGGATAATTCCTACTTGTTTATGTTCTTACAAAGCATTGAGTCCTGAATCTGATCTTGGGATTCTGGAATGACATTTTATTCTGGAATCTCCCATTCTTCTGCTATGCAGTCACTATGGGGCAGCACAGGACTTCACAGTTTCCCATGGAAACAAAAGGTCAATGCTTCAAAATATACCATGCTTTAGTTTTTTGCAGCAGTGAAGTTTTTTCTCAAAATAAACTTAGATCTATTTTTGTCTGTACAATTTTCCAGCCAGAGAAGATGCTGAAATTAGCAACCAGGAAAAAAGATATATGTAGGATTTTTTTCTAATGCATATTTCATTTGAATGCTAAAACAGAGTTTGATATAAAAAAAAAGGATCTGATGATACCCTCTCAGTACTTTAAGGGATTTACCAAAGTTATGCCTTTATTCTTTATAACACAAATTATATTCTTTCAAAAAGCTTTTGAAGCTAATACTTCTATGATTAGCCTTTTAAAAACTTTGACATTATTTTCAATACAAAGTATTCGTCTCAATAATAGCAATAGCAATAGCATTTAGACTTATATACTGCTTCACAGTGCTTTACAGCCCTCTCTAAGCAGTTTACACAGTCAGCATATTTCCCACAACAAACTGGGTCCTCATTTTACCAATCTCGGAAGGATGAAAGGCTGAGTCAACCTTGAGCCTGGTGAGATTCGAACTGCCAAATTGCAGGCAGCCAACTGTCAGCAGAAGTAGCCTGTAGTACTGCATTCTAACCACTGCGCCACCATGGCTCATAATCATGATCTACTCATTAACTGTATCAAGTATTGTTTGTTAGATTAAACACAAATATAATGATGGATCAAGAAGCTGTAAATGTCAATGCTATCTCTAGAAAGTCCTGTCACTGTACACTAAGGCTACCAAATGTGAAATGCAAAAATCCGTATGTTCACTAGATGGGGGCAAAGAGTGTTCTGTATCTGTTTGCAAATGATGGTCATCTAGATTTCTACAGCCTTACCTTGACCCAACAGACATTTATTTTGAGAGATGTACTGTATATACACTAACAAAATCTGTGGCAGTTCTGATTGCAGATTAAGATTCTTCCAAATTATAGTCAATTTAAATGTGTAATCTATACATTTATGATTCCACATGTATAAATTCATACATGGGTTGTATCGGTAAAGATGGCCATTTTCTAACCATTTTAGAGAATTGAAATATCTAAAAGTATTTATAACTTTCTCAATATGAGAGCAGTGGAAGGCCATTTTTGTTGGGAAAACTAAGTTTAGTTTTGCAAAACGCTACAACTTATTATCAGCATGCCTGATATACAAATTATTGCATTATCCACTATGTCAGTATGTTTGTATTTTACACATTGGATTTAATTTGATCAGCCACTGGAGCATGCAGAGACAGAATGTGTGTATGTATCAGGGATAGATTCTACTTACCTTTATTACCAGTTCGCAGTGGGAGCGTGCACGCTTCTGCGCATGCGCAGAAGTTTCTGTACATGCGCAGAAGCTTCTGTGCATGCACAGAAGCTTCTGTGCACGCCCAGCTCGTCAATTATGACATCTGGGTGGGTGGGCGGAGCCTCCTGCTGCTTTTACTACCGGTTCGCAAGAACCGGACAGAACCGGGAGCAACCCACCACTTGTGTGTGTGTGTGTGTGTGTGTGTGTGTGTGTGTGTACACATATCTTAATGATTTAGTAAGTTTGATAGTTCACACATATGGAGATTGAACACTAATCTTATGAGTTATTATACCTATGTTAGTATTTTTTGCTACATTAGCATGTTTCAGAAGTTTGAAATATCTATTGGAAATTATCAGCGTGAGAACATAAAGCCAAATGAACTAAATCATTTAAGTGGTACATTATATCAGAGGTTGCAGTTGGTAAAAAAATATTTTTTATAATATCCAGAAATGCACTGAATATGTGATATGTCTATAGTTTATAAAACCAGAATAGTTACTGAAGTATTTTTTCAGTATTTCTTTTTTAAAAATATATATTCTGCTGAAACTTTTAACAGCAATAACAAGAACTAATAGACTCAAATAGAATAGAAAGAAATAAAAGAAAAAGCTACAAGTTCAGTAAGAAAAAAAGTCAAAAAAGTACTGGTAGAAAGATATAAAAGAAAGATATAAAGAAGTGGCTTCTGTTATTCTTCACAGCAGTTTTAAGTACAATTATATTTTAACCTCTCTCTAAAGTTACATCAAGATTCTCTTCTTTCTATATTCTATCTTGTCTAATCATCAAAACCATAAATCACAAGTTCATTTTTTTTTGTTCTTCTGGAAAAAGTCCATAAGGGGCCTTTGCCTTTGGCCAAAAGCATCTATTAATAATGCTCTGTTTTTCCTTGCTTTTAATTTTGTCCTGAGTGGAAAATGGAATGGAATTTCTCATAAGAAAAATAACAGCTTTAAAATTGCTGCAGAAAATAGGATGACAGAGCTTCGAAGAGATTTGACTCAAGAAAGTTTCAACCATTCCCTTTTAAATCACTAGATCTACCCCAATGCAGTCTAGCAATTCAAAGAACTTCCACGTGACTGAAATGGATAGCTTAAACAACTTAACTATGCTCATATACAATTCGGTTTTCAAGTCAAATCCTTGAGACAGTCCACATCAAAGTGGAACTCCCAATGCATCAAAGTAGAGTTGCAGAATTTTATATATTTATTTTGCATTATAGGTGATAAATGTTGGGATATATACTAATTAGATTGATAGCAATTAAGTACTAAAAAGTCAATAATTAATCTGATTGAATATGGAACCATTTGGTTAGAAGAATGGAAGAAACAAAGATCAGGCTGTAACACCTCACTGAAATGTTGGTTTGAAAACAAGTAAAGGTTAATATTTGCATGGAAATGTCCATTTATTTGCTCAGATTTTGATAGTAGCACACATGCTTCTGAAATGCCCCATATACTTGTATCAACTCTGTGGAGCAGAATTAACCTATCCTCTAATTATAAACTATTCATACTGGTCTCACATAATAATAATCAAGATTATTAAACCTATTAAATCATCAAGATTAGGAAATCTCTACAATTGTAGCTAAATTCTGTACCATATCTGTGTTAAATAGAAATTTCTGGACTTTATTATTTATTTGTTTATTTGCAGACATGAAAATCTTAATGAATAGGTTTGTTTTTTAATTGGATGCAGAATAATGTATTTTTAATAAAGTAAATCAAGAGACACAAACTATTTTCTAATGCAAAGGGTTCCTAGTTCACATTTTGATACTTAAAATATGAATATAATAAGTAATATAACTCAGACCAGTCATAGAATGGATCCCACTTAAGAAATAGTGTCCATGAATGAGACTTAAAACTAGATGAATCGATGACATTAGAAAGTATTGTGGGCCCAATTGGCAAAAAAAAAAAAGCTCAGGACCGCATAGGTTGGAAACATGAAGAAGAGGCCTTCATCCTGCGGTGGATAGACGATGGCTAAAATCATGAAGAAGATTATGATGATGATGATGACAAATTTAAAGGCTCTTTTAAAATTTTTCATAAAACTATTAGACCATGTCTCCCATTTTATCAGATCAGGGGCAAACCACCTTATAAACCATACCTTAAAAACTTAGTACAACTGAAAAAACAATCTCAATCTCATTCTATTTCATGGGAGTGCAGTTGATGTAATGGATCATTATTATTTTTTTGCTGAAGCAAAAAAATCAATTATCAGTTTCTAACATTCTAACATGGCATTTCTCAACAAGTTTAAAATGGGTGAACTTCAGCTCTCGGAATCACCTAGCCCATTCATGAATACACTTAAAAGTTGTTGAGGTTAAGGAACACTGTTTTAACCAGAAGATATTTTAAATCTAATTTTTTAGATCATGAAGCACCTAAAGTATTGTATTGTGGAATCTGCATTAGCAGACAGATGTGACTCCCAACTTATTATGCTCTTAAGCAAAAAACTATTTGTATGCCAATCTTGGGATAATCTTGCTTTTAACTTATTAAGTAATAAAGAGATTTAATACTTCTTCCAAGGGAATAAATAATAGTTAATTCAGTTTAGCTGTGAAAAAATTCAGTAAAAGACTTTTTTTAAGGGAGGGGAGTGGGAGTAATATGCTTCACTGAACTAAAGCTCAATTTTTTAAATTAAAAATGTTATTTTTATATAATTTCTCAAAAGAAAACAAGCTTTTAAAAGGAAGAGAATGGATGAAACAGAGGAACAAAAGTAATTGAATTCAGAAGAAAGTTGGAATCAATCTTTATCGCATTCTCTTTAGCAGGCTTGGTCAAGTGTAAATTTGTAAATGTGTTTCCAGCACCAATGAATTAAATTGCAACATTCTTTTTATTCGGTGTGATTCTCGTGTAACAAACCAGCTATTATAAAATGCATTCCTGTCTCATTAATGAGCTAAGCTTGGGAACCCAGCATTTTAGAAACATAAAGAGACAATTTATAATGAGACTTGAACTCAATGGTGAAAGCTGAGGATGGCAGACTACTTGCAAAGTTATCACAATAGAAAACTCTTGAATGAGTGAAATACCTTCAAGAGTTCCCAAAGCAGCCATCTTATGAGAAGACTATTTTATGTGCTTCTATGCCAACCTTGTTGGGGATTGGCCTCCTGCAGATTTTTATAACCCAAAAGGATTGCAGAATTCCAGAATATGATGATCGCTCAAAACTGACAATGATGCAATACTTCCAATTGCAAAAAAAACCCAAAAACCCCACAAACCTCTATTCTTCAAGAACATGCCATGATTTTTATACCGTGTAAGGTTTATACTTTATTAAAAATAGTCAAGGCATTTTAGTTTAAATGCTCTGAATTTCAGTTCATACCAGATAACAAATACAGCCTCTGGAATTTACAATCAGTATGGTTACTGGACTTTGTAATTAAGTGTAGTTAAGATACCAGGTTGGAGAAAACTAATATACAGTCATAGGTATATCATAAAACTGATATTTTTGTGATAACCACATCTAAAATATAAGATTTTTCAATTCCCCAAACAGCTAAGTCTTGAAGTTTCAGACCACGATTAAAAAGAATTAAGAGTTGAAATAGCTGAAAGATACAAGATTAGGGAAATCTGATTAATATCTGCCCACCTGCCCGCCCACCTGCTAGTCTATCTATCTGATTTATATGGCCACCCACTCAGTCTCAGTGATTCTGGGCAGCTTACAAACAATAAAATAAAATATAAAAGAATAAAAAACAATAATGTACATTAATCATGTGCTTACAACTTTTATATTCAAAATTGTAAACCTTTCAGTGAAATTCAACTACATAATTTAATATAACAGTAATGAAGATACAACATTCTGATTTCAAAAATTATAATGGTTATGTGATTAACATTGTCCCATTTCATTTCTATATTCTCAAAATACTGCAGATGTTGAATTCATTCCTAGGATTCCAGGAGCTTTTGAAAGTTCCATAAGATATAATGCAAGGTCTCTGAAGAGTCAAATACATTCTTTGCTTATAAACTATTCCAAGCTGAATATTTCAAATACACAATAAGATTTGGAATGCAAAGCTAGCCTGCAAATTATGACAATAACTTGTACTTTAATGCAAAGACATGGTTTTAAATGACATCTTAGCTTATTTGAAAAACCGTAATGGACAGATAAAGATCTTTTACCTAATGGATCTTTTACCTTTCCTTTTGGAATAAGGTAGAACATCTTAAACTCAGCAGCATACTCCTTTTTAGTAGGAGCCATCTTGGTCAAGTTCTTAAGCACCAGATTAGAAACCGGGAGACTGTGAGTTCTAGTTTCACCTTAGCGATGAAAACCAGGTGGCTGATCTTGTGGCAGTCACGCTCTCTCAGCTCAGCTCAACTCAACTCACAGGGTGGTTGTTGTGGGGAAAATAGGAGAAGGAAGGTATGTTGGATATGTTCACTGCCTTGATTTATTTGTAAAAAAAAATAATAAAAGCAGGGTAAAAATAAATAAAATAAAAATAAAAAATAAATACAATATACATAGAATTCTTCTGCACTCATGTCCAAAAGCAATACAGAAAACCATCAGAAATATAAAAGTGAAGCTAAATAGTTTATATATTGTTTTTTTTTATTTCAGTAAATCCATGAATCGCTGCTATTTGGTAATGAAATACTGTCATTGTAACACTATAAAAATATATATTAGCTTGCTGCAAAAGCTTTTGTTGGTATATATTTTCAACTAATTACATGTATGCCTTTGAAGGAGGCTTAATTCCTCTGACTGTCAAGCAGATGAAGGACCACAGGGAGTCAGTAAATGGTAACAGGTTAAGCAGAAGAGAGGCAGAAGGTCTATTGGGTAGGGAGAAAAGGGTTTTAAAAGAAAAATACTTTTTTTTCCATGCCTAGTAAGACCCATGAGTATAATTTTGATTTTAAGGACAAGATTTTGATCAGTTTTAGAAAATTAAAAAAAAGGATTTTATTCTCAGAACTAATCTTGAAAGGAAAAGATTGGAGGGAATGTTTGAATAACCCAGAAATAAAGGGGTTGATTAGAGTAATATAATCTATCATATTTTTCGGGGTATAAGACACACCAGACTATAAGATGCACCTACCTTTTTGGGTGAGGAAAGCAAGAAAAAAAATCTGCCTCTGCCTCCCAGCAATTTTGCCTCATTGCAGCAAACAGCAAACAGCCTGCTTTACTTTCATTTTCATTTTCTTCATAGCTTGATTAGCACAAGGAAAAAAAAAATCTGCTCCAGCAATTTACCTCCTTGCAGCAAGCAGCAGAGGCCCACGCAAAACAGCTGAGAGCAAAACAGCTGAGAGTCAGGAGGCCAATCCAATCAACTTGTGCTAATTAGTCTGGGTTGAAGCTGAAAGGAGCTGTTTCTTCTTGCTGCTTGCTGCAAAGAGGTAACTGCTGGGAGGCAGAGGCCAAAGGGTGGGGGCCAGTGGGTAGGCGTGGCTACATTCGATGTATAAGACGCATCTAAATTTTCACCCCCTTTTAGGGGGGAAAAGGGTGCATTTTATAATCTGAAAAATATGGTAACTCAGACATTTGTTAAGAGAGTGTTTCCCCATTTTATGACATTTCTTGCTACAGTTGTTAAATGAATCACTGCAGTTGTTAAGTTAGTAACATGATTAAGTGAATCTGGCTTGCCCATTGCTTTTGCTTGTCAGAAGGTCTCAAAAGGGCATCACATGACCCTGGGACTCTGCAACCATCATAAATATGAGTCAGTTCCCAATCATCTGAATTTTGATCATGTAACCATGGGGATGCTGCAACCGTCGTAAGTGTGAAAAATGTTCATAAATCACTTTTTCAGTGCTGTTGTAACTAAATTAACTGTTGTAAGTCAAGGACTACTTGTATATCTGTATCATAAGCAAGTTAGTTTGTAACTTTCCAATTTCCAAATCAAGGAAACATTCTAATTTGGGGAGTTTAAGGTTACAATGTATTAAAAGGAAATTGATTTGCAAAGAAACAAACATTGGAAAATTTGCTGTGAACTGACTGAACGTAAATATATTGTTCCCTAAGTCACCAAAAGTAGCAGCAGCCTCCATACTTCCATTCAGCAAGAGTTTCCAGAAAACACAACTACATTTGTTAAATAACAATGAGTTTATGCTATGTATTTATTTTGACAATTACTCATTTGCAACTAGATGCAGAGTTATTTAAAATCCATAGACACATCTGGAACAAAAACTAAGGGAATCTTCTGTATGCATTTAATAAAAGGAGTGAGTAAAACAGAACGAATCACATTTTCAAAGAAAAAAAAACCATTATGCTGAACGTCTGCTAATTATATTAGTGGCTTCAGTATTTGTTTGAAAAATACAGAATCAGAGGGACAACCAACATTTTGTTACACTGTCTTGTCCTTTCAAGGGGATTTAAACAGAATTTAAGGCACATCAACAGTGACATCATCGGTAAAAAGAAAACAAGCTGAGAAATTTGTGTACCGGCTTTCATTACAAAAAAAGAAACTTGCATGACTGAATACAGAATTGAGCAGAAAAGTTTGCATATGAAGCAAAGGGTAGAAGAACAGGCTAATAGTAATATTTTTCCTATTATTTGTTATGCTAAAATTTAGCAGGCAAATTGGCAAGAAAATACAGTGCTACCTTGGTACTCAACTACTTCAAACTCATTGAATTTGGTACTCGGTACATTTTGATGCAAAAATGTTGTCCCTGTACTCATCGTTTTGCAGCTCACTGCAAAAGGAAATGGGAGGGCGACCTCAAAGGGCAGACAGGAAGTCAGCCATGCTGGGAAGGTCACTGAAACAGAAAAAGGAACAGACACCAAGTCCTTTCAAGCGGAAGCAAAGAATCACGTGGTAAGCAGTGGTGGGATTCAGCCAGTTCTCACCACTTCGGGAGAACCGGTTGTTAACTTTCTGAGCAGTTTGGTGAATTGGTTGTTGGAAGAAATCATTAGGGCAGAGAATCAGTTGTTAAATTATTTGAATCCCACCATTGGTGGTAAATCACATGGTTTGTTTGGTACTCATCATTTTTAGTACTCATAGTGCCTTCTGGAACTAATTAACAACAAATACCAAGGTACCACTGCAATGACATTTGACATAAAAAGCACTCTTTTCCTTTCCTTTCCCTTTTCCTATCCTATCCTATATGACTGGGATGGTGAACCTATGGCACACGTGCCACAGGTGGTACGCGGAGCCATATCTGTGGGCACGCGAGTGTTGCCCTAGTTCAGCTTCAGCGCGCATGTGTGCACTGGCCAGCTAATTTTCGGGCCTTCTGGGCCCACCAGAAGTCATGAAACAGGCCATTTCCAGCCTCTGGAGGGCTTCCGGGGGGGTGGGGAAAGCCTCTGGAGCCTGGGGAGGCCAAAAAATGGGCATTCCTGACCCACCAGAAGTCAGGAAATGGGCTGTCTCCGGCCTCCGGAGGGCCTCCAGGGGGATGGGGAAGGCCGTTTTTGCCCTCCCCAGGCTCCAAGAAAGCCTCTGGCATGCAACCTTTTTGCCGTTGTGTGTCAAAAGCAGGAGGAGCGCGGGGGAGTTGCATGTGCATGCACGGGAAGCGGGGGGCATTGAATTATGGGTGTGGACACGTATGCATGCAACCCCCCCCCACGCTCCCCCTGCTTTTGGCACGCAACGGCAAAAAGGTTAGCCATCACTGCTATATGAGGTCATATTAAATGGATATCTGCTCTGTCCACTGAACCTCCCAAAAGCCATTACTTCGCTTACCCACCACCACCTACCCCGCCCTCTCTCTCTCTCTCTCTCTCTCTCTCTCTCTCTCTCTCTCTCTATATATATATATATATATATATATATATATATTATTTCTAAACCACCTATCTTCCTCATATGTTCAGACCATTCGTTTTTCCTGAAGTATAAGTCATTTGCTTATTGTCCAGCTATTGTAATGTGTGAATAAACCATGGCTTGATTTCAGATTGAAAGTCAAGTTTCAGCCACTTTTTGTTGCTAAATTTGTGGCTGATATATTGCTTGTTTATCATTTCCTGACTTATACCTAGTTTATTTTTGAGACCTTCTCAATTCCTAATCCACAGAAAAGTGAAGTAGAGGAGGCAAAGCAATAAAAATGAACTGAGTGAGCAAATTGCAGCAATTTTGATTGCCTAGGAATAATACTAATGAAGATATCTTATCTTATGATGAACTATAAACAGTTATGCACTGTGGTTTACCATTTTCTTTGAATGGGGAAGCTATAAAATCAAGCAAGAATTTATTACTTTTTGAGAGTAGAAAAGAATTGATTAAGGAACTGTTTTCAAATAAGTTCAACAGACTTCTTTTACTGGGAAATAGTGCAAATCAAACGGACAATAACTAGCTATTTTTAACATGTCTGGCATGTCCAAATATAGTTCATATTGCCCCCAAGAGGTTGTTTACTGGTATAGAACTGAAAGTTATCCACATATTCAGATGAAACAGGGGAAAATAAAATATATAGAATGCTTAAAGTTATGAACATATTGCAATCAATATTTCTGAATGAAAAGTAAAGGGAGAGAAAGCACATATTGATGTAGAATAAGTTATCTGGGCTCCAAGATTCCCAAACTTTCTGCAATTTATAATGTTTTCTCTTGTTTTTGATACATTTGCTATATGTGCGCTATTGCTTCATTCTATTACTATAATTTATATACATTTCCTCCTTCTCCAAGGCTGTAATAGGAAATAGTTTGTTTTGATTGAATAACCTGGTTTAATAAATCTTGCAACTCAGTGGAAAGAGCATTATATGGCTTTAAAGCCTGAAGGTATATCATTGAAGGAAAAAAATAAACTAAAGAAAGGCTAACTTAAGAGAGTATTTCTTAAAATATATTTGTAAAAACATTTATTAGCACACATGTATATGTGAACTGTAGTATGTATCACTATCTATTAAAAATAGGAGATTAGAAGAATGGTATTAACAAAATATGGCTTTCATATGGTATAACTGTAGACTGGTGTAACTACCTGTACATGTAAAGGAAGAAATAAGGTAAGATGAATATCTCATCCAAAAGGAAAGTACTTTTCTTCCACAAGCCTCTAGATTAGGAAAAATATGTAAGTACACAGGATTGTGCAATGGAATCCTTTCTTATTGTCAAAATAAATCTGGAAATTTGGCTACATGTCATATTATTATTTCCACTGATAAATTAAAAGACTCTTTGAATTAAAAGACTCTTAGTCGTGACAGAAAAGACTATTTGTAGCTCAAGAGTTAAATTGTGGAGTCTTTGGTGCTCTCTGAGCTTGGTTGTTTTTTCCCTGATGTTTCATTTCCAAACGAATACTGATGATGTTACCTAGTCTGCTAATGAAACATTCACAAGAAAACAACTTAGCTCAGACAACACCAAGGACTCCAGAGACTCAAATCCATATCGCTTCAAAGCAAATGAAACAAGAAAGCAATACCTGTGTGTGTTTCCAACAGAATTATAATTATTCTCATAGGAAGACTACATTTTCAGTATAAATCAGTATTCATTGATTCCTACATAGGGTGAGCAGTAGATATCTTAATCCTCAAGACATTCATACCCTGGCTTTTCAATTGTTCTTGCTACTACCACTTGATCCAGGGGTGGGTTCTACTTACCTTTACTATCGGTTCGCAACAGGGCCATGCGCTTGTGCTCGCTTTGTTCGCGCACATGTGTGCTCTTCTGCGCACGCGCAGAAGCATTTTGGTGACGTCGGGGTCAGTGGGCGGGGCCTCCCACCAGTTTTACTATTGGTTCTATAGAACCGGTGCGAACTGGGGACAACCCATCACTGACTTGACCTCCAGGAAACACCTCATCTTTCCTTTAACCTTGATATGTGAGAGAAATAGCAGCCTTATAATTTCTGTGCTTTTTTCTGCTATTTAAAAGACAAATATGCAAAAAAAATTGTCCTAGGTTTGTAGCATTGAGGCATGTGACTAGAACCCTTCCTTTCCTTTTATGGAAGATAATTAAAACCACAAGAAATGAACAAAATCAAAAGATGAAATGTAAATATCACTTTTGAAGTTCAAATATTAAAATGTATACATTCAGAGTTAAGAAATAAGAATTACAGAACTGTTCAAATTATGGGAGAACAGGAGGTTCATTTTTAAAAAGAAAAAAACATACAATAATAGAATGATCCAAATACTCCATTGGTGCATTATATACCACTGGTGATACAGAGGGCAGGCAGAATTGCAGAAACATCCGGTAAAAAGAGGGGGGGTCTCTGCTTTTATATCAACAACCAACAACCATGTAAAAATGTAACTACACTAAAGAAATTCTGTGATATGGACTTAGAGACATTAATTATCAATTGCAAATTGTTTTATGCTCCACAAGAGTTTTCCAAATTTATTCTATTTGCAACATGTCTTCCTCCACAAGCTTGCATACATTGTCAGGATTCCAAGTAACACCAACTAAGTAAGACTCCGAGGCAGGCATTTCCTCAAAGTTCCATTTTATTAGCGATGTCATATTGGTACAACTGGGGAAACCCGAATCTGAAGTCTTCCAGGTTTTCCCCACCCCAAAGGAAATCCAAGTCCCTTCCCCTGCACCCACATGTCCATCACATGCATTACAAACTCTAGCTGTCCAGTTTATGTGGGCTGAAGAGAGATACCAAGATTCATTCCTCATTGTGTTAAGAGATTTCAACAGTGCTAACTTAAGCAAAGAGCTACCAAGATACTTTCAGCCTGTCAACTATCTTACTAGATGAAAGAATACTTTAGACCACTGCTAAACAACATTTAAAAATGCATATCAGTTTTTACCACGAGCAGCTGTGGGACACGCTGATCATTGTATGATTCACCTTGTACTTGTTTATAGACAAAAGCTTAAAACCATAAAACCAACAATTAAATCAGTGAAGTCTTGGACTGAGGAGGCAAAGTTAAAGGTACAAGCTTGGCTTGATTGCACAGATTGGAACATTTTCAAAGATACCTCTGCAAACTAGAGATATGTTACATTCCTTCTTGCTTCAAATGCTCTGCTATCATCCCAGTGCTGAAGAAATCTTCCCTCAAGGAGCTGAATGACTTCAGACTGGTTGTTCTGACATCCATAATTATGAAAACCTTTGAAAGATTAGTGCTGGCCCATCTGAAAACCATCACGGATCCACTATTAGACCCCTTGCAATTTGCCTACTGAGCAAATAGATCAGCAGATGATGCTGTTAATATGGCTCTGCACTACATCCTACAACATCTTGAATCTCCAAGGACCTATGCAAGGGTCCTTTTATAGACTCCAGCTCAGCATTCAATAGCATCATTCCAGGTACTCTTTTAACTAAACTAATTCAGCTAGCCATGCCTGACCATACTTGTAAGTGGATAATAGCTTTCTAACAGACAGGAAGCAGCAGGTGAAGCTAGGAAAAATCACACTAGATACCTGTACAATTAGCACAGGTGGACCCTAGGGCTGTGTGCTCACTCCACTTCTCTTCTCTATATATACCAATAACTACATCTCAAAGGATCTCTCTATTAAAGTACTGAAATTTGCAGATAATACAACAGTGATTGGTCTCATTCAAGACAATGATGAATCTGCCTACAGATGGGAAATTGTAGCCTTGTGGTGCGGCCAGAACAATCTTGAACTAAACACTCTCAAAACTGTAGAAATGATAGTAGATTTTAGGAGAAGCCCTCTTATTCCATCACCTCTTACAATACTATACAACACAGTATCAACAGGAGAGACCTTCAAGTTTCTATCTTCTATAATATCTCAAGTTTAAAATGGACGCCTAACATCAAAAATGTCATCAAAAAAGCATCACAAAGAATGTTTTTCCTGTGCCACCTCAGAAAGCTCAGACTGCCCAAAGATCTGCTTATTGAGTCTGTCATTTGTACCTCTATAACTGTCTGGTTTGGCACTGCAATCAAACAAGACAGACACAGACTTCAACGGATAGTTAGAACTGCAGAAAAAACAATTGCTACCAGACTGCCTTCCATTGAGGATCTGTATACTTCACGAGGCAGAAAGAGGGCTGTGATAATATCTACAAACTCCTCACATCCTGGACATAAACTGTTTCAATTTCTTCCCTCAAGACAGCACTATAGGGCAGGGCTGTCAAACTCACAGCCCACAGGTCAGATGTGTCACAAGCTGGCCACGTCTACCCCTGGTTTAGTGAAGGGAAAAAAAACTTGGGACACATCACGTGAGGACGCCGCGATGGCCTGAGTTTGACACCCCTGTTATAAGGCACTGCATGCCAAAACAACTAGACACAAGGACAGTTTTTCCAGACATGCCATCACTCTGCTAAACAACTAATTCCCAAAGCACTGTCAAACTACCTAGTAGGGCTGTATTGCTATTATCCTTCTCATCTTTCCAATTACCTATTTTCTTATCTTCTTATGACTATAACTTTGTTGCTTGTATCTTATGATTTTTATTGTTTTATTTAGTATCCTATGTTTACTGCTTATTTAGTATCCTATGACTGAGTGTTATATCTTATGATTTATGATTATTATGAGAGCTTATGCACCAGAGACAAATTCCAAATTCACATTTGGCCAATAAAGAATTCTAATTTCTAAATCTTCTATCAAAAGATGGGACAGAGAATTCCAACTTAATATTCAGATTCCAGAAAGATTCTAAATAAAAATTTAGATCTTTATGTATAGCTTACAATATGAAGAATGTCAGACTTCTTATATTGAAGGTAACAGGACAGCAAAAGATAATAGAACTGAAACAGTACCTAACAAAATAAACCAATATTCTAATAGTTTTCTGGCTAGATATATTTACCTATTCCATGGGAATAAATGGATTATGGAGACAAAAGTCCTCCTTATGGTTTCCTGGATTTTTCTTGCACATTTCCAGCTTTAATCAGAGATTAAATCTTAGTTCTTTCCTTTTTTAATCCAGCTTCTGTGGCTATTCTTAAAGGGATCAATCTTGTGCTGAAAGGAAACGTTGGGGGAAATCCAATTCTATATGGGGCTCAGAATATATATTTTTACCTTGTGAAGACATATGTTTAATATTCCTTCAGATATGTAAACTTGTATTATGTGTTTGGAATGAAGGCATATATGTGTGCATGCATGCCTTTGAATCAGCATCAACACACAGGCAACTCATAATGTACTAGACACTATTCAAGTGGAATGTATGTATGTATGTATGCATGTATGTATGTATGTATGTATACACACACACACACATAACTTCATATACATGAAGACTGACTCCAACAGATGAGGAGATTGGGGGGGGAAATCTCCCAGAGAGTTTACATAATATATATGGACTGCAGGAATAATCAAAATATATCAACAAAACTGCTCTTATACAGAAAAACTACTCTGCTGCTTGTGATAAGAAGGTATCTGCTCGGAATGCTATGAAAAGAGTTGTCTACATTCAGCTGCATTACCCCCCTTTTTTTTTACATCAAAACTACTATACTGAATCCTTTAGGAAAGACTTCAGGGAGGTGCAGCAGCAGAAAAATTAGGCAGACAAATATTCTCACAATACACACAAATATTATTTGTACTCAATTTGTATCCTAAACCTTATTTCATATACAGTTTTTCATATACAGTTTAGATAACCTAGCTCTTCCTTCCTCTCATCTATCGCTCTTGAAGTTAACAAATAGTTCATGTCAGATCTGCCATTACCTCATCATTTTTCAACAGGACAGCTAGATACAAAGATGCTTTTTTGAAGCTATAAAATGTTCCAATAAGCATGGAATTCCAAAAAGTTAACACAGACAGAAAAATTCAGCTGAGAACAGGAGAAAAACAGTACAAAGTACAAAATGTAAATGCTAATTAGTAGCCTCTTTATAGGATTGATTCTACAAATAGAAGTTATGTAGGCTGCAACATAATTAGATTTCAGTCTGCACAGGTGGCTTCATGTTCTACCGAAATAAACATAGTTTTCTTAACATATAATGCATTAGTAGAAATGCAGTTAACTGAAGTGCACTAAAATTAATACTAGTCCATATGCGAACTGGATAGAAGAGAGATAACCGCATAATCTTGCAGCTGTGACTTGATACTATGTAGATTTATGTTACTGAAGATGCTAAAATCTAACTTTCAGCTGTATGATGAGGAAAAATAATTAAGGTAATTGAACAGCTCCTGAAGCGCAAGTAAGAATATCCAAGAGGACCACAGTAACGAGCAAATTTAGATTACTCGGGAAACGCAGAAAAGCTTGATATAGAAACTAATTTCTATTATTATCCATATCAATATTATTAATTATTAGGAATAATATAATATTCCTATTCATCACACGTATAGACTTCATTCTAGTCCAGCATTTGATAACATGCATGTCTACATATTTTTTGTTTGTTATTAATTTACAAAGCTTTGAAACACCATTTCAAATACTGTGCCTCTTCAAAACTTAAATATAGATATTGTGATTATTACAATTCTTCCACCACAAAAATTGATCACATCTGCCTATATCTTAATAAACAATTTATAACATACATCACAATCCAAATAAAATTGGCATTATTAATCCAGATAAATATGTCAAAAGATCATATACTAGATTCCTTGTAAACAATAAAATCCAACTCATGGACCTTGTTATTATTTTACCAATTTGAACTACTAATTCAAAACAAGTTAGATACTTTACATCTGTTTTTTGGGAGGGAGGGGAATAAACACCCTTTTATTGTAGCTCATCTTGTTATGGATATGGACGGAAGAGGGCTTAAGATTGTCTGATTAGGTGATTCACCAGTTAAATATTTTAATTAATTCAGAAATACTAAATCTGCCTGCACTTCAGTTTTTTGGCAATAATTGCATGCTGTACATGGTTAAGGGACAGCTAGTATAACAGCAACTCACTTTAATGATCTAAAGCTGTCCTCTGACCCTACATGGTCATTTGCAATTACTGAAGCTCAACAGTATGTGCTAAATTATACTGACAATGCTGCCACTCTTACAACATCTTACATACATCCCTCTTTGCTAATAACTAAACTCATGGGATTAGACAATTTACACAGTAGACTTCAGTAATGGTATTAGCTCCTAAAGGTATGCATCTAATGAGAATTCTGTCTCATTTAACCATTGTGCCCCAGCTGAAGTATTTTCATCAAGATGTCAATTGTTGCCTGAAACGCTTTTCAACTTTTATGAGCCTTCAGAAAATATATGGGTGGTGCTTTATCAAATGCTTCAATTTCTACAGGTCAGTCTTGGGAGAATAGTGAATCAAGAAAAGCTAAACTGTTGCTAGATATATATTTATATTTATCCATGGGACATCTAGTTACATATTGTTATAAAGTATCTTTGTATATTTTACAAATTTATTAGGTTTCATTCTGGTGTTCAGCAGAATTCCCAAGTAGAATAGATATATCTAAGATAATGGAAAAAGACATTGTTTTTAGACTCAAGTGAGCACATAGCTGGAAGATAGTTCACAACACTCAATTACATTCTTGGTGCTTATTACTAAGAAACCAATATGCCACAAGTTTAGGGGAATTTTTGGATATCATCTATAGCAAGGAAGATAAAATAGTGGGCCTAATTATATTAACAGATCTAACATAATTAAATGTATAATTAAAATTGGTATTGATGCGACTATGTTTTATTTATGGACAACCACATCTCCGAAGCTTGAAATTAAGATATAAACTAAGCAATAAAGAAAATAAAGCCTAAAAGTCACTGAGGCACTGAAAATATAGGAAAATTGTTAAGAAATGTTATACAATTTGCAGTTATTTAACCAATTTAAACACCTTCAAAAAATTACTATGCCATGATTCTATGAAGATAGCTAAACATTAATTCATACTGAGTCTACCTCGGGTTTTTTTGAACCGTTAAGAAATGAATGTTAACTATAAGCTATAATAAATTATCTAGATTTTAAGATACATGATTCTTTATAATTTAAAACGCATTTCTGAAAGAGGAAGGTGCAATTTCTCTCTAGATTTCTTAATCCTTAATAAAAAGCATATTTGGATCTATAAACCTATGTATCCGATACACGACTCAGCAAGATAGTTAATGTGTTCATTGGAGGAAAGGCAGGGAATGGCAAAGAAAAATAATATAACAGTTTGATAGAAGTGATAAATAGGCTAAATCAGGAACAGGAGTAGGGATTAGGAAATCATCATGGAAGCACAAATAAACCCAACAGAACATAGAGGAACCATCTGGCACGCTGCCCTGCTGTGAATCTTCTTTTTCTGCACTGCTAGAAATTGCTGATACAAAATGTTCTGACAAACCAAATGGATATCAACAAAAAGTAAACATGGCAGGTTACTTCCGAATCATTAAAGAATTTAGAAGAAACAGGTCAATTTCACCCAAGTTTTCAAATGGAAAGACATATTTGAATATGTCAAAGTCAAATAGGAAGGACTGGTATACGTTCGTTTGTGTGCATGTTATTGCTGGGTTTGATCATTAAAATATGCAAATTCATGTATAAGTTTTTATTTATTTATACAATTGATATAACCACCTCTCTCAGTGACTATATTGTAAAAAATAGTGACTATAGACAAATTACAGAAAATTAAAACCAAAAACAAAATGTGAGGTAAACAATACACAAAGAAACCATAATATGACTGGAATAAAAAAAAGTGAGGAATAAAACAGAACATTCAGATTTTTAATGCTTTATGAAAAGCCAACAGGATTGGGGCCCACCAGATCTCTGGGAGGAGGCTGTTCCACATGCAGGCACAACTATAAAAAGGTCCAACTTCTTGGACCTATAGACTGACCCTCTCTATTAGAAGGGACCTGAAATTAATAATATTAAAATATTAATGCCCAATAATTTCATGTTGTTTTTAAAAAAGACCCCAGGCTTTAATTTTATTTCTACATGATGCATAATATTAGAATGGCCCCCTGAACCTCTATGATGTCATGATTGTAAAAGTGAATCCAAAGACTGACTTTTTTATGCTTTTTCTATTTGTCATTTTCAAATGCATATAGGTGGATTGAACCATAGAATTTTGCAAAGGCTGAAACGGAAAGAAACATTAAAAATTCATTTTAACACTAATTATTTGAATTCTTATACTTTAGGGCAGGGCTGTCAAATTCCTGTCCCATGAGCTGGATTCGTCACACGCTGGCCACACCCATGCCCAATTTAGCAAAAGGGGAAAAAAGTCCCGATATGTCACGTGACGACGCCGTGATGACGTGAGTTTGAAACCCCTGCTTTAGGGGGAAAATCATTAAAATTATATAAGACTGCTACTCAAAGTAATGACCTTGTGGATGGAACAACAGACAGCAAAACCAAGTAGGAAAAAAATGCAATATAACATTGTAACACATTCAAAGGCTATATTCAGGAAAACTACAGCTTGTCATTTACAAGCATGAGCTTCAGATTTCCTTTCTTCCTCCTCCACTAACTTCTGTATCCTGTGGAACCTTGTAGAGAATAAAAAAAATTCATTTCCACTTTCAATTTACTATACTGCTCTTTGATATTTTGTTTAAACCTAGATAAAAGGTTTGTACTATGATTTATTTAAACAAACAGATTTCAAAATGTAGCTTATGGCTTGTTTTAAGTATAACTAAGCACAGATTTTACTCTTAAGTCATAATAATATACAGACTTAATAAAACTGGAAATGCTACTTTCTGGTTTTTGGCTCTCAGCTGCTGCAGTGGAGGAAATGTTAGGAGACTCAAAGGTGAAAACACTCAAGGTTTTTTTTACAATTCATGGTAGTTTACTGTTATACCAGCATGGAGTCACTAACTGTTGGTGACTTTTATTGCAGAGAAGAATAAAAATGAAAGAAAATTATGATAATTTTTAAATCTATTCATAGTGACACTTTATGCAATAAATAGTGACACTTTATACAATAAGAGGTTTTTTTAGCTAATCGTAGCTATTTTCAGTACTATTTTTTTCCAGCACTTTTTAATGCTGTATTTGTATTGTGTGGGTGGTAAACTGGTTTACTCTGTAATACAATAAAATAAAAAGCAATAGCCAAAATAATGATGTATTTCACTGAAGAAATTGTTTGAATATTTAGCAGCATAGATAATATATAATGATGACTGTTCATATATTGTGAGCATAAAAAGCTCCAAGCATAAATTTAATCAAATAACAATGCAGTGCATTTAATTTTTTGTTGATTACTACTGATTACTGTTCTCATACTCACATAATGCTCACTGATTCAATCAAAAGCCATTTATATGCAACTGAGAAACATATTGATATCTCCAGCATCACTTTTGTCACTTGTGCTTTGGAACCCTGCATCTCCTGGCTTCTTCAGGAAATGGATGGGGGTATTATTGACTGTATCCAGGAGATTGTCAATGACTCTTAATAATAAAGGATGATGTCTCCAGGCTTGGAAGATGATATGATCTGTCCCTTCCTAAAGAGGCACTTTCTAGAATTGGCCGTATTTGAAAACTATAGTCCAGTCTCCAGTATTTCCTTTTAAAGAAATATGTTGAGATTGTCATTGATGTTGGAAATATGTTGAGAATTCAGCTGCTAAGAGCTATATGAGAAATGGATGATTTGGATTCCTTTCAGTCAAGATTAAGTCATGGGCATGGAATGAGGTTGATCTTGCTGGTAGGTAATAAAGAAAGGAGCAGTTTCTGAAACCATATTACATCCTTCTGGATTGTCTGCAAAAATATGGAGAGGCATTGTCTCCCCTATTTAATGGATGGTTCCAAACTCACCTTAATAAACAACATCATCACTGAGGAAGAAAGGTTGGCTCTCTGGTTCCAGGGGGCAAGTAGGAGGCAAGCACTTCCCTTGAGGAACAGCCTGCATCTTAAGAATCTTCACAGCTCTTTCCACATGAAATATGGATTTTTTTTTTATACCTTCTGCTGGTGCACACCTCATCTCTTATCAATTTTGTTGCTGCAACGCACTCAATATGGAAATGCTTTTGCACCTGAAAACTGCAGCCAGCGCAAACTGCAATGGTCCATTTACAGATGGGTGTGACCATCATGTGTACATTAATACTTCAGGCCCTCCATTAGCTACTAGATGTAGGATGAATTTCAAAGTACTATTTTTGATCCATAAAGTGGACACAGCTTTGCACCAAAGTACCTACAGGAGTATCTTTTCATTTATGAATCAGCCCATTTGGTAGCAATAGCAATAGCACTTAGTCTTATAGCTTCATAGTGCTCTTTCTCTAAGCAATTTAAAGAGTCAGCATATTGCCCCCCAACAATCTGTGTCCTTGTTTTATCAGCCTTGGAAGGATGGAAAGCTGGGTCAACCTTGAGCCGGGCAGAATCTAATTCCTGGCAGTGAGCAGTGTGTTAGCTTGCAATACTGCATTCTAAACACTGTATTCACCATGGCTCATGGTAATTCTTCACATGAAAATTTTTTGGAGGGAATGTACCCTAGGAGGTATTGCTTCTCAGTAGCTGTTTTGGCCTTGTAACAAACTTTCTCACAGTAAAAACATTCATGCTGTCTTGTGAATGTCTAGAATTTTTGCAGGAGCACTGATGTAGATACACTCATCATGCTTCCATCTTATCTCTTGATAAAAGGGGAAGTTTAGTGAACAACAGTACATGGTGAGACTTATATAAGTAATATATTTCCACATGCATATTCTATAATCAGTTTTTCCCCATTTTATCAGTCTTCTCCAGTACAATGTTGCAATTTTGTTTTACATTCTTCATATAGTATTTATTTCCTAGCATACCAAAAAAAAAAACAACTAAGGACATTTTCATATTTAGTGTAAGATAAAGTAACTATTTTTTTCTGAAACTAGGAATCATAGTTTTAATATAGCATCGTAGTAATCAGTACTGCTGTGCCGAAGCATAAACAAATGTCTATGGCCCAAATAAATATTTTAAATTATATCTTTAAATGCCTCAACATTAAAAATTGTGTTTTGTATTCCTGAAGTATCCTAACATAATATTTTATTTCAGTATCTAACATGTTAAGAAATGGCTTTCTGAGAAAAGGAAAACATTGAACAATCCCCTGAAGTTTAAATGTTCCTGAGTAAAAGGTATCCTATTCTTGAATTCAGCAATAGGCAAGAACCATCTGTACAAATTCCTGAGAAAAATCTATAATCTCACCTTTAGCTTCAAAGAGAAATGAAAATAATTTTTAAAAAATTCTGGAAGACTTTCAATGTGTTCACATTTTTTCCTGTTACTAAGTTTTGAGTCTTTTACAGCAGTAAACCTGTGCTATACTGACTATTTTAAAGCTGGAACTCTTTTAAACAATTTCCATTCGATGACTTCATTAGAGTAACATCAGATTATGATGCCTCATTACTTATAGGAGAGTATATTCTGAAATGTTTTTAAAATAATGAAGCACAGATTTATAAGTCATAAGAAATTTTGTTCATGTTGGTTTTTTAAACCATTTATTCTTTCTTCATTGCACTACGCTTTTCACCAAGAGATGACTTGTTTACATATAATTGCAATAAAACATAGATCAAAAAATGATCATTAAAAGCAAAGACAAAAAGCTGATCCAAAAATGAAGCAGCAACTATATATATATATATATATATATATATATATATATATATATATATAT
>WNWU01013802.1:17891598-17949823 GCA_012654045.1 Ptyas mucosa
TATATATATATATATATATATATATATATATATATATATATATATATTAGAACTTCCAAAGGAAAGGAAAAGCATGGAGACCAAAAATAAAGGATGTACTTCTCACAAAAAATTTTGTAAGTGAATCCTTCACCAAGCAATCTTTCTCACAATCTCAAAATCTGCTTCAGAGGTACATCATATCCCCAGATAGATTATTAGGGTATGTGAAAGTCTGCCAGACTTTTTAAATAATGAAGTAATAGAAGACAAAGCAGACAGAGGAAGCATATGATTTTGGAGTCCTTTATTTATTCATTGAAAATCGTTAAACTATCACAAAACCATTGCCTGAGATTTTATCATTCTCCTTTGCTTCTTTTGTTGCTATTTTTTTATAAGTTTTGTCTTAATGATGCTATTCAAATTATAGTGCAATCTGGCATTTAAAAGATGAGTAATCTCAAAATTATCTTCTACAGCTATTGGGCTTGTTTATTAGGAACTGCAGTTAGCATGTTTTTGTTGTTGTTTTAATAGCACCTGTTGTTTTCTAGGACACAGGAAACTGTAGGACAGAAACAAACACAAATATTTGTTCAGACTTTCACACGTTTATAATGAGATATAAATGCTAGAGAAATTAAATCTCGGTTGAACAATCTTGAATGCATCTATTCTACAAGTGAATAATCAGTTGTGTTTCTAACCTTTTATTCTGCTCTTCAAAGTATAAAAATCCACAGCATACACAAAGGCCATGTTTAACAGTTTAGTGCACTTTTAAAGGCACATTTGTCTCAGAACACTTATGTGGAAATAAAAGAACTGGCAAGGGGTCAGGCAACATTCTAAATCTAACAATTATTTACTACATACCAGGTTGTTAGGATTTTTCTCCCTTTTTTTTTGCTTGGGATCAATTGTTTTCAAATTATAAATAGACAATATTGTCCTAAGTGCTGTAAAAGGATCCTTACAAGCTCACAACTGTATTGTAACACTTGTGAGTCCAAATAAGGTCCAAATATTCCTGGCACTATTGTTAAAAAGATAATTTACTGAAATGTACTATCCTATTCAGTGAAGGGCTTTTATACGCAAGAATGTCTTCGTTCTTATTATAATGCTCATGTTTTGAAAAAAAGTTTACACAGATAACCTTAGAAGGGACATTAAAAACTGAAGATTTTTTTCAATAAGTTACTGCAATTAATATGGATTTCAAATTCTGAATTTAGCATTATTTTCTAAAAAGAAAGAAAAAAAACTTGCCAGTGCAACAAATCTTAGACCTGAATTTTAAGATTTAAAATTATAATTAAGATATACCAGATTTCTTGATAATTGAATTTTATGCCATTACTTAAGGGTGACTCTATTGGCTTAACTCTCAGATCTTCAAGGAATTTACATTTTTGATCAAGCAGCAAAAAAGAGAACTCCATGCAGTACAAATATTATTTTGGTTCATATGCCTTCCTTGAAGCATTAGCTCTCTATAGTTTCCCTAAAATAAAAGTAACTTTCCTTAATTTTTATTAAAAATATCCATACTATACAACCCTAAATGATTGATAAGGCTGTCCATCACCATATTGCAATACATTGAATGCTACAGATAATTAGATATTTGGTAATGATTAATTATGTACAATCAAGACTCTAACTGAATTATCTGCCTTGCTATTGTTTGTCCTCTTCTGTTTCTTACAATTTCTGCAAGCATATAGCTCTCCCAACAGAACTAGGTATTCCCATGAAGTGTCCAAAAAAGCCTTATTGTTTGTGCCTTGAGAAGAATTCTGGATTGACTTGTTCTGTGCAATGTGAAAATATTTGCAGACCCCTCGCATCCTGGACATAAACTGTTTCAACTCCTACCCTCAAAACGACGCTATAGAGCACTGCACACCAGAACAACTAGACACAAGAACAGTTTTTTCCCCGAATGCCATCACTCTGCTAAACAAATAATTCCCTCAACACCGTCAAACTAGTTATTAAGTCTGCATTACTATTAATCTTCTCATCATTCCTATCACCCATCTCCTCCCACTTATGACTGTATGACTGTAACCTTGTTGCTGGTATCCTTATGATTTATATTGACTGTTTCCTAATATGATTTGATTGCTTATTACCGTATATACTCGAGTATAAGCCAACCCGAATATAAGCCAAGGCCCCCAATTTTACCACAAAAAACTGGGAAAACTTATTGACTCGAGTATAAGCCGGGGGTGGGAAATGCAGCGGCTACTGGTAAATTTCAAAATAAAAAAAGACTGGTCAAAAGTGCGAGGACCTGTCAGAAATCACTTTTTTCAGCCCTCTGGGTAGTCCTTTTGTGCATATGGACTACTCAAAGGGCTGAAAAAGTAATTTTTGACTGGTCCTCGCACTTGTGACCAGTCCTCGAACTTACGACTGTCCTCACATTTTACGTTTTTGCCCTATCTTATCACCATTTCTCTCTCCCCCTCTCTTTCTCATTCTTTCTCTCTCCCACTCTTTTTCTCTCTCTCTCCCCCACTCTGTCTCTCATTCTCTTTCTCCCCCCTTTCTCAAAGAGAGAGGTGGTAGGTTTGAGGAGAAAGATTGCTGTACAATAAAAAAGATGAAAGGGAAGAAAACCAACCCCAAACAAATATAAAGATATCAAGATAAAGAATGAATTGTTAAACTTTTAAAGAATAAAAGAGAACAAATATGAATAAATAGCAATAATTAGAAACACACATACAAACATACAATGTATTTTCTTTGAACAGAGTATTTGGCCGGTTCACAAATTTAAACACTGTTTAGTCATTTCACTTAAATTTACAATTTCTATATTTCCTTTTTGCCATATTTATTCCTCATCTATTTTTTTAAAAAAAACTATTACCCTTCATCCTCATCTCTAATCTTAATCAAATTCAATTTTTCACTTCTATTCTATATTATACCCCTTCCCATTGTCATCTATTTTTATATCCATCCTCACATTGGTTAATTATGTAATATTACAGTTGTTCAATACAAATTCAACATTTTAATATAAATCAATTAGTTATATAACTATCTTTTTTGTATATTAATCAATATGAACATGAATATTCCAATTATTTCCATGCAATCCAACTTCTTACAAATCAATTACCAGTAATTATATTTACCAATAATAATAAACCAAATAATTTCCCCCATATATTCTTCCAAACCACAACTTAACCATTTCTGCTTTCAACACAATATACAATTAATAATATCTCAATTATTACAATTCCCTAGTTAAATAGAACTTTTTTTCTTTTGTGTTTTAAAATCTTGAACTCTCCTCTTTTGCCATTTGCCATAAATTTCCCATTGTTTGCACCTACCTTTTTTGATGAGGAAAAAGAAAAGAAATCTGCCTTTCCAACGTTGCAAGCAAACAGCAAAGTCAACAACCTGCTTTAGTTTCGGTTTCATTTTCAGCTTGAATTGCACAAGGAGAAAAAAAAAATCCAGCAGCACTCTTTGCAGCTAGAAAAAGACCCTGCACAAAACAGCTGAGAGCAAATCAGCTGAGAGTCGGGAGGCTGTTCAAATCAACTTATGATAATTAACCTATACTGAAGCTGAAAGGGACTGTTTTTTCTATTTTTGTGGACATGGGTCTACTCATTTGTTTTCTTTTAAAAAGGCATTTTTTTCCTGACTCGAATATAAGCCGAGGGGGGCTTTTTCAGCCTGAAAAACATGATGAAAAACTCGGCTTATATTCGAGTATATACGGTAGTGCCCTAGGACTATCACTAAGTGTTGTACCTTATGATTCTTGACGAATGTATCTTTTCTTTTATGTACACTGAGAGCGTATGCACAAGACAAATTCCTTGTGTGTCCAATCACACTTGGCCAATAAAGAATTCTATTCTATTCTATTCTATTCTATTCTATTCTATTCTATTCTATTCTATGATCCAATTGTTTGTTATCTCAGCTCTCCATGATATTCTTAGGAATCTTCTTCAAACCTAATTTAAAAGTACCAACACTTTCAGTTCTCCTGAGTGTCAGAGATGAAACAAATGACAACAAACATGATTCAGAGACTTCAGGATATCCCCTATAAGATAATAAATTAAAGGAGTTTACAATGTTTAGTTTGGAAATAGCCATGTTCAGGTATATAAAGGCAAACCACAGGGAACATGATCAAAAACTACTTTCCATAGAAGCTAGAAGCAGAAATAGATAATATAAGTTATTCCCTAAATTTCAGTTAAATATAATTCTTTTTAAAAATCTTCCTGATAGATCTATACAACTGTGGAAGAGACTATCTGTGGGTTCTCCACCTCTGGAACAGATAAGACAGCCCTTACGGAAAATTAGTTTTCATACTTTAGAGGGTTGAAGTAGATAATTTTCAAGCCTTCGTGGACCTCCTGTGACATCACACGAACCCCCCCCCAGGAGTCCACAGACCACAGATTGAAAACCACTGCTTTAAAGCATTGGAAGGTATTTAACAATCATTTTGTCTATATATTGTGCATTGGTATCATCTGATTCCTAAAATAGTGGCTGGTACTCAGAAATGTAAAAGCTAAGCATTTAACAGTGCTTTTAATAACACAGCCAATGAAGAAGTAATTTCAATGCATTTTAAATCAAAATATTGTCATACCCTTTGCCTCATATGCAAAAGCCAGGGCAATATGGAAGCAAACATAATGCAGGGAGACATAAATAAGCTCTGTAGTACTAATTGGACACAATACTGCAATCTGCAAAGTTGATTAACACCCCCGTTCTCAGCCTGGGAAATGCAGTGGCAGAATTAGGCATCTGAATATGCATGGCTTCTATAATTACAACTCTCTTTAAAATCTATTCACTTGATCAAATTGTGTTTCACATTATTGTGATAGCTCTGCATGCTTTGGAAAATAGTTATATAAAATGACTATATACAGAGAAAGCATCCTACAAATCAATCGATGTATACACAACAGTAAATTCACTTTTTTAAAAAATAGCAATCTGGACACACTATTAGGTTTATTTTGCAATTTGATTAGATGTCTTGGGGGAAAGAGCTTGATTTACTTTGGACTAGATTAGTAGATCATCAACCCACAAACTCAAATAACCCTTCAGGGTGGATGGTGGAAAAAAAAGCAAACTAAAATGAAAGTCCAGGGCCATAAATTGCATAAAGATCAGGGTTTGCTAGGGCTGTGCAAGACAATTATTGAAAGAGGTGCCTTACAAACTGTAGCAATATATACAAAATATTTTTTTTAATCATTACAACAGTCACTTTGTTTGCAAAGCTCACTTGGCTACCTCACATGCAAATATAGCCAGGGACAACTATCAAATCAGTCACAAAAGTCTTGGAAACTGTCTTATTTGCTTTAAGGATTCAAAGACAGCTGTTTTCAAATCAAAGTCCCATGCTTGCTCAGCAAAGCACTGGTTTCAAATGCTTTGTACAATCACGTTATTTACTAAAGTCATACCTATATGTATTACCAAATACAAACTTGCTTGTATTATATATTACTGTAAACTGCCATAAGTCAATTGTGATTTTGCTGAATATAAACTGGATGGATGGATGGATGGATGGAGAGATAAAGAATATCCCCCCTTTCCAAATGCACAGAATTCTTAGTAGAAGCAACAATAATATTTTCCAATGCAATTACAAATAAAACATGGTTATTAATGAGAGCATGGTCTTTGTTTATAGTGAAAGTAATAGAATCCTTTCAGAGTGAAAAGTACAGTGCTTGCTGTTGTTGGGGGGTAAAAAACCAAGGACAGATTGAATCATTAGAAAATTCATTTCTGTTTTTGATAAAATCTGTGTATTTGTATGCTGTTACAATCAATAACTGCAAAACACAATCCCACTCACCTTATATACAGCAGGAACAATTTGGTGCATTTTTAGCCTATGAAATACAAATACATCATAAACCGCTGACACTGCCAGCACGGTCACTCCTTGCTCCTTCCATAGCATGCTGCAAGTGGCACACAGACCGGCACCCAAGATCCAGCCCCAGGTTCCTTCTGAGTAGCTTCTTGTACAGCAGTGCTTAATGTAACAGACTAGGGAGAGCAGAAAGAAAAGGCAAGCTCCAATATCAGCTCTTCCCACAATCCCTGCCACTGCTTCAGTGTGAATGGGATGAGAAGCAAACAGCAAACCAGCTAATAAGGTCCAGTGTCCATCACCAAACAGCACTCGAGAAAAATTAGTGAAAAGACCCGTGACTGCTGCATGTAGAAGGACATTTACAAGATGGTAACTCCAAGGATCCATTCCTCCAATAGCATAGTTAATGCGAAAAGAGAGTGTGCAGAGAGGTCTGTAGGATTTATGGCTCCCGCTGTGGGTCAGAAGAGTGCCCCAAAAGTCATTATAGAATAACTGCGTCCATGGTGTTTCAGGAAGAAGATCTTGGTTTGTCTTGATTGCTCGGCTAAAAAAACAAAACAAATACGAAAATAATCAAACTACATGACAATAGGATTGCTAAAGAATATAACTTAAATTAACAAACTTATTTTCCAGTTTGACATGAAATTAGCATAAAAAGGTACATTATCAAGCGCAGTACTACTTCCTCCATTTTAAACTCTACACAAGTTGTGATAGAAGTGCTGCTTCTACTAACTTTTCAATTCAATAAATTTCCTCATCAAACTGGCTTTTCAGATCTTGGAAACATAGGATACATTAACTTAAAACAATTCATTCATCTGAGCCTAATCCAGAAGCAATCATTGATAAATTATAATTATGATGTAAAAGAAATATAATTAACTGGGAAAAAATGTGATTGAAATTTACAGATAAATGTCTCAAAAAAAGAGAGAACTATTTAATATGAGTAGGAAAGCTAGCTAAAAGTTTATAGATTTGAAGGTCTATACTTTGGTTCCACATGAAGTACATATATAATTTGTCCAGGACCTGGATACTTACGAGACCGCCTTCTGCCACCGATAGCCTCCCATCGACCAGTTCGCTCCCACAGAGAGGGACTCCTCAGGGTGCCGTTGGCCAAGCTATGTCGGCTGGCGACTCCCAGGGGAAGAGTTTTCTCTGTGGGAGCCCCTGCCCTTTGGAACGAGCTGCCCCCGGAAATACGCACAATCTCTGACCTCCCAAGTTTTTCACTGTGCCCTCAAGACCCTGCTCTTCCGACAAGCAGGGCTATCTTTGTAAATGAGCTTTAAATTCGGAGTTTTAAATTTTTGGGTTTTAATGAATTTGGCCATAAATGTAATAATTTTAATAAGTTTTTTAAATTTAATTGGGATTTTGTATTGTGTTTTTTACCTGGCTGTGCACTGCCCCGAGTCCTTCGGGAGAGGGGCGGTATAGAAATAAAATTATTCTTATTCTTATTCTTATTCTTTGGTATCCACATATTTTAGGCAACAGACTGCCTCCTATTCTTCTCTTTGAAAATGTTTCTACAATGAAAACGATTGCACCAGAGGGTCAGAAACCTTCAAGTTGCTGATGGAATTATTTCCATTACTGGAAACATCCCATTGGATTTTTCTCTCAATTTATAGAAAAACATACTAAATCATTTTAAAATGAATGATAAATTCTGCTTTTTTTTTTTTAATTTCAGCCATCTGATTGAGGATGAAAGAAACATGTTCTTTCTGTAAAATGATAAATATTTCACACATACACACTATACTTTTTAAAGCAGAATTAGGAATCCTGTGATCTCCAAATTTATTTATTTATAAGTGACATTTCTTCATTTTCTCTGACTCTTGAGGTACATGCTTAGTCAAAATGTGATAAAACACTATATAGAAGTACTGAATGACGATACAGTAATGCATCATAATACAATATTCATATTTCATAATACAATATTCATGGCATGGATAGTTTGCTCAATAAAAGAAATCATTAAAAGCCTTCTGTACAAACAGGTCTTGATGTATTCCAAAATGTCATGACAGCCATAATAGGAAGGACTGTTCTCTACAAATATTACCTATTTCCAATCCCCTCTGACCAAATGTCCAGGTGTGGGAAGGGATTTACAGTAGCACTTTTGATTTATATTTGTTGGGCACGTAGATTTTACTTGGGATGTGTACTCTCACACTTTCCCAGATCCCAACCCCATTAGAATTCTTTAAGTAGCACCAATACCTTGAATTACATGTAAGACATGAGAATACAGTATTTGGCCTGTAAGCACACATGCATTTTGGCATCAGTTGAAGTGTTCAAGTGATCGAGTTCACATACCATCCTGTTTTAGAAAAAGTCAAGTATCTAATCTGCTTCTTCTAGAGTTCTTAAAGAGGTGGTGAACCAGATTCCTCTGAGATTATCTACAGCAAGAATCCATCTCTTCATCCCCTATCTTGCAGATGGCCAGATGCAGCAGTGGTGGTATCACAAGATGTCAGCTCTATCAAATGACTGCACTATG
Source organism: Ptyas mucosa (assembly GCA_012654045.1). NCBI lineage: Eukaryota > Metazoa > Chordata > Lepidosauria > Squamata > Colubridae > Ptyas > Ptyas mucosa. The sequence goes on from WNWU01013802.1 coordinate 17,900,046, forward strand.
GCTGTTTTCAATCTCTCTTCCTCTACCATCACCTACTTTCCCATTTCCACCATATTTTCCTTTCCTGATTTACCCATATGCCTCCATGTGAGAGAGTGTCACTGGCCCAAAGTCACCCAGTGGGTTTCATGCCTACATTGGAACTAAAAGGCATAATCTACTGGTTTCCAGTCTGGTACTATAACTACTGCATCAAAATGACCATCACAGTAAGTTACTGAAATAAAAAACAAGTGTGGGTTTGGTTGCTTATAACCGGCAGTTTCTTACTGGAATGTGTTAGTAGTACAGAGAGTCCTCAATTTACAACCACAATTGAGCCAAAAAAAATTGTTGCTAAGTGAGACATTTGTTGTTAATTTTGCCCCAATTTATAACCTTTCTTGCCTTGGTTTTTAGGTGAATCATTGCATTTGTTAAGTTGGCAATATGGTTGTGGCTGGCTTCCCCATTCACTTTGCTTGTCAGAAGATCACAAAAGGTGATCATATGACCTTGGGACACTGCAACTGTCATAAATACATACCAGTTGCTAAATGTCTGAATTTTGATTATGTGATCAGAGGGATCTGCAATGGACATAATTGTGAAAAATTGTCACAATCACTTTTTTCAATGCCATTGTAACTTCAAACGGTCACTAAACAAACTGTTGTAAGTTCAGGACTACCTGTATTAAACTAAATCTACAAAGGGAGCAAGTCACTGATGTATTAATTTTGTACCTTGTAAATCTTATTTTCTTCAACAAAAGTGTTTAAAGAAAACAAAATCTGAAACTATTTGCAAATATGGTAAATGAAGAAAGCTGAAGAAATATCTTTTCTTATTAAATGCTTATTTGGGACTTTAAAAAATAAAGCATAAAAGAGAAAATAAGAAAGTTGCAATTCTAAACATATTCCAACTTCATATCTAAAATACCACTGAAAAAGTATAAAGTCAAACTTCAATACTGCTATCTCAGTGGTGGTATTATTAGGTACATTTGCACCTTATTACTTTCATGTATAGTTAATATTCTCACTTTTTTGAAATAAAAACGCATTAACAAACTAAGGATTTTTTTAGCATTTAACAGGTTTTTTTTGTCCAGATCAAAAACAATGTTAAAAGTAATTTTATTAACATCTTGACAAGGGCTAGATGCATTTCTGCATAATATTCCAGATAGTTAATTTTTTCTCAAAAACATTTTTGACTGAAGGGCCAAACTAGCAACAGGTTAGTGTTATCAGTAGGTTCTCTAACAAAAAGATTATCTTCCTTAGCCATTCTGGTTATTAATCCAGCGTCACTAATGGGTATAATAAAAGAAATTATCCATGGGCTGTTTAATAAAAGATTCTAATCTCTGCTCTCTCTGAAAGGCAAAGTGTCATAAAGAAAGTCATTTGTCAAAGTTCCAAGCAAGACTTGCATTTTTTATTTTTTTGTTAGGCAAAGACAGCATTTGCTGGCTCTGAAGGAAAGCCTACCTTTCAAGTTTTAATCACTCTTCATTTTACATATCCCAGGAGGAAAGTATGCCTTACTCATGATATCGCTAATGGATTATATAGGGTTGTGGGAAGTCAGTTATCGCTGTTTTAAATAACTAAACTGTTCTGGTTGGGGTTTGGGGGTTTTTTTGGTTTTTTTTTTGATGGAAAATAAAATGATGGCAAACGACTTCCTAATTGTCTCCTCTGAAAAAAGAAAACCATATGTTCAATGATCAGTTAATATAAAAGAAAAGTACAAGACGCTAAACAATAGAAAAAATAAAATACATAAAAATCCTTAGTTGATTCAAACTTGGAACTGTTGTTTGTGAGTGTCTCTCCTTTTGATAATCTTATTAAACTAATCTTGATACCATGTATTCTGCAAGATTATTCCAAATTTATTGGAAAACCTAGAAATTCAGAAATATACTAAGTGCTTTTTCCATAATTTTTCCTACTGGAAAACAAACAACTCTATAGAGAAGAATTGTTCCAGTAGGCATGATTGAATTCCATCCTCGTGAGGCTTCTCTAGCACAGGTAACCTCAACTCACCTTAATAGTGGGAAGATAAAATCCACCAAGGCTTCAACAATATCGTGGGTATTACAAAAGAGGATCACATCAAAGGGAACTATACCATTTATTCTGATTGACACTTGCCCTCTGCCTAGGTTCCATAGCCCTCATTTCTAAGAGTATTGCCCGAAAAAAACAGAAATAGAAAAGATTTCACAAAGTCTACCTACCTATAGAGCTGGCTGTCTAGAGATAATAGATGACAATAATCACTTCAATTAGAGGTCAAAATATATTGTAAAAAAGGATTTTTAAAAGTTCAATCCATTATCTATTGGTGACTGGAAGCCTCTAATGGACTTTTGGGGGGAAATGGAGAAATAATGAACTCGTGATTTATGATTTTGATGATTAGACAGTATAGATTATACAAAAAAAGGGTCATGGTGTAACTTTAGGCTGAGAATTAAAATATACTTTATTTGTATTTATAACTCCTATGAAGAATATTGAAAGCCACTTCTTTACATCTTTGTCTTCATTTTCCATTTTTTTTCACCTTTTTTCTTTTCTTGAAATCTTAGCTTTTTGTTTGATTTCTTGTTTCTTTCTTATATGTTGGTTGTGTTTGTTTATTTTCTTATTTAATAGATTTAATAAAAAATATAAAAAATTGTGTATAAGTTCATATGAAATACTGCACTAGTATCCATGTGTTCAACATACTCTTGGTGTTTAACTTCATGAAAATAAATAAATATATAAATACACATATGTGTTTACACAATACTATATACAATATAATTTCTCCATATATATGACTTCATTCTTTTACTGAAGATAGATCATAAGATAATCATGTAGATAATGATAAAATGAAACAGCATTCCTATTCTCAGAAGACTGTCCAAGTTGCTTTAGCTATAATTCAGCATTCAAACTTTATTATGAAGAAGAAATTGTATCACTTTTAATGTTCCATTAATCAGTGGAACAACTTGACTCAATATGTTGTGGGTGCTCCAACACTGGAGGTTTTTAAGAAGAGATTGGACAACAATTTGTCTAAAATGGTATAGGGTTTCCTGCTTGAGTGAGGGGTTGGACTAGAACAGGGGTCCCCAACTACCGGTCTGCAGCCTGGTGCAGGCAAGCAGGCCATGCAAGTGGCAGGAAAGCGCATGAAGCTGCATTTGTGCAAGCAGCACATACACATGCAAAACCATCCACCCTCCCCCCCCCCCCCGTCATCACTGCCGGTCTACAGAGCTGGAAAAGTGGGGGACTGCTGGACTAGAAGACTTCCAAGATCCCTTCCAACTATGTTATTCTGTTTTCCTGTCAACTCTGCTAATATTTTGTCTTAATGAAGTAACACAGTATAAAAACTATCAGGCCTAAGGCATTAAATTCTCGCTGTTCTTATTAGTTCAGTTAACTCTTAATTCATATGGATGTATATAATGGGATGCTGTCGAGATAACAAACAGGTTTATAATATATGTCAAAAAGAAATATGTAAATAGAGCCCTAGAGTTGTTAATCAACAGACACGATTAGTAATAATAATTTCTTAAATTTGCATGATGCTTGATTCCCAATGACTTGAGCAGTTCACAACAATCAAAAAAGTAATAAGTAATTGCAATAAAATCAATAAAAGATGGCAACTGTCACAGATCAAATAGAACGAAGTGAGGAATCTCAATCTTCCTCGCCAAAAACCTAGGTGAAGAACCAGATCTTCATAGCTCTTCTAAATAACCAGAGAGTGGAGACATCTGACTCTTGTACAGAATCTCATTCCAGAGGGTAAATGCTGATCTATAGACAGCGCAATTCTGAGGTCCTGATAGATGAAAGTGTTTAATCAAGGGAACCTGGAGTGTGCCAACCCTGCATGATCAAATTGGCTGGGCAGTTATCATGGGACACAGGCAGTCTGTCAAATAACCAAACCCTATGCCATCATATACTACATCATTTTTCAAATCTGCAATCCTATATATTTATATACTATAAATTATGGAAAAGGAAAAACCTCCTACACATGAAAAAATGATTATACAGTTTGAATTTTAAGTTCCAAGAAGAATTCCTAGAAATACAATAAGGTAATCCTCTATTTATGACCATTCATTCAAGTGCAGATTGAATTAAAAATAGCCTCGGAAAGGGTGCTTTACAGCCTATAAAGCACATCTAACCATTGGAAAATGTTGAATTACCCCTATAAATGTTGAACTAACCAGTTTGCAATTACAACTGGTTGCCAAGCATTCTACAATAATGTGATTGCCATTTGCAAACTTTTTCTTCCAACTTTTCTAGAAAATCAGTAAGGAAGCTGGCAGGGAAGTTTACAAGCTATTGCTGCCACCTGCCAGGAGGATTGTGGGAGCAGAAATCCCTTGGCAGGTAGCCATTTCACTATGAAACAACTGCCTGCTGAAGGATTTGAAACTCAAGCAGGCAGAAGCTGAAATGCTTTACCAGGAAGCTTTTTCAGCCAGCCCCCAGAGATGAGAGAAAGCGGAAATCCAAATAGGGTTTTCAGCTCGTGAGTGGAGATGCAATGCAATAATTCAGCAAACTTAGTCTTTTTAGAAAAAAAATGTTAATATTGATATTAGAACTTGCACTATCCTTTTCCAAATTATATGTGGTGTTTAACAGCTTGTTATGTGTATTTTCATATATATTATTTGATATCCATATACTCAAATGATATACAGGTTAGTGACGACTATTTCAGCAATCATTCAAACTTATGATGGCACTGAATAAGTGGTAGTTATGACTGATCCTCAAAATTCCAACCATCACAACATCCCAGAGTCATGTGATTGGCTTTGGAACTTTCTTTGATGGCTTCCCACAAGCAAAATCAGTGGAGAAACTGGCAGGAGATTGCAAATGGTGACATGACAAACCTTGATGATTCATTTAACAAAAGCAATCAGAAATGCCAGAATTTCTACCGATAAGCCACTAAATCATATAACATTGCACTTTATAACTGCATTGCTTAGTGGTAGGAATTCTGGTCTCAACTGCCATCATTAACTGAGGACTACCTGTGTAGCAAGCTATTATTGAGGCCTAAGCAGCCCAGAACACATTAGTGAAGATATGTTACAAAAAGAAAGATATACATAGGAAATGGTAAAGTATGGATTCATGTACATGTCTGTGAACAGCAAACACAACACAATAAACAATGATACAAATGAATTGATCAACATGAAAGTATTCTTTGAAAGAATAGAAAGCTAAATCATCTGGACAGAGAACAGAATGAGAAAATGTTCATGAGTACAGGTAGTTCTCAACTGGGCCTGGAATTTCCATCATAAATCAGCACAATCATAAAGCAACCCTATCATGTAGCAAAAATCACAAAGATTTTCCATCACACAGTTCCAAAACTACATTAATAGAATATGTTGAATTAATGATGACAATTCTCACAACTGATATATCATCACACTTTAAAAAATGTTTCATTAAATAGCAAGTGCTACATTAATAGTAATCTTAATTAAAGAAACTCTCCAAATAAATATAAAATAGCTTTAGTTTTCTATCTTCATATGTATTATCAAGAGGTCAACTGCAATTCTGTTTAAACAAATGGAGAAATGTAGTCTCTGTCTCATCAATCTTTAAGATGATTTGTCTGGTGCTCAGTCAGACTAATTAGAATCTAAATTAGTAGGCATGAAAAATATAGTTCAAGCCTATGGTATCTGCAACTGTAAAATGAATAGATTGTTCAAAATGAAATCAACTGCAAAAACAGGTATAATCCTCTGATCTACAATATCACAAATCTAGGGACTTATGGGAAGCCTTTTTTTGTTTCTAAATATATGTCAGTTTAGAGAGAAATATAAAGAATAAATATTAAAGTATGGTAAGAGCACAAATTATTTTCAGTATTAGCAATGCTTTATATTCTCATCTGTAAAATGAGAAAAACAATCATGTTCTCTGAGAGCATAATAAAAGGTGTATCCAACTGCACTTTTCCCCATTTATGTCTAGAATATGACAAAGTAGTTTCAAAATCAATGTTGTAGTTTTCCCATGAATATTATAACTGAAGAAGTAATATCTGTTACACTTCAAGACTAGTTTAATTAGCATAAAATGTGCCTTTAAGGAATTGTTCAAAAATCTATTTTTCTTCAGAACCTGCAGTATTTTCTAAGACTCAGGTATGCAACAGCTGCTTTCTCCTACTCTGTTCCTGCATATAAATTGGGATTGCAACTACTGTAGCTTGACTGAAACAGCATTCTCAATGTACTTTGGAGATGTGGAAATTTGCTAGATCGGTAGAATGACTGAAGGATGCTCTAAGCATATGCAGTACGGTTGATTAACTGCTTATAACCCAGAAAATGCTGCACAATGACCATACAAGGTTGTATTTACAGCTGTGTCATATTAAATCTACATTAAAATATCTTATTCAGTGGTATTAAATCTTTTTATGTTTTTAAGCTTTCAACTGTTCAGTAAAATGAGTCTTTCCAATTTATAACAATCATTGTCTTAATGTGACACAGCAAGAAAACAAATTACAATATAATAAAGATAATAGTTTTAAGGGTAAAATGAATTTATGTACATCTTATATAATCCATAGATGACCATCATTTTTGTTGAATCATATTCTATTGCAAAACTACATTAAAAAAAATCAGAATATTCTGTACAATTTTATTATAATTTTAATGTTAATAACAGAATATATCAGGTTCCTAAAACTATTCTTCTCCAATTTCTAAACATTATAAGTTTCATCTAAAAACATACCCCTACGGTATCATACAACTTGAGCAAAGCCACTTTTTTAATTAAACTAAGACACGTCATGATAAAGGGTTTTTTCTTGTTAATATTGAAAGTTAAATCATTGCAAAAGAACTTTGCAGACAACGGAAATATTTATGAAATGGAGTTGCAGGCTTTTGATCCAATATTAGAAAGTAATAAAAAATAACACAACTTTCATGTAGCAGAGTTTGCCATAGAAAAGGATTTACAGTATTTATTTACAAAATGCCATACTTAGCATGCATAACTAATACCATTTATCTGAAAATAAACTGATGAGATTATTTTTCCCATTAAAGATTTTTCACTGGATATTAGGTAAGCACATTTTCAAATAACAAATCTTACTACTGTCATACAGTATTTATGTTATCTAAAAATGAGATTAGAATTTATGTATGAACAGAAGATCCTAAAGCTGATTACCTGATCCAGTTTTATGCATAATAATAATAATAACAATAATAACAATAATAATAATATTTTTAAAAACCATCAGCGCCAGTCAATGATATTTGTGATACATTTTTAAATGTTCAGTCGACTGAGTTTCATGTTTAATGAATAAAAGAGATTATTGTTGTTGTTATTACTTGGTCGATACCTAGGATGCTGGCAGCAATCTGTATCAACTATCAGTGCCAGTCAATAATATTTGTGATACATCTTTAAATGTTCAGTTGACTAAGTTTCATGTTTAATGGAATAATAATAATAACTAGAAGAACAACACAACAATAATAATCTGTATTACAAAGTCCCACAAGATCTTCACTTCTCATTTTCAATAACTTTTTTCCAAGTCATGGGAACATAAAGTGGGAGAAGTTATCAAAAATGGGAAAGTTAAGATCTTGTGGGACATTCGAATACAGACGAATCGTCATTTGGAACACAATATGCCAAATATCATAGTTGTCGAAAACCAAAATGTACAATTTACTGACACCGCAGTACCAGGATACGCCAGAGTCGAAGAAAAAGAACTGGAAAAAATCATGAAATATCGCAACCTGGCCATCGAAACTACATGATTATGAATGAAACATGTAACAGTAATCGGGGCAATGTCCAAGAATTTTATAAAATACATCAAGAAATTGCAGCCTCCTGCAATTACACGAACAGAACTGCAAAAAACTGTGCTACTCAGAACAGAACTGCAAAAAACTGTGCTACTCAGAACATCTTACATCTTAAGAAGGTACTTGGTTGATACCTAGGACGCTGGCAGCAACCCGTATCAACTATTAGCACCAGTCAATGGCATTTGTGATGCATTTTTGAATATTCAATTGACTGAGTTTCATGTTTAATGAATAAAGTATATGATAATAATAATAAAAAAAATACATGATACTGAAAACTAGATAATACAGATTCTAATTCAGACTTTTTAAGATTCTATAAGGCAGTGATGGCTAACCTTTTTGCTGTCGCAGGGCAAAAGTGGGGGGACTACGGAGGCATCACACACATGTATGCCCACACCCATAATTCAATGCGCCCCGTGCCTCCGCGCATGCGATTCCCCGGCGCTCCCCACGCTTTTGGCATGGTGAGCCCAGTATGCTTGTTTTTCGGCGTCCCAGGCTCCAGAGGCTTTCCAAGAGCCTGGGGAGGGAGAAAATGGCCTTCCCCACCCCCACCCCGAGGCCCTCCGGAGGCCAGAAACAGCCTGTTTCCCGAATTCCAGTGGGCATGTGTGCTGGGCATGTGTGCTAGGGCAAAGCTCGCGTGCCCTCAGATATGGCTCCGCATGCCACCTCTTGCACACATGCCATAGGTTTGCCATCACAGCTATAAGGTAGTGTCTGATGTATGAATATATTTCTTATAAGAAAGGATTTTACATGTACGGTATTGTATAATCTGAGCAGTAGTTTCAGTGTGGGGTTTGGATCTTATGTTATCCCAGGATTTAATATAAAAGTTTTATTTCCTATATCCTGAATACTAATAATACTAATTGTCCTTATTTTCATAGTGTAGGCAATAATATTATTTTCTCTCTGGAAAAAAGCCTGCATGATATCAAAAGCATACAAAATATAACAAATTTCATAAAAGACCTAAATTGAATTTTACTAATTACAGATGCATCAGACAAATTGTTACAAACCTTTTTGCTCCTCTGGCCAATTCTTGTCACCATCACCAAATGCAACCAAATGCAAACAAACTTTATGGCCATCAGGAATATACAATAACTTGAAGAACTGCCATTTTAATCCTGGTGTTATACTTTATATTTTGTAATTTTATGCTAGTAATCTTCTATTTTACTCTGATATTTTATTTTGTCTACTTCTATTATTGGAGTGGTTATAAAGTTATTTGTGTTACTCTATGGTCTGTGTTTGGCCTACAATCAAAATAAAATTAAACTAATAACTTATTCTGACCCCATCTCTAGCATTTAGATGAGAAAAACTGTAAATCATCAAATTAAAAGTACAGTGAAATGAAATTAATGTATTTCATCTACAATCTAACATCATGCCAAGGAGGAGGAGAAGGAGGAAAAAGGGACAAGCAGCTTAAAAATCTAAGTCTGTCATAAGAAATAAGCAGCTAAAGTTCCATAGTATATTTTACAGCTCAAGAATTCATGTTGAAATTTCTGTCCCAAGAATTGTATGTGTACGTGTTTTTAAAAATACCTAATCAAAATTAAAGGACAACTAACTGATAGTTAAAAGCATGAATTTCTGGTGAAATCCAGAAAAACAATGCTACTGTATCCCAATTTCAATTTGACATTATTCTAAAAAGCTATACAGTAACTATATTTTACAGATCTGATAATTGTTGTGGCCTGTTGGCCGCCAGCCCGTCCAGCAGCCAAATCAGAGGAGGAAGTATGGGAGTCAGGGTCAGCATCAAGGCAACCTGAGAACGCCAAGGGGGAAGAGGGAATGGAGCTGACAGAGCGAGAAAGACAAAGGCGGAGTCTGGGCTGTCCGTCAGCCCTCTGATGGAGATCAACAGCCCCCAGGTCTGGAGGTGGCTAATGAGGAAGAGGAGGAACAGCTGGGTCCAGTGCTGGACACGTGGTTGTGCAGAAGGCGGAGGAGAGGACAGCAGTGGAAATCCATGGGTCGATCCTTGAGAAGGAAGAACCATTGCTGCTAGCGAAGCCCCATCCTAGCTTTGGGGATAAAAGGCAAGGGGCGGAGATGAATAGATGTGGCAGATAACTATTCATCTGTCATGCTGGACAGACTTGTTAGCCTGAGGTAAAAGAGAAACTTTTTGCCAGGGCTGCTGGCTGCTGGTTTGTCGTGTTTGGGGAGCTGGGTCAGAACAATAATGAGCAAAATATAATTTGCTATAAAGTTTGTGAAATATTCACCAATGTACATACTCTTATGATACAGACACGAAGTATTTGTAGATCCCTGCCTATACCTTAATGCAGAAATCCTCAGGTTAAGCAAGTTCTGTTTATATTATACAAATTATATTTTCCCACTTTTTCCTTTCTTTCTCTGGCAATGGTAGTTAAAAACAAACTTCATTTACAAATATTCTTGTAGGATACTTCTGGAATGTGAAGCTACAGTTCTACTAGAAAACCTGTACATTGTTTCTTTATCAATTAGACATTACATAAAAGCAATGACAAAAATCACAAAATTAACACAGAAACTTAAGTGTGGACAAAAATTGTCACTACACACAGTGCACAAATCCACTACCGAATGTATCAGCTGAGAATTTTATTACATGAGAATGTTCTACTCAGCTGTATATAAGCTTACATACTTTAACACTAGATAGAAATAATGCTACAACAGGTACTCGTTAGTTAAAAGACCATAATTGGGAAATTCTGACACCATGAGATGGGGTCACAAAGTGAAAATTCATGTGGTCACACCAATTTAACAGTACCAATTCCAGCTGTGGTCATTAAGCAAATTGCACATGGCTGTTAAGTACTGTGTCACATGACTATGACTTGTGTCTTCCTGCAGGCTTCTCCATTGATTTTTCTTGTCAGAAGCCAGATATGAAGGTGACAATCACAATCACATGACCATGGGATCTACAACCATCATAATTGCATACTGGCTGCCAAGCACCGAAATTGCAATCATGGGATCATAGAGATGCTGCAATGGCCACAAGGACTGGGCACATTCAGCACTGTTGTAACTTCAGACAGTCACTGAATGATTGATCACTACAAGAAGACAATCTGTAATAAAAATTTGTAATAAATAAACACTATTTTGGATTGAAACATTTTATTACCAGGTACAGCCTTCCTCAACAGATTTATCACTTCTTCCTTTTTTAAATATACTACCACAAGGTGCTATAGTACAGAAAGTCCTACACAGTGTATGTGTTCTGGTTCTACACACACACACACACACACACACACCCTTGCCTCTTCAATCTGGAAGTAATTGTTGTCCATTTTCATAAATTCTTAGCTAGCATATGCATTTTGAGTTTATTGATTCTGCATTCACTAGCTTTACATTTATTAACAGCTATTAATATAAATATATATCTATATAAATAAAAATGTAAATGTTTGTTTGTTCAAAATCGTAAATCTCTGAAAGTTCTTCACCGATTGCTTTGAAATTTTGACACAACGTTGCATTCGAATACGCACATTTTTATATAACTATATTATATAGTTGTCACACCTGCGACAGGTAAAAACATGCTTTTTTGAAAAACAGTGCCATCTGTTGGATGTAAAAGCAACATGCTATACTCTCTTTTTGAACTTTAACATTGCAGCACCACAATGGCAGGCGCGAGCCAGGTCTTTTCCCCTCAGCACCACCGCTACCAAACCCACAAGCAAAATGATGGGAAATATCAACCGCCACAAAGCGTCCTCCCGACTAACGGAGTATGTCATACCTTTGGCAGGGACCCTGATCCCGCCTGTGGTGCGGAGAGCTGCGAAGGTGAAGACGGTTATACCGGCAAGCCGGGAAACCAGCTCTTACATCCACGGCAAACTGGGACGGAGGCAAAGTAGGCGTGACCTGAGCTACAGAGGGAAATTATTGGCACTCAGTCAAAAAATATTGTATACCCACAAGACTGGGCCACAGCAACGTGTGGCCGGGTACAACTAGTTTAAAATAAATATCTATGCATTCCAGTAAATATGATACAGGCTTTATGCTTTTATTTCCCGTGTAAACAGCAAGGTAGAAAGAATACTGAAAATTTACACACACAAAGTGAATCTTAAATCCCAAATATATATAATTGAGTGTAAATTAGGTATGAAACGTTTCAATCTTATATTTAACAGTAAAAACCTCCTTAGGCTGAAGTCAAATCCTCATTCCTGCATGAACGTATCTAGATAGAAGTAACTGTGCTGATCTCAGAATGGCTTGCTTCCAAGTAAAATGGAGAACAATAAATTATCTAAGGAGAAGGTATATTGAAATGGATCACCTAACTAGCAGCTTTTACTATGCTGCCCATGGACCATTTTCCAACAACAATAATGTAAACACTATGGAAAATTTGTTTTCATTTGAGACAGTTTCAGTGCCAATTGTTCTTTCCCAATATTAATAACAGCATTAATATCTTTCTCAAACCATCTCATTAAATCAGTAATTTTAAAATAATAAAATTCTATTTTCAAAATTTTACCTACTGAAAAGTCCTATCAGACAGAGTTAGAAGTTAGCACCTTCTCTTTGGTATTAACTTGGAAGCTAAGCAGGAATAAAAAGCTATTTTCCAATAGGTTTAGCTTTTCTAAGGATCATGTGGATGAAATGTGAAGCCCTATTACAATTCTAGTAAAACTCAAAGCTACTGGTAAACTACTTACCTCTATTCCCTAGTGCAATATTAAAAACCCATATATTCTACACACAGTAGCAGTTACTGTCTTTGTTTCAAGTTGTAAAACCATCCAAATATCATAAAAAAGCATGCAAGATTAAGATACTGACTGGTTCTCTCAACGCTTAGTTATAGATTCTCATCTTAAAGTTGCAAAGAGAGATGACAAGAAGCAAAAACTTGTAAAATTAATAGGGCTGATTTAGACAAGAGGAAGCAAAGAAAGGACATCTTCCTGGAAGCTTCTGCTTGACATATGCATTCCAGTGTTGATTCTATATTGCTACTGAAACTGGAGAAACAAATACACATATCAAATATTAAAGCAGCTTTAAGAAGCTTACATTTTTTCCTACCAAAGATAATATTGACTTAAATGTGAGTACTTAAATTGAAAAACAGGCAAACCAATTACTTTTTTCAATGGATTGCTGTCTCAGATTTCTTCTCTACACAATGAGCTCCAACAACAGTGAATTCAGTTCTTACAGATTCTATTGTAGCATACAAATTTGACCATAGTGCTGACCTACACTTTCATACTCTCCACAAAAAACAATTATACTGAATTTATTCATGCTATATTAACACCAGTGAAAGATTTGGCAGTAAAGTCTATATGTATAAGTGATTAATACACATCATGAATTTCCATGGTAGCTGTAGCATTAAAATAGATAAGCAAAACCTATTTGCTCACCAATTTCAGTTAAGAAACTATATGTATGTAATGTGAATTAACACATCTAAGGTCTTTAATTCCTTTCCATAAGGTGTAACATACAGTATACTTTTCATAAATGGAAGAAGAAAGAAGAAATAATTCAGTGTCAACTAGTGATTACTAAAGTATTTTAAGAATATATTCATGCAATTATAAATTACCTTTATAGATATTTTTAGATATTTATATAAAATATAAATGGTATATAAGTACTATAAACATTGGTTTACCAGGTTATTTATTACTGTGCACACTAAAATATATTGGTAATGGAAACATTCCTTTTATTTGAGTAAAGTACATGAGCAGTACTCATATAGATTAAAAATTATTACATGGAAGGCCATCTCATGCCCAGTATGCTTTTCATCAACCACTGAACCAAGACAAAATATAATTCATCCTACCCAATACTTCATAACCTAACATTTACCCTACTCTTCATATTTACAAACTATAACTGAAAGAGAAAGCTCTAAACACCAATTTTTGTATCAAGCAGCAACATGGAATGTTTAACAAGAACATTTGAATAAAGAGAGAAAAACAGAAATACTCAGTGAAGCAATAAAGTCAGGATAGTTTCTGTGACAGAAGTCATTAAAAAAATCTTCACAAAAAAAGAGGGGCAGGGCACTTCCATTTAGCCTATAATTATGGGATAGTATGGTTTCCATATGACATTAAAAGAGGCAACTGAAAATAGAACAGCATGGGATTACAGAACCTTTGAAGCAATTCTCAGCACTCAGTTCCTGGCACTGAAAAGAAAAGAACTATATCCAAAGCTAAAATTGTCTGAATTACTTCTATCTGGACAGAATCATAAAGGGGGCTTTTTATTGCACTAGTAAGGTAGTTTTAATATACAGAATGTCTTATCACATACACTTGAAAAAAGAGATACCAGTTGCATGTGAAGTGCAGAGGTCCTCCCCTTTTAAAAGAGATTCATTTGTCATATTTACATTTCATTTTAAGTCTGATCTGTATGAATTGCAGTGAGATTAAATTCTTATCCTTTAATGTTTCTCTCATGCCTGGATAGGATGACAATTTAATACTTTTCATTTTATATATAGCTTGCTCTTTGTCTCAATAACGCAAATAGTTAATATGGTCAAATTTAAAAAGACTGGGGATTTCAAATTGGCCTTTATACATATTAACATTTGGTTAAATATAAATCAAAAGTAAAAATTATTCATTTTACTTCTCAGTATGCAAATTGCAGGTTTGCTCCTATTCGTGTTAAATCACTACTTACTGCAGGGGTAGGTTACTTTCCCTCATAAATCCCATATTCTGAGGGACAATCTGTTATAGACTGCATACAAAATGTCCATCACCAAAAAAAGGTATGGCCATCTCTAACTCCACCACAATATCCATCCATCTGTTCATGCCATATATAAAGTTGTCCTCTTTTTGTACAGCCTTATTTGACAAAATTGCTAGGCTTCTCAGATTGTATAGCTTCAACTTATTAATTATTTATTTATTTAATGATTTAATCAAATTTACATGGCTGTTCATCTCATACAAGGTGACTCTAGGTGGCATATAACAAAACCAAACATTAAAACTGAGTGTAAAAATCAATTAAAACAATTACATAATCAACATAAGTAAAACCAAAACTGTGAGAGGATTACTTAAAATCTTATACATGGTGCAACCAATTCATAGGCTCTCTGCTGTCAGAGAGCCCATGTCTGATAAAAAAAAAATTGGGTGGGTGGGGCTTTCTGAAAGGCCATAAAGGTTGGAGCTAATTTGACCCTAGAAGGGATGATGTTCTAGACGGTGGGCACCAGAGCAGAAAAGGCTTGTCCCCTGGTTCCTGTCAGGTGGAACTCCTTGGTGGATGGGATCCACAATATGCCTCTCCTACTTGACCTAATAGGATGGGCTGAAGTAATCAGAGAGGTAGTCCCTCATATTACTTTCTGCCATACCATGTAGGGCTTTAAACGTTAGACCCAGCACCTTGAATTGCATCCAGAAGCAAACTGGGAAGCCCTTGTCCGTACTTTTAGTTCCCTTTACTATCTATTGAGAGCCCAAATGGAATAGTGGCTAGAGTTGATACTAGGATTTAGCTTCAAGTCCACTTTCACCACTGAAACTCACTAGATAATTTCGAACTATTTCCTCTCAGAATGGGTATGTCGCGAGTTTGTTTCTATGAGGGAAATTGCATTTCAAGCTCCTTGGAGAAATGGAAACATGTATATTATTTATTTGAGAGAACTGAAGAAAACAAGCTTGGAGAAACAACATGTTGAGAATAGGCTGAACAGGATTGACACATAAGACTCTTACCAGTCTGGTTCAATCAGGGGCTGGTTATTTCCCATACCAGTGTAAACTGATTTGCTATTAAATCTATGAAATATGCATGCACATAGAGTAAGGGGATGAGGCAGAGGAAGGAAAGCAAAATAAAATCTAAATTATTAAAATGTACTGAGCAACAGCAAGCATGGACTCAGTGTAAGCACATACTAGAATAAGACTGGCCTGAAAAGGCTGGTTCTATTCCAATCCCGCTTGTTAAGGCTGGACAGTATTGGATAATGGGGTTGAGACCTTTCTCCAGGTGCTAAGCACTGAAATCTAGTAATTCTGAGAGTCTTGGCCTGAACTGGTAGAAACAAGGGTAGAGAAAAATTCTGGTGAAGTGACAGGAAATCCCCATCCCTGACTTAATCTTACAACATTAACTAGGAAAAAAACTTTTTGTGGGCAACAAGCTTTACAAATTATGATTATAATTTTTTTTGTTTTTGTTTTTGCATGCAAGAAGATAAATTCTATATTTATCAGTCTCAGGAGTTTAAATTTTAGGCCTTCTCTAAAGAGAGTCAATTTAGAGTCATTTCTTCCCAGAACTATATATAGGATTGGAAGAATCTTTTCCACCTTTACACAATATTTTGGTCTGACCCAAGATTGCCTGGTTTCCACCTCACCAAGATTTGAATCTGAAAGGAGACTCTTGAAATAAGAAAGTTACTAATATATCTTTTAGACCTATAACAGAAGCTGTCCAGTGATGGGTTGCTCCCGATTCACACCGGTTTGCAAGAACCGGTAGTAAAAATTTGTAGTAGTTCAGAGAACTGGTAATAACATTGGCTGGCCACGCCCCGAACCGGTCCCCAGCCCAGTCGCTGCTTGCTTATCCCGCCCATCTCATCAGAGCCTTTTTTTTTTTACTTTTAAAAGCATTTTTTTCTGCAACCTCTTCGGCCAAAGAGGTTGTAGGGGGAAAAAATGCCTTTACAAGCCTCTGGCAATCCCAGCTGAGTTGCCTGATCGTCAGAGGCTTCTAAAAGCATTTTTTTCTGCAACCTCTTAAGGTTGTAGAAAAAATGCTTTTAAAAATAAAAAATAAAAAGTTGTCCACGCCCACCCAGTCACATTACCCCCACAAGCCACGCCCACAAAATAAGCCACGCCCAGAGAACTGGTAATAAAAAAAATTAGAACCCACCCCTGAAGCTGTCACTGCATCTATCTGCATGAAATTAATCATCTACTATTTCGAAACCACTGCTTTGTCTCATATGACTACTTCATGGATGGAACCAGTGTTAATCTATATTTGCCCCAAACTATAATTATGCCATGGACCGATACAAATTAATAAAATATTACAATGCCACAAAAACAAGGTTCCTAATAAGATCCAATTACTATAGTTTCTTTCAAGTTTATATTTAGCAGTAATGCTTAATAAATCACATCTCAGCAAGGTGGCACACAGCAATAGACTAGTACAAAGTGTCATTTAATGGGAGGATGTCATTTAATGGGGTGAAAATTAACCTTTGCCATTTTTTTCAGAGTGGGGTTTTAAAAAGATGTGTTTTTACACCAAGAATTAAAATCTGCTGTTATTAACCAAAATATATTTACAATCCCCCAAGACATGTGTTATGTACCCGTTATATGCCTCAGATTTACCCATGAGCTCAGGATCAACACTAGAACAATTAACCTCTATCACATAGAGGCATTTGTCTACATAATATTCTTCTTTGAAGGAAACCAATGTCTCTTGCATATTTTTCTCCCCAAACTATATTTTAGGTTATTACCTGACAACTAATAGTTCACAATAGCTTTTTTCAAACTCAGCTATCTCAAGATTGTCTAATGGGTCTTGAAGAAAATGTATTAACTGCCTTAATGAAAATTTATGTAAATTGCCTATAGGAGCCTGAGCAAGATACAGTTACCATTAATTATGATTAGCTTTTTATTTCCTAATTGTCCCTGTTTAAATATGATGTTTTCCTTTCTGTTTTAAGGTTATACAATCCCTAAGCCCGTTTCATTCTACCAATAAAATAGTCCTATTGTGAAACCTACTCTTGCAGTTAATGTAATACAGTAGTCAGAATAATATGAAATATTTTTTGTTACCAGTATGTGCAATGTTGTACTATTCAGCTGAAAAATATTCTGGCCCTACCAATGCAGCTTCTGTTGATTTAAGAGCACCCTTTGATTCAGTTCTTCACGAGAGGGAATTAGCCACAATATTCATTGATCATTGCCTTCTGAAGTTGATAATTCTGTTACAGCAAAATACAACAATGCAGATTAGAGGCAACTAGCATCCTTCTGTTCTATGAAATTTCTTGAATCATTCATTTAAAAATCAAGGTTCTAATTTTCTCTAGAAAGTGCTTTAGGTCCCCTGTTAAATAGAAAACTAACAAAAGACCAAATGATCAGGTTAAGGACTTCAAATATCAAGGCACACACTTCTAATCCTTCTACGTCCTGGAATAGCTAATTGAGTGAGCTCTCTCTTAGAGCTCAAAATGTTCTTAATGTAATCTTAAAGTATGCCATTAAGGCAATTATTGCATACTTGTAGCAATAGAACTGTATAAAATATGTTCTGGGCTTGCTGTGATGTGGTGCCTAACTTTGTGTTATAAGATTGCCCCTACTTTAGAAGCTGTTCGATCTAAGTTTCTGAAAGCCTTACTTTTGCCATATGCTTAACTTCCAATGTCCTTGTTGGGCTAGAGCAGAGCTGTCAAATTCGCAACCTGTGGGCCGAATGAGTCATGCACTCCCACGGCCAGTTTAACGAACGGGAGCAAAGTCCTGATACATAATGTGATGACACCATGACGATGCAAGTTTGACACCCCAGGGCTAGAGCTTTCTTGTATTTCTTTCAGGGCCCACCTGAAACTGATTCACCATCTCAGATTTTGGCTGAAACAAATCCTTCAGGGTGAATCTCTGGTTGACCTCACCTTGCTACATAGATTTTCCTTAACCCTGAGGTGGCAAATTGATTCCAATCTAACATATTGTGGAGTCTTACTTAGTCTAGATAAAGACTTAATTGTTCTTAAACCAAGGATTTGGGATTCAGAACTCAAAGAAAACAACAGAGCCAAAATAATTTATTATAGCATAACTGCAGGTTCTCCAGGGATGATTCACAACTCTTAGATCTAGAGATTGAGTCAGTAATCCATGTATTGTTATTCTAGTCGTTCTATTCCTGGCATTCATAAACTATCATCAGAAATTTTGTTTTCTCTCTGATCAAGAAATTACTGGCAGCTATGGACAATTTAAAATTTTCCATCTACAATACATAAGCTTGTAGCAACAATTATGGTGCAAAGCCTAGTGATATCCTGTTGTCATTATTTATTGTATTAGACATGGGGTTTTTTTTCTCTATTTTACATTTTGCATTTTTAATTGGTCTGGGACAATAAATATTTTGTATTTTAAAAGGTTTTTTTTAAAGGGAGAACACAACCTGAACTTACAATATTTCCTGCAAAATTGGAGAGCTATTTGGACTGTGTTACCTGGCAAGTCACTCAAAAGTCAAATAGAATATTCTGATTGCAAAAGTTACACAACTCTGATATAAAACAGATGATCATTTCTTAAAAATCAGTTGAAAGTAAGAACGAATCAGTTTGCTTTAATAAGGTGAAAACAAAGTAGAAAACTGTGCTCAGTGTTTCTTCTATTCAATCATTACCTTTTAAGTAAACTTGTAGCTCAGGAGCCACATTCCTAAGTATTTGTTTTGAAAGGCAAAGTTACACGTTCCACTTCAACTTTGCATTAAGACTTCTTTGTCATTTACCCTCTGCAGAGCAGTAAGTGAGGTTGTAAATCGCATTGCC
The DNA here is from genome assembly GCA_012654045.1 of Ptyas mucosa. NCBI lineage: Eukaryota > Metazoa > Chordata > Lepidosauria > Squamata > Colubridae > Ptyas > Ptyas mucosa. The sequence goes on from WNWU01013802.1 coordinate 17,919,650, forward strand.
TCTTCCTACTGGCTCCTATCTTCAGAATCTGAAAATCGGTAAAGTCTTGATGTGGTCAGGGATCCTAATTCTAATCAAATGTAAGCTAAGCAAAGGCAGATCTGGTTCACATTTGAGTGAGAGATCACCAAGAAATTCTTAATATAACTATAAGCTAAACTATTTTTTTAAAAAAAGCTTTGTAAGAACACAGTGAAAAACTACTTTTGTATTGCAAAAAGAAAAAAAGCAAAAGCATCAATATTAGCTGGGAAGTTACCAGGAGGTGTGATCAGCTCAGGGATTATACTTTATTTCACCTGATTTGTTATATGGCAAAAGCAAATGTCTATGGAGATTCTCAATCATCCAGGTGAAAAAAAGCACCTTTGGGATGCAGCAAAAGCAAACATGAGATCCCTTCCCCTTTCAAGCATTCCAAAGAAAGAGAAAACAATTGTGACTATGCTTCCCATAACCTGCATCTGGAGACACTTCTTTTCTTTTATAGTATGCTGCTCAAACATTTAAATACTGTAAAACACATGCAAGATTTCTCAATGTTCATGCAAATTAATAGAAAAGAGTAGATAATTTATCATTTTTCTTTTTAACATTTATAGCTAGTCTATAAATAATATTGGTAAATAGGACAAGTTAAAAAAAACAGACCTGAATTATAGTGAAAGTGTGACCATAATAGTAATATTGGTCTGTAATCCTCATCTGTATGTTTAAGAGATCCATTTTTAAAGCAATAAAGGGAAAAGTTTTGACAGAACCTTAACCACTGTAATTTAGGCAAATACGGTACTCTGTACTCACATGAAATACTAAAGAGAAAGGATATTATTATAGAAGCCTCATTTTCTCCAGAAAATACCTAAATTCTAAGAGAACAAAAATGGTTGCACTGCATGTTAGTATTCTTAACAATATAGAAAAGCAGGATTTAAAAAACTATATGGATTTTGAAAAAAATTACAGACAACCTTTAAAATATATTCTTGAAGTAAATTGCTTAATGTGATTCATGTCCTATCAACTGGCTATCAGATCCTTTAATTGCACTTAGGTAAAACAAAATGAACAATTACATCCTCAGCAGGATTCTAATATTAAATAGTATTTTTATCATTATAAACACTTTTTGTACACAACAATCAGTATAATAATAGCATGTTCTGGCTTTCAATGCTGTAATTCATCAAATTATAGTTTCTTATACTTAAAAGTACATATGGCTGCAATTAAAGTAACTCTTTTATTTAGATGTATCCACTTTCATACTGAAAATACCAGCTTTTACAAAGATTTTCCTCCTTACTTTTCTATTTTAAACTTAAAATGCTATAGTAGTTATGTCAGTGTTTCATTATTTAACAACAGTTCTTAGAATTCACAAACAACATATAAAGTTAGTCTACAAGAGCTTTTGAGCTTCTAAAAAGAAAAAAAGAGACAAAGAGAGAGAGACATACCATAATCCTATGTATATTTATTTAAAAGTAAATAAAAGGTGTTATAAAAATTTATTTCCATGAAGGTATATTCATTATTATGGCCTTAAAGACAATCTATATGCATTACATAACTTTGAATAAGGAAATATAGCAATGCAAAAGAAATCACTGTTCAGAAATTTTCACTATTACATATTCCTAATTTTTTTTTGAGGGGAGAATCCCAGATAAACATCTACTGCCATTTGTTTGCAAAATCAGAAGTGCAAACGCAGATCAGACCAAAATCTTATCTTCTTCAACATTGGCAGATCCTATGCCTATGGGAAACCCATCAACTGCTCCTATAGACAGGTTTTGGAAAACAAGAATGGTCATCTTACTCAAACTGCTGTTGGCATCTTTCAAAGGATGCTAATGAGGGGACCTTCGTGCTCTCTGAGCTTGATCGTTTTCTTCCAGAGATTTCATTACCCAAAGTAGGTAATAACATCAGTGCTCTTGTGATATTACCTAGTTTGGATAATGAAATGTCTACAAGAAAACAACCAAGCCCGGAGAGCTAAATATTCTCTGTAATGCACTTATGATGATTCTAGATCTGTGATGGCAAACATATGGCATGTGTGCCAGAGGTGGCAGGCAGAGCCCTCTCTGCAGGCATGTACACCGTCGCCAGCTGCTCCTCTTCTGGTTTCCAGTGCGTGCATGCAGTGTCGAAAAGATTCGCCATCACTACTCTAGATAGTTTCAAATATAATAATGAAGACAAGAATTTAATTTGAGACTATCTGCCTATCCTTTATCAATTCTTCCATTACACTTCATTGTTATTGTCTACAGCATGGGTGTCATGATCACATGACATATTTTGCCTTTGCAGAGCTGGGATGGGCATGACCTGCGTGTGACTCTTCTGGCCCACGGGCCACCAGTTTGACAGGCCTGTTGCAATACTTTTAACACCTGCCTATCCCTAGTAAGGACTCAATAGGTAGATTTTGCAAAAATGTAAAATCCAGTCTAAATATCTGGCAGACAATCTTTTTTTATATATCTTCAGTACTGAAAAGCATTGTTATTTAGTGGAAAATACTAACTTCAAAAATGCTAATGACTAAAAATGTGATTGAAATCACAAAAAAACTCTATTGTATAGGTATGTGTTTCCTTTATTTTCCCCCAAAACTTCTCAACAAAGCTTAGCAGAATAATGGAACCACTGGTTGATGCCAAATTAATTTTCTATATGCTGAAATGCACTGGGGTTTGTTTAAATTTATTGAGACCCTATTAACTATTTTAATGTGCTTAGTTCTCAAAACTTTCTCTTTACCAGTCATAATTAGATTCTGATTTCCTACACAGATTATTAGTGAGTAATATGTGCCATTCAGTAGAAATTAAAAGAAAATCAATTACAATAGCAAAGGTGAATTTATTGAGTACGTGCTAGCAGATCATTGTTTTTTTTTAAAGTTTTTATTGGTTAAGAATATACAATATTATAGTTTACAATATGTTGAATTTTCAATATCTTTATATAAAGATATTTCAATTATTATTTTCTTTTTTAAGTTCTCACACAACAGACATTATTATCTTAAGTCGAAACAAACAACCAGGTTATATAAAAATTATATAAACAAAAAAAGTATTATACAAAATACGATAAAAGAAGAGAGAGAAAGAAAATTGTCAATTAAAAAAACATTAAACAATAGATTCCCCTCCTTTCTTCATTTCCTAGTTCTGGCTCTTAAAACCATGGTCTGGCCTCCCCCCTCCTCCCGGGCCGCAACAGCTCCGTCCGCCCCCGCTCCTTGATCATCTAATACTTCCCCCTCTTCGGCTCCTGTATCTTCTCCAGCTAGGAAGGATTTATGTTGGTCAAAAAAAGCCTTAGCTTCCGTTACATTATTAATTTTCTTCTTACTGTCCTCCCAAAAAATCATCAAGCCCTCGGGAGTCAACCACCTAAAACCTACTCCCTTAAGGTACAGCTTATTTGATAAAAAATAATATTTTCTTCTTGATTCTCGTACCTGTCTGGGAATCTGCTTCAGAATGGTGATCTCCTTGCCCCTGTACACCAGCGCCCCCAGTCTTTGTTTTCTCAATATCTCATCTCTCAGTTCCCTTCTCACAAATTTAATATGAATCTCTCTTGGTAAATTATGTAAAATTGCAAATTGTGAGTTTACTCTATACACCAAGTCCACATCCCTTCCAATAGACTCCAAATCTCTTTCTAAAAATTCACCCAACATTTTAACCATCACTTCTCTCAAATTTTCCTGGTCAAGTTGTTCCACGTTTTGGAACCTGAGAAAATAAGACATCTTATCCAATTGTAAAGTTAACATTGCATTTCCTCTCCCATCCTCCACCTTCTGGAGTGCCCGTACCTCCCCCTCCAGACCCCCCATCTTCTTCTTGTTTTGCTCTGCCAGCTGTTGAACATCATTTAAATCTTTTTTCATAAGTGTCATTTCAGATTTAATTTCAGATAATCCTTTTTGCACGTCATCTAACTTGTCCAACTTCTGATCCAATTTCGCCAGTCTTTCCAAAATTTTTTCCATATCAGCTGCTGCTGATTTATGGCCCTTAGCCATCTTACATCAATAGAAGATGAGAAATCAGAAGGCAAACCTCCAGAGAAGAAAGAGGGATTAGCAGTCAGAGTAGTTTTTCAAATATCCACCAGTGGGCGCTCACAGGAGCAACGAGTCCGAAGTATAGAGTAGGTCAAACAGGAAGCCAGAGGAGAATGTTGTCTTCAATCATAAATAAAGAAGCAGGAAGTCAGACTAGCGCCATTGCTCACCGGGAAGAGAGGCCACCAGACGTCTCCAACAAACTCTGCCACAGCCATCCTCCAAGGAAAAGTCAGCAAAGTAAGGGGTTTCACTCCATCTCCTTCCCCCTAGTTCTCTGCCACGGCACCTTTCCAGCTACAAGGGGGGGAACTCCAACCCCCCCCTCTCGCCTCCAGGATGCCTACTCCACTCTCCAGTCAGTCAGTTCAGTCCGTTGTGCCTTCTTAACTAGCACCGGTCCCCTTAGGCGCTGTAGCGCCTCCGCGGCCTCGAAAAAAGCCGCCGATCGCCTCCCACCCCCTCTGGAGCCTCGGGCGCGCCAGCATCGGCCTCCCGGCCCCTGGAAGTGAGGCAGGGGACCCCTGGCGAGCCGCCCTCAAACGGCAAACGCCCCAATAATGGGGCGTTTGGCCCAAAGGGCCTCCAGATGGGGGGGATCGGACTCTGGGGCCAGAGCTAGCCCGATCAGAGTCTGTCGCCAGCGGAACCGGAAGCGGAAGTCCTAGCAGATCATTGTTGACTCTTAGCAATCACATAGCTAGATCTTCTACATGATGATGAAGAAAGGTGAATGGCCAAAGGTAAAAAATGGCAAAAGGTTATCAAAACAGATGTATCTCTGACAGATGAAAAACTGAATTATACAGTACATCTGTTGTCATCCCGGTACCTGTAAAATAAAGCTATCTATTAAAAAGGACAATACTGTTTTCTCTTTCTCATTCCATCAATTTATATACAATTCTGCACTCAGAATAATGACTCCAAATGCACTATGCCACACCTTTGCATACTTTAAAATAATGTAAATACTATTTTTTTAAAAAAAAAATGAATGACAGTGATTAATCAATCTCAGAACTGGGCTGAAACATTTTGCAACTAAGGAAAAATCTACTCACAACTCATTCATTTTTTCAGCATAGATTGTACCCTTATAATAAAGCCCACAGCTCCCAATTAAAAGAAAAGCAAGAGAATCTTGGAGTATTCCTAGTTTGCTGTTCTGTGCACTCTCAAATTTTATCTGCAAAAGCACCTGGGCCTCATTGGGAATGCCATGATATCCAAAGTCATGCATGATTTACTTCCTTAGATAAAGCACTTTCAGTCCAACAAATAATTGGCATATAAAATTGACATGGGTATAAGTAATTTGAAACCCTGTTCATGAATACAAATTTGCAAACTACAATTGTTTTGTTCTATTCTTTCCTTCTTCTGCAGAAAAAGGAAAATGTAATTCCCAAAGAAACGTTCTTCTCCCTTCCTCAAAATAAAATTCAACTATTTCTTTTTAGATATGAAATGAAAGGATACAGAGAAAAACCAATTTTAAGACTGCAATAAAAATGAAATCCATTGTTAACTTCATTTGATGACACATAAAGAGAAAATGGCCAGTGCTCAGATTACTGTGCATTTCCTATATCGAAATGTATAGGCAATGTATTATTACAGGTAGTCCTCAAGTTATAACAGTAATTGGGGATGGAATTTTCATCACTAAGCAAGGCAAAATATCATATGACTGCATTGCTTAATGATGGTAATCCCAGCATTACCCATTACTGTCATTAATCAAATTCCACTGGTTGTTAGCCAAGGACCCACCCCAGCCAAGCCTTTCTGAGTTTGGTCCCTCCCAGCCCCAAGCGTTGCTTTTTCCAAGGCAAAGGACTGCCTCCTCTTCAACTGAGCCTGGTGGTGCAGTGGACTAAGTGCTGTTAAAAGTAGCACTTAAGTTGCCAGCTGCCTGTAATTACTGCAAGTTCAAATCTCAGCAGGCTCAAGGTTGACTCAGCCTTCCATCCTTTCTAAGGTAGATAAAATGAGGACCCAGATTGTGGGGGCAATAAATTGACTTTGTATAAATATACAAAAATATGAAGGCTATTGCTTAACGCATTGTAAGCCGCCCTGAGTCTCTGGAGAAGGGTGGCATATAAATCAAATTTAAAAAAAAAAACTTCCCCCAGCTGCCTATTCCCTCCCCACCTCTGCCCTTTTGGCCGCCCTACAACCTCCCTTGTAGGACAAGCAGCCCTGAAACTGCTAGTTACGCTGAAGCTCTGGAGCTGCAAGAGGCTCCTGAGCCACAGCACAGCATGTAGCCAAATCTGCCCTTGGAAGACTCACTTGTCCCAGCCTAGCCATTTTTTGAATGAGAATATCCTAGCATGCCATTTATTAGAGCCCGAAGTATGTTCTCAACATTCAAAAATGTTCAGCAGCCCAAAAGTATTGAGAATCCCATTATAGATTCTGTTGCCAAATAAACCAAGATTCAATAAATAACAACATATACAGATTTCAGCATGTCAGAGAACTGTTTAGTCATTTCCACTGACGGCAATAGTAAATTAGAGCAACTGGGCAATGTAATGCTGGCTCATTGTACATGTAATTTAACCAATGTTTGTATAATTGAGAGAAAATGGAAAGGGAAAAGGAAAGGAGATTTCCTAAAATATAAAATTATTCAGACAAACTAACAATTATGCTAGCCTGATGCGTGACGACTAAATAATTAAAACTAAACTAAGCTTTAAATATTCAAATCATTCACCAGTTTGAAGGAAGTAAAATACAAAAAACTCAAAAAATTAGAATATCGTGCAAAAGTTCATTTATTTCAGTAATGCAACTTAAAGGTGAAACTAATATATGAGATAGACTCATTACATGCAAAGCGAGATAGTTCAAGCCTTGATTTGTCATAATTTTGATGATTATGGCCTACAACTCATGAAAACCCCAAATTCACAATCTCAGAAAATTAGAATATTACATGAAATCAATAAAACAAGGATTGTACATAGAACAATATCGGACCTCTGAAAAGTATAAGCATGCATATGTACTCAGTACTTGGTCTGGGCCCCTTTTGCATCAATTACTGCCTCAATGTGGCGTGGCATGGATGCTATCAGCCTGTGGCACTGCTGAGGTGTTATGGAAGACCAGGATGCTTCAATAGCGGCCTTCAGCTCTTCTGCATTGTTCGGTCTCATGTCTCTCATCTTTCTCTTGGCAATGCTCCATAGATTCTCTATGGGATTCAGGTCAGGCGAGTTTGCTGGCCCATCAAGCACAGTAATCCCATGGTCATTGAACCAGGTTTTGGTACTTTTGGCAGTGTGGACAGGTGCCAAGTCCTGCTGGAAAATGAAGTCAGCATCCCCATAAAGCTTGTCTGCGGAAGGAAGCATGAAGTGCTCCAAAATCTCCTGGTAGACGGCTGCGTTGACCCTGGACTTAATGAAGTACAGTGGGCCAACACCAGCAGATGACATGGCTCCCCAAATCAACACAGACTGTGGAAACTTCACACTGGACTTCAAGCATCTTGCAGTGTGTCTCTCCATTCTTCCTCCAGACTCTGGGTCCTTGGTTTCCAAATGAGATGCAAAAGTTGCTGTCATCAGAAAAGAGGACTTTGGACCACTGAGCAACAGACCAGTTCTTTTTGTCTTTAGTCCAGGTAAGACGCTTCTGACGTTGTTTGTTGTTCAGGAGCGGCTTGACAAGAGGAATACAACATTTGAAGTCCATGTCCAAGATCCATCTGTGTGTGGTGGCTCTTGATGCACTGACTCCAGCCTCAGTCCACTCCTTGTGAAAGTCCCCAACACTTTTGAATGGCCTTTTCCTGACAATCCTCTCCAGGCTGCGGTCATCCCTGCTGCTTGTGCACCTTTTTCTTCCTTCCACACTTTTCCCTTCCACATAACAGCACTTTGGGAACATCCAACTTCTTTTGCAATTACCTTTTGAGACTTTCCCTCCTTATGGAGGGTGTCAATGATGTTTTCTGCACAACTGTCAGGTCAGCAGTCTTTCCCATGATTGTGATTCCTACTGAACCAGACTGAGAGACCATTTAAAGGCTCAGGAACTCTTTGCAGGTGTTATGGCTTAATTAGCTGATTAGAGTGGGAACTTTGAGCCTAGAATATTGAACCTTTTCACAATATTCTAATTTTCTGAGATTGTGAATTTGGGGTTTTCATGATCTGTAAGCCATAATTATCAAAATTATGACAAATCAAGGCTTGAACTATCTCGCTTTGCATGTAATGAGTCTATCTCATATATTAATTTCACCTTTTAACTTGCATTACTGAAATAAATGAAATTTTGCACGATATTCTAATTTTTCGAATTTCACCTGTAGATTATTTTTTCTTCATCAAAAAGAATCTGACATTCACAACTTACTAGTCTTTAAGTCATCAATTAATACCCGATACAGAGTAAAGTTACTATACTGGCATGTTTTCAGCCATTCTAACCACCAGGATTCAATCTCAAGGGCAGCTGGCTTGGATCAGTGCTTACTTGTAGTTTACATTTGTTGGACTGTACTCAGACTCCAAAAAATAAAGTGTTCCACACCACAAAGCCACAAAACAATTCTGGAAATAATACCAGCATATAAAGGACTCACAAGTTTAAGTCAGATGAACAATAAGTGCTCAGGCACACAAAGTAGAATGGACTTAACCATCTATAGTGCTTTTTTTGAAAAAGAAAATCTTACTTCTTAAAAATGATCACTAATTTTAGGAATTAACTCTATTCTGCTTTTCACAAGATACTGATCCTGAAACATCTTTCAAAACCTTTCTATGAACTTGTATAAAAAGCATAATCAAATGCCCCCAAACATTTACTGTACTATATCATTTAACTAGGATTTTAAAAATACCATCTACAACAACAGCAGTTGTACTGATATTGTCGTAAATCACATATACAAACCCAAAATTATGTTACCATGCCTGCTTTGCTGCTAGTATAGTACATTGTGTATAATTTGCAGTGAATGTTTATTGCTTCCTATGAGAACAATGTTAAAGTCACACCTGGAATTTTGGTAGTGTATTTTATTAGCAACAAAGAATAAATTAAGATTGCTTGAAGAGAAAAATATAACCAAGAAAGAAAACTACAATTGCTTTAATTAAAAAAAAAAAAAGAATGGCATCTGAATTTAGGGAATTTAAGAAGTAAAAATATATAGCCCAATAGGAGGGTTGTACAAAATTTAGAAAAAGTAATTCAATTCAAAGAAGATTCAATGAATCAACTCTCCAAATTTTCAATCAGTTTCAGTTTCGTTTTTCATTTCCCTTATTTTTTAAAAAAATGTGTTCCTTTTGTCACATATTCTCTATTTTATTCTATCAGTGTTTTTCATTGGCTAACTGTGTCTGTAGTTTATTTATTATTATTTATTTATTATTGTGATTTATATGCTGCCTTTCTCCCTGGGGACTCAAGGCAGCTTACAAAATGACAACTTCAATACAAATCACAATGAAAAAAAAATTAAAATCAGCAACCCAATTAAAACAGTTTAAAATTATAATAGTGTACTCCCAAATGGATCAGTTTAGTTGACGGAAGAGCCACGTCTTCAGCTCGCGACGGAAGGAAAGAAGGTCGGGGCTGTCCTGAGCTCAGTGGGCAATCCATTCCAGAGGGTCGGGGCTCCCACAGAGAACGCCCTCCTCCTGGGGGCCGTCAGCCGACATTATTTGGCTGACGGCACCCTGAGGAGGCCGACTCTGTGAGAGCGCACAGACGATGGGAGAGCAACTGGAGATGGTCTTGCAAGTACCTCGGGCCTAAGCCATGAAGGGCTTTATAGGTAAGCACCGGCACCTTGAAATGTATCCAGAGCACCACCGGCAGCCAGTGCAGCTCACGCAGGACAGGTGTTACCCAGGAGTATCTAGACGCCCCTGTAACTACCCGCGCGGCTGCATTCTGGACTAGCTGGAGCCTCTGGATGCATCCCAAGGGCAGCCCTATGTAGAGGGTGTTACAGTAGTCCAACCTAGAGGTAACGAGGGCATGAATGACCGTGGCGAGGGCATCCCGGTCTAGGAAAGGGCGCAACTGGTGCACAAGACGCACCTGTGCGAAGGCCCCCCTGGTTACGGCCATCAGATGGTCATCTAAAGACAGCCAAGAATCCAGGAGGACACCCAAGTTGCGGACCCTATCGGAGAGAGCAAGAGTTTCTCCCCCGATCATTAAAGATGGAACCTCCAGATCCCGGGATGCCGGCATCCACAGCCACTCAGTCTTGGAAGGGTTGAGTCTAAGTCTGTTCCTCCCCATCCAAACCTGCACCGCTTCCAGGCAGTGGGACATCACGGAAAGGGCATCCCTAGGGTGGTGGTTACACAGCTTCATATAAGATTATTTTGACCTTATAGTAAATTAGCATTCATATTTAATTTTTACATGTGAGGCTAACTTTGCTAATAATCTATTCCATCTAATTCGTCAAGCAGAAAAAAGATCAAACTAAAGTAAATATTACAATATTGTAATCTTTAAAAATTTTTAACTTTTTTAAAAAGGATTTTTAAAATTTTTAAGTTGCAAGAAATTAGCTGACTTGGTTAAGTAGAATTCTCAAAAAAAAAATTTTTTTTTAAATTTGATTTATATGCCGCCCTTCTCCGGAGACTCAGGGCGGCTTACAATGCGCTAAGCAATAGCCTTCATACTTTTGTATATTTATACAAAGTCAGCTTATTGCCCCCACAAACTGGGTCCTCAATTTACCTACCTTAGAAAGGATGGAAGGCTGAGTCAACCTTGAGCCTTGGTGAGATTCGAACCTGCAATAATTGCAGGCAGCTGATGTTAATAACAGGGCTTTAGACCACTGTACTATCCAAGGCTCTTATTGCTTGAATATCTTGAAGTATTATGCTTTCCTTTTTTTATTTCCGCTAAATTTGTCTTAAAATAGTTGAACACAAATGTTTTCAAATATTACCAAGGTGAACTCTTCTACCTCAAATTCAATTTATATCCCTTAAAGCCAACTTTCTCAAAGTCCGGAGTTATGATTCCAAGAACATCTGCAAGCAACATAGAAGGAAAGATTGCAGATTAGTCAAAAATGTTAATTGGGCATGCACAGGCACAGTTGGTAAGAGTGAATTTGACAGATAACTAAACATGTGCATCTAATCATCTGTGAAAATCATGCAGCAATAACAGGAATATTTATTCATTTGTCATATTCAAGAATTGCCCATCTCCCTCACAAAGGGACTCTGGATTGTATACAAATATTAAAAGCATAAGAAAGATAAATGTTTTATTTTTATTTTATTTTAATTGAATTTTTAAATTTAAGAGCTTTATTTATTGTTTTAATGCTTACATTGCATATCTATAAAGCCATTTAGAGTTGCCTTTGGCAAGATGGATGGCATAAAAATTTGATAAATAAATAAAATTTAAAAGAGGCCAGGGATGTTAAGAAATAATTAAAAGGTAGGAAGATGGGTTCTTATATGTGCACCTCAAGCAAAGGTGCAGAACCATGTTTTTACATTTTTACAGAAGGTCAGGAGAATAGGTGCCTGCCTCACCTCCAGAGGGGAGCACGTTCCACAGGACTGGGGTAATAGCAGAGAAGGGGGAAGGAATTGTTAAAATATGCATCTTCATTTTGGCATTGATATCAAACTATCATACTTCCAAGTGAACTAATCATGAAAATTCAAAATCTGTGAGAGCTGTTACTTACTAACCAGAAAAATGAACTACCAAAATGATTTTCCCTTAGATTCCTTTAAAGAAAATTTATTTTCTCCCACCTTGCTTATCAACAACCTTTGCTTTATAGGGTAAAGCTTGATATGGTACCACTTGATGCCAGTTTCTTTTCTTTCATAGCAAATCAGAGTATAAAGAAGCAAGTTTAGCAAACTTTTCAATGGCAGCATTTTATTATCATTGGTCCAGTGGGTCTCCCAGATGTTAATGAAAGCACTATGTAGTCACTCACAAATATGAATAAGTACATTCTAGGCATGACCTATCATTTATTACATTCAAAAGACATACCCAGAATTCTCAAGAAGTCACAAGAAGTCTCAACTAGCAAAGGAATGCAGAAAATCAGGAAAATGATAGTTGCTTGGGTTCACTCTTAAGTAAAATAATCTGTATTGTTTTTAAAAGGGAAAGAAAACTATTGTCCTTATTAGTTTACAGTCTTTTGTTTCAAAAATCTTTAAAAATGCATTTCATTATCGTTTGTAAAATTCTCTCCTTGAAGTCTAAGTACTATTGCCAAAGTTATAAACTAAAGCTCTTCTAAATAATTTATACATGAAAAGGATTAAAATATCCCAACAACGAGACCAGCATTAAACTACAGATATAACCATGAAAAATATTTTTTGCTATGCATGAAACCAAGACCATATGTCATCACGCCATGAGACATCCTAAACGACAGTTTTATCTATCAGGCATTAGCAAATGAAGTAAAATTAACGTCAACACATTTCCTTTTAAAGCTTATTAACATAAGAAGCGGAAAATATTTTGATGGTTGGAGCTGAGTTCATGTTTTGCAAGGAAGTTAAGAGCTTGTCAACTGAATCAGGGTTTTTCATGGTATCTTTTTCGAAGGAGAAATTTCTCTGATTTTAAAAAATAAACTTATCTTATTTTAGAGCTCATCATACAGTGTGAAACAACTATGAAAAATGCAGACATGTGATGAATGTATATTAATGTAGGGTAATTATTCCATAACTAAGGAAATAGCAGTTAAAGAATTTGCTTTTTGCTTTTATTTTGCCTACCTGGCAAGAATGGACATTAGAATTGCAACTTGCTGAATTGTTAACAGTAGTGATGCTAGGACACTTGCAGAAAATACCAAGAAAAGAACATGTGTAATCTTGCAATTTTGACTCCTGACTTTCTATAATGTTATTAAAATGACAATGTGACTACTCTTATGGTTAATCTAAAAGCTGAACTCTCAGGTTACACTGAAAACTTTTATGTGTCTTATCTATTAAGAAATCTATTAAGAAGGAGCAACTTTGTTAAGTATGATGTTCATTTCTACATTTTGTTCTGCAATTTCTAATATGTGAAAGTTAATGATTGTTCAGTGCTCAATGAGGTCTTTGGATTGTCATGGTTCATAACCCTTTACATTTAATCTTTTATTTTTTTATTATATTTTGCAATTCTTTTTTTTAAAGGAATGAATACGTACACCTTTGGTGTGCTGGTCTTGTAACCATAACAAAGTGATTCACACCTAGGTAATAAAACATTTATAATATCATTTTCCCTGTACTCAATGCTGACTCAAGGGTATGCAGCACTCCTAGGCTACACAAACTGTTGATACCACCTCCCACCAAAGATTTGCATTTTTAGAAAAATTCATAAGGGGAATAGCCAATTTTTAATTGTCTGCAAAAATAGACCCAAAGTACTTAATCTTTTTCAATGAAGAAACAAAGTCCAATTTAGTACCATAGGTAGAAAATTTGCCAGGAAGCAAATAACTATCAATTTGATTCCAGAATTTATTACTGAAAATAATTATACCTAATAATACTCAGGAAAAATTAAAACAATTCTTGTTATACTGAAGTCATAAATTTAACAAACAAATCCTGAGTAATTATTTTTTCCATAAAAACTTACATTAATTGAACAATCTGTTTAAAATGGAACTAATGTAGGCATTTCTGTCAAAATCTGTACCAATTTTGATGCAATATACATTTCAGTACACCGATTCCTCTCCAAAATCTTACTGTGTTCATCCACCTCTTAATATTCTTTTTTTATCTAGGTAATACAAATTGAAATGTTATTATCCTTTAGGCTATAAAATTTGTTGGCCTAATAACATGTTCATAAATCCACTTTGAATCCAGGGTGTACAATAAAGTCATCCTCAAGTAAATGATTCCTTTTATTGATAGGAAGCAAACCAAGCACATTAAGGGCAGCTGTCTAAAAAGCATCTGCTGAGTAACTCCGCTCCTTAAAACTATAATATCCATATGCTAGTTATTTGCCTAGGGACAATAATTTATTAAATAGATTATTAAATAGACTTAATCGATTCTGGAAATTAAAGAAATCCTTAATTTTACCTATACCCTTCAAAATCATAACATTTATTCCAATTTATTTTATACTTAGCTTATTTGTCATGTAGCTATACAATTTCTGCAATTTGGGTAGAAATCTTTGGTAATCAGTGTATAAACCCAAATGTCTGCAAAATCAATCATGGTATATGCATTCCTTGGATATCATCAATTTGCCTTGTTTAGCAATTTTCTCCTGTACTTTAATTACTAATGAAATAATTCCATTAGTGATCCTGGAGCAGAGGACTAGAATAATACATTATTATCCAAGTAATACCTCTAGAGAAAACCTAGACTTCTTTATCACTTGAACAAAAATTAAATTTTGCAGGCATTTTCTGCATCTTGCAATGCTAAATTCACTGGTTCATATTTATCAATCATATTAATTCATATTTATCATACAGTGCAATTATACAGTTCATCATCATCTGAGAACTAATGGCTTTCATAAAATTAGGTTTTGCTGTATGACATATTTTGGGTAATGTCTTCTGTGGTCTTCTTAAAATAGTTGTTAGAATCTTAGTGTCCATATTTAATAAATATACCAGTTCATTGGGCCATTATCAGCTTTGAGAATTATAGTTATATAAACTTTATAATATGAAACTGGCAGGGACTCTTTTTCATAAACTGTTTCTTTATCTCCAACATTAAAATTATATTCTTTCTTTGAATTTTTTAACATTATTTATCGGTACTCCATCTTTTCCTGGCATTTCCAGATTTCCTTGCACAAATAATATTATAAGTTTGGATGCAGCTAAATTCAGTGGTCATTATTCATTTTTTTCATATAGCTAGAAACAAGCATGCACTCCTAGAATAAAAATGTTTCATTCAAAGGCAACACAGTATGGCTTTAACTGTTTACTTATGTATTGCAAGAATTATAAATTAACACAGAGCATCCAGTTCATATTTTTAGGAATTATCCCCTTGGTGCCAAATGCAGGACTTTATGTACTTCTGAGATGCAGGTGTGGGACAAATTGGGGCTGAACTTTCCCCCTGGGCTCAGCTCCTTTGACGCTCCAAGATAATGTCCAGAATATGTGATGTCAATTGGAATTTATAAGCTTTTATAGAAGTTGCTGACAAATATGTTAATCGAGGATAGTAGCTAACTGGTTTGCTACTCAAATTTAAGTAAATTTTACCGTCAAGAGTTTGCTAATTTTATTGCGGTAAATAAGAAAAAATATTTATCATATTTCATCATTCTCTCAGCTTTTTGGAAAAAAAGATTGCAATATATTTTGTAACAGGGACATTATCAGTCCAGATGCTTCCACTGAGAATTTGCAGTTGATGTGCTGCTGCATTGCTCTTAGGATAACAATCTTCATTTCAAGATTTCACTGTATCCCTTGTAGGTAAAGATTTTTTTTAAATTATGTTTATTTTCTTTTTTGCAAATGATGCACAGAGGACAGAAAACCATCTCTTCATTACCATGGGGTAATGAAGGGTCCCCAAGCCCAAAACAAAAAGCAAAGCAAAGCAAAGCAAAGCAAAGCAAAGCAAAGCAAAGCAAAGCAAAGCAAAGCAAAGCAAAGCAAAGCAAAGCAAAACAAAACAAAACAAAACAAAACAAAACAAAACACAATTTAAGGAAGTTCCAGAAGGATAATACGGTCAGGGCTAATCTCACCTTGGGAAAAATGTTTTATCAAAGAAAAAAAATGAACATATACTAGGACTGATCTTCTAGTCTGCTATAGTAAACAAGATTATGTATATAATGAACACATTACAAATAGGAAAATTAGAATTAAAAGTGTAGAACAAAGAAAAAAGAAAAAGAGTATAACAATAAAAAAGGAAAAATATATAAATTACTTCTAACCTTCAGCACAACAAGTATAAACAAATTTAATAACTCTTCACTTCATATACTATTAAACAGATATTTCTTCATCTCATATTCCATCTCTTATCTGTAAGCAAATCCATAAAATATCAACTTTTCAATCCTGGTATCAGTAAAAAGCCATTAAAAGCTGCTATTGCAAAAAAAAAAAGTCTTTTTAAAATCTTGATCAAATAAACCAATTTTATATTAGTTCTTTTACTTCTAAGAATCTTAATGTTTAATTCAATCAAAAATTGTTCATAGGATTTAATGTCTCTTCAATTCTTCTTTATACCCTCCTATAGATTTCTTCAAGACTTTAACAAGCTTCTTTTGTAGATCCAACAAAAAAAAATATTTTCCAGGTCATTCTCTTGGTTTATCATTTGTGTTTCCCTTTGAATTCTTCAAACTTTAGCCAGTGTCTTTTGCCTATTCAGCAATGTCTTTTTCCAAATCATTCTCTTGGTCCATCATTTGGAGTTACACATTCTGTAGTTTATTAAATAAAAATTGTTCCACATCCGTCATTCCTTTATTAACACATGACCTATCCATCATTTATGTCAGTGTTGATATTGTAGTTACTAATTTCTGGCCTCATTCTTCAAAGACCTTTAATATTTGCAATGTTATAACATTTTTATCATTATGTAAGTCCCAGTACTAATTGACATCATGCTTGTATTTTTTTTCCTACTTAAATCTTTAGTCTCCTCCAGTGTCCAATTTCTAAAATCATCACTTATCTTTTATTATGACTTGTAGGTGCCAGGAAAACCAAAGTAAGTCTGTTTCCCATTGGAAATTGTTTATTTTTCTAGTTAATTCCAAAAACTTACAGTAAAAGTAAATATTCAAATTTATTAGAACCCTTAATTCATTTATAGCTTTCTTAGATCAAAATCTAATTTAGCTTTTTGATTTTTATTTCAAATGCCTTAACTTCTTAAGCTTGTAATTAATTTTTCTTTTATTTAGAATTGAAGATAAACTAAACCAATGAAGATTTTTCAAACCCCTTGTTCTGAAAATCTTTATAGATTTAGAATAAACAATTTCTGAATGTGCTTAGAAAGTAAATCTAGTGCAAACTTTGTGTCTTTTAAAAGTCTCTGCAAACAAGATGATCTTGTTGCCTCCCAGTGCTCAAACTCGTGGAACACAATTGTCCTGCAATCTCCTCATCAGAAGCAGCCATCCGGAGTACATACAGCAGATCTCCCATCCTCTCTCTATTTTTTATTCTTTTTTTCCTATTCTTGCTTAGTTTAGTTTGTATTAGTTTTTTAAAATTATAATTAACATTCTTAATAAAAATTATATTTAAAAAATAAATTAAAAATTAAAGATGTGCAAGTATATCTCCATCATAGAGATAGGTCTATTTGGGCTAGGATGGAGGCTGAAAGGGGAAAATGAAGAGAGGTAGGTTAGAACATGGGTGAAATCCAGCAGGTTCTGACAGGTTCTGGAGAGCTGGTAGCAGAAATTTTGAGTAGTTCAGAGAACCTGCAAATACCACCTCTGGCTGGTGGTAATGGAGATTTGGGAATGGAGATTTTGCAATATCCTTCCCCCAGGAATGGGGAGGGGATGGGGATTTTGCAGTATCCTTCCCCTGGAGTGGGGTGGGAATGGCGATTTTGCAGTATCCTTCCCCTGCTATGCCCACCAAGCCATGCCCACAGAACCAGTAGTAAAAACAATTGAATTTCACCACTAAGTTAGAGGGGCTATTTTGTTCAGTGCTTACTTTAAGAACCCTGTTCTCACAATACATTTCATAAAAATGATCTTAAGGACATTCACTAGGAAGGTAGAAATACTTCCAAAACATATCCTGTTTTCAATAAGATAAAGAACAGAACTAAAATAATCTTCAGGTCAATGTTTCAGAATGTCACAAAAACAAATTCATCCGTCAATCTTCACTTTTCCTCTGGGAAACTCTGAACACACTTAAATTTTTAAGCTGAAACTCTGCTATCTTTGCCTCTGGAAATGTTGACAATGAAGTTTTTTTTTTTTGTTGTTGTTGTTGAAAGAATCCATTTTAGCTTTAGTCCTCTTTGGCACATGTTCCTCATCAGCCCCTTGGAAGTCTTCTCAGAGCAGCATCTGCAACTTCTGGGATCTTAATGGGCAAAGAGAAGTTCACAGATGTCTGTTTTCACTACTCAACTTTAAAAAAAAAAAAACAGTATACCAAAATATTTTTTCTTGTAAGACATTTAAGCACTGGAAAAAATCAAAAATCCTAGCATGGAGAAAAATATCCCTCCAAGAGACAAAAAATACATAATTGTCAATACAACTGTCAAACAAATGCAATATGTCAACTGTCAAACAAATGCAATATGGACGATGTAAAACATAATTTTGTCTCCTTTCTGTAAGTACTATATACTATACAAACTTAATATCTGATACCATTTAATACCATGGAAAACTAAAGCAAGCTGGCAATTTAACTGGCCAGCAATAGATAAATATAGTCATTGCCATACTTCATAGAAAGTAATTAAACATTTACTCTTCAATATACAATAGTTTGCAGTTGTCATGGGAGAAAAATGATACATACATTCACATATATACATAATAAAACCAAATGATATTTACATATAGAGATATATGTTAAAGTGTGTGCCTCTGTGTGTATTACCACATAAAAATACAATTTTATTGGAAATTCTCTCACAAATATGGTTTACCTTATAATGATTGTTATACTTTAAACACAAGAAAGGAAGATTGTAAATTTTTTTTGTGATACTTACTCTGAAAATATAAAAACCTTGATGCTAAAAATATATATTTTCCAACTAGTAATTTGCAGACCATCTATAAACGTGATGATGAACCTATGGCACACGTGCCAGAGGTGGTATGCAGAACCCTCTCTGCTGGCAAGCACTCCGTCGCCCCAAATCATATCTCCATAGCATTTCTTTCGTGAGCTTTGATTTCCCTGCAAAAAATGAAACCGAAGCTCACGAAAGAAAAAGATCTTACCTTTTGCCACGCTGCCAGTCTTGGGATGCCCCGCCTCCCACCAGCCAGCTGGTCTTTGAGTCTCTGCTGTACATGTGCGCATGTCCACGCATGCACTTCTGCATGTCCATGCATGCGCACGTTCGCACACGTTCACATTTGCACACGTTCATTCATGTTCACGCATGCATATATTTGCTCATGTTCATGCAAGTTTGTGCGTGCGCTTGCACATGGTCGTGCATGCGCACACGCATGCACATGGTTGTGTGCGCACCTTTCAGTTTGGGCATGCGTGTGCGCGGTTTGGGCACTCTGTATCTAAAAGGTTTGCCATCACTGAACTATAACAAGACCAATGTTGAGGTACTAGGCAAAAATAGAAAAAATATTTAACAGAAGTGGAAAAAATAGAATTAGGAAAACAAAATGATCCTACGCTATTCCTGTATCTAACTTTTCAAAGCCTTAGCAAAGGCTATAAAAGATCCAACTCATCATCTCCAGGGAACAAAGTATGTTTGACAAGCAAATCAATAATTTCCTTTTAGAATCTGTCACAAAAAAATTAAACATGATGTTTTGCTTAATATAGTATATTCTCGAAGTATCTGGTTTGCAGTTTCTCTATAGCCCAGACTTAGCTTAGGTTCCAATCATCATTTACTGTACTTTTCTTTGTTGCTGCCAACAGCAATGAAATTCTAGCATGTTCTTGTTCTGTAAACATTCATAAACTTTAATTCCGAACTCCTCTATGTCAAACACGTTTCCAGATTTTTCCTTCATTAAGGGAGGATATCCTTTGCTATATCTGGTCCAACATAACTTTGTCAAAGGATTTCCTCCTAAGCTATACCTTATCAGATCATCTTTTATATGGCCAATGACTTTTAAGTATTTGAAGGTATTTGTTCTTTTATATGTAAGTGTGTCTATGTGTAAATTATCTGTGCGCATTTATACATGCCAAAAGAGATATACTCAAAAAAGCAGGGCCACAACCAGAACAAATAAAATCTCAATTGAATTAATTGCTACTAATTGAAACTAATTAGGTAATTAGTAATTTAATTACTAATTAAAAGGCTACCCCATTTATAGATAGTGATATACACACATACTCCATATTCACAGGACTATACAAGTGTACAAATACACGTCCATACTTTTTCTTTTTTTCTAAAATAATGGGAGAAAAAAAGAAAGCAAGAAACAAAATGATGAAGAAGTGAAAATGGAACAGGAAATGAAACAAAAGAGTAGAACAAAAGTGAAAGGTGTTGAGGCAAAAAGAGGTATGGGAGAAGAAAGAAAGGAAAGAGAAAGGAACCCAGCTTTAATATTACAAAAAAAGCAAACAGATGAATTCATCAGGTAAAGAGCTCTCCACAAGCAGTAGACTAATCCTCAAGCATATTAAAGCTTTACAGCAGTGAATTTTGCCACTATTGATAGAGCTGCTTGTCCGCCATAATCTCTGCAAGATCTAACAGGGAGGGCATGTTTGGGTCATACCATTATTAAGCTCATCATCTTGTTGGACCCAGGAGATGTGTATTCTCTGTGACAATACTTAGCCTGGGGAATTCCCTCTGGATGGCCCTGGCCCTGCTAGCTTTTCACAAGGTACCAAAGACCTGGCTGATTCCCCAGGTGATTGAATCAGAAGATTGTGTGATATTTGCTCATTAGTTTTGTTCTGTTATAAGTTGGAACTGTTATTTGAAATCCTAGATGTTAAATATGGATTGCTTAACTTTTTTTTTTACTTTGTACAGATTTGCCCTAATATGGCTGGTCATATATATTCTGTAACTCAAATAAATAAATAGCATGTTATACAAATCGCTTTGTTTTGTTACCTGCAAATGTAAGATACTCTGCCCCATTCAGAGGTAATTAACACCTTACTTCTTCTTCTTAGCTCAGGGCAATACAAGTATACTGTACTTTGATGTAATAAATTTTAAATAAACAAATACATCAAGTAAAAAGCTGTATGTACTTCCACAGAAGAAAATTCCAAATAAGTGGGATAATTTTAAGCGCCAATCTAATTTGAACTAGTGAGTAAAAAATCAGCAAAGGAAGAATCTGAGACTATTTCAAAGCCTAGGAAGATTTCATAACCATTGCAGACAGTCCAGTAAATAATGTGATCTCAAACCATTCAGGATTTGAAAAACTCAAAGCAAGCATTTTAATTTGCATTGCTAAATGTCTATGGAGATTCTCAGTCATCCAGGTCATGGTTGTCCAAAGGTTGAGAAGCAAAATGTCTTTAAAGAAAAACCAGAAGTCCAGTTGCCTCTTGAAAAAGCACCTTTGGGACAAGCATTTTAATGTCTTCAACCCAAGATTTTAAATAAAGATTATTCACAAGAAGAAGAAAAAATACTGAGGATTGTCTTCTTATACTTTACAAAGTCTGACAATTGGTTTGCTGCCAGTTTTAGCTCCCAAATGCCTGGAAGGAGTAATCCACCTCTTTTCCCTATGGAAGAAACAAATATGAAGACTAAATTGCTCATGCTGTGAGGCCAAATTGGAAGTTTATCATTCCCTCCAATACATTTTCCGGGTTATCTTGATGTGACTTATAACAAGAAACTCCACGATATCTTCTTGCCTCATCCTGGCATCCGATTTCACTTTACCTACTAATCCTCCAAAAACCTGAATAGTTCTGATCAGTTGCTACACTGCATTAACAATGCAATAGAAGCTGAAAATCACAGTTCATTGAAATACTGCAAAGGAATATACACTAAAAGGCTGGCAGCAATCTACAGAACTGGAAAATGATAAAAAGTTCCCACGAAACATTTTTAGAAATCTTACAAAAAGAGTTCTTCAAAATTTTTGCAAAGTGCACATATTGATAATCAACAGAAGAAACCAGAAACTGTAAGGCCTCAAACATAGATGAAATAAAATACAGGAAAATTGAAAAAATGTTATCAGCATTGAAACTCTGATTTAACTATATTTTCTACCATCTAGAAGCTATCCTGCTTTTTAGAGTCAGATCTGGTAGTTGTATTGTATTGCTCACATTCATCAGTAGTGTTAACTACTGATAATCTAATTTTAGATTATCTCTCTAAAATATATATACTTTACCCAACTATGTTTTCTCCATCCACTCCCCCTCCCCAAAAAAGCCAAGTAGAACACTTCATTGTCCTCAACACACACATATACAACTTCTTTTTCAGTTCTCATTAAGTCAAAGGACTTCAATTATTTTGGGGATTAGTAAAGCAATCAGATTTTCCTAAAGGAACTCCTTTTATCAGCTGAAGATATATAAAACATGAAGTTGATAGTTGAACTTGCTTCAAGTAAACTTCAGAATAATATTTAAAGTGAAGCTTTATTATTTATTACAATAAATTAATTACTCCAATTAGAGCCAGTAAAGGCTAATATAAGCTGCTTTAATTATTTGTCTCAATATAATTTTAAAGTTTTATTTATCTAGTATGCTCATGAAACATATTACAAAAGGAAGGGCAAAAATATTTCTTATCAGAAAATAAACTGAACACCAGTACTATAAGTTATCAGAATTACAAGTGATTGTTTATCACACAGTATTTTATGCTAAAATCATATCAGGCAGAGAGATATAAAAACACCACGTTTCAATAATATTTTAAACTGTTCCACTAATGATCATGCAACCCACTGTACAATGCCATATTATACTCAAACCAGGTGTTTAGTATATAAACATTAAAAAACAGTATTAAAATATACTGTAAAAAACCATCAGCAACAAGTTACAAAAACACAAAGACCCATGGCATTGCCAAAAAAACCTCTCCATTTTTAATTGCTGTGGAAAGCCACATTCAGGTAAAACTAATTCCGCTGGAAAGTCCTTCTTTGATTCACAAGAAACCAGCTTCTATGAGCTTCAATACCAATCTCCCATTACCTCACAATAAACAACCCAACCCATAATTTCTTTTAGGAATCATACATCAGATAAATTCTGGTTAGAAGAAGTTTACAGGTACCTTGATGCCAAGTCATAGACAGCATTATAGGTTAATGCCAGCACTTCAGATGCTATGTGAAAACCCACAGGAAGACACCACAGGGCTAAATACCAACATTATATGTTCATGGGGAATGGCTGCCAACCAACAATTAGGGCCATTGCATTCTGGATCAAATGTTAAGTAGCCTTCAGAGTCAGCCCTTTATATAGAAAACTGCAATAATGTTGAGGTCATGAGTGACCTCATAAAGTATTTCTCTCCCAGGTAGGACCACAACTATTTCATCAGCTGGCAAGGCAAGGCAAAGGCCACAGTTTTCACCTGTTCAGTTAACAGTATCCATCAATCTAGGAAGTCCCCCTCCCCAGGTTTCTGATCTGTTTTTTTCAGGAACAATGCTATCCTGTTAAGAACACTGAAACTTTCAGAGCCCTCAAAATGAACAGCAACCTTTTCATTATTGGAAGTAACTTTAGCATGTTCCATCCCATTCAAGAGACATGCCTGTTTGTTACATACATCCCCATTTCCCTATCCAGGTATCTTCTACATAGTAGATGATGAATCTGTTCTGCATTTGTAAAACTGGCATAATATCTACTAATCATGTGAGGACTCTAGTTAGCGCATACTTTTATCCTCGATTTATACTTGGATATGCTATTTCTGTCTTCCTTTCACTTATTGTGTATTAAGTCACAACTGTGTTAATATTTGCATCAACATTATGCATTAAATATTTTTCCATGCATATTCCCCAAGATTTTTTAGTTTAAATGTGGATGAGAAATCTATAAGAAAAAAATCCATTTTAGCCAAATTATATTTCTCAAAGCAAAGAGACATTGTGCCAGGCCTCCACCGTTCATCTTTATGTGCATTAAATATTTTATCAAACCAGATAAACTCTTCTGAACATTGGAAATCTCAATATTTTCTCCCCACTAGAAGGCTACTGTTGTGAAGCAGCTGTTGCCTCCAGAAACTATTAATGAGCAACATCACCAAGTGTACTGCAATAATAAATTTTGCGAACATAAAATGAATTATCCTTATTACAAAATTCTTATTTTTAAAAAACTGCATGAAATACATTTGGCAAAATACAATTCAGAACATAAATTACAATACCAGTTTCCTACTGTAATCAGGTACATGTATGCTCTAATGTATTACACATTAATTGTATTACATGATTGTCCCAAATCTTTTTTCTTTCTGTAACAGGATTTTATGTTGTACATTTATAAACTAGGTACTTCTTCCCCTCCAGAATCACGACACCTGCCTGAATTGTTAAATCAAGCATATACCAGTAGCAGGGGTGGGTTCTACTTACCTTTACTACCGATTCGCAGCAGGGCCACACGCTCTTCTGCGCAAGGGCAGAAGCCTCTGCGCAGGCAAAGCGTTTTGATGACGTTGGGGTCGGTGGGTGGATCCTCCCGCCGGTTTTACTAACGGTTCTATAGAACCGGTGTGAACCAGGGGCAAACCACCACTGGGTACCAGTTTTCCTACAACCAAAAATCATTCTGTAATTTTAAGCACAGTTAAAGTGCACTTCAACTGTCTGAGGATTGTAGCATGAACTTTTCATTGTATAATTGTAAACAGTTGGAAGGAACTATTTTTCTGAGGCTTTTTCTATATAAAAGAAGGATATATTAAACTTTCCTAGTATTGGCTGATTATATAACTTCATTTAAATCATAGACCATAAAATGTTTTCAATCACTACTGCAACAGAAGTAGAAAAAAACTAGTTTGGAAGAAACTACTTAAGTTAGTCAGAAAAGCTATAAGAAATAACCCAGACAAAATTAATATTCTTTCCTCAAACTGGGATGACTGATAAAATTCTTTGATATAAAAATTACAATTCACAGGTTGCATTTTGGGGGAAATAGTCTATGAGATTTTTGAAGGAGATGTGCTACCAGATGCGGGCTATAAAAATCAAGGTAACATCAAATCGGCAGCTGTCTTCTATCATTCTGCTGCCATAAAATGGCTATTCAAACTTTTAGAGCTCAGATACGGTAGGTGTATTCTAATCCAATATATATGCCATAGAAGCATATTTTAACACAATATCATTACGTTATCAGAATATCATGGTATATATGCTCACTAAGAAAAAAGTTAATCGGAGGACTTCTAGTTCCATATTTTAGAACTCTATCATGAAAATAATTCAGAAACAAGCACATGGCACATGATTCTAGAAAAGTTACAAGTTAAATTTGTGGACCTATATAACAGGAAGTAGCATCAGTGAGTGGCTCAAAACAGCTGCAAACTATTTCTTTAGTTTGAGGCCTTTTCTTAGCCCTCAGAAAAATATAACTTATCTTTAAATAGTCTAAAAGAAAACTGGGTTCATTGCATTTTAGGCCACTTTCACTGTTTCATCTAAATTATAACCACATGCAATATTTTACTTGATAATTTTAAAAGTTACTTTGCTCTCAGTGACAGTGGCTTATATCCAAGAACTATCAATTTCAAAGACTTAAGACAGTTAGCAGGAGAACTAACATGGGTGCTTTTAAAATAGAAAGCCAACATATTGTGTTCAAAAGAGCTAATACTATCATCAATTTTGCCTGAAATGAATGCATACGGGATCTCTGGACTTTCATAATGGGAGGGAGGGAAGAAGGCATTACCATGCCAAACCACTCAAGATAACGTAACACCACATGAACCAGGAGAGGAGCAGGGAGAGAAAATAACCAAAGCTAAGTAACTCTATATCCCATTAGCTGTATCTCAGCTACTGATCATGATTCAAAATGTTTTCATTTTAAGAAAAAGAAGTGAAAAAGGGTTCCTACAAGACAAAGAACTAAGATAGGCTGTAGTGAGTTCCTTCAGCACATGACATGAAATCATACTAATAAAAATATTAGTTCTGCCTTCTCAATTGCTTGCTTCTGCACCTGTTTCCCTGACCCCCTTTTACTTAGACCTATATCTCCTGAGGGTCACCCAAGATCCTCTGAGGGGTATGGGAAAACAAAATTATTTGTCAGCCTATGTTGAAAAATAATACAATGTTAAAATCCCATCAAGCATTTGTGAGAAGCAGCAGTGGCAGCAAATACATCAATTTTAATTTTTAAAGTAGTAAATATCTATGAATATAACCCATACAAACAAAAGCTCTTTTGGAGTTCTCCATAATTTTTTAAAAATGGGAAGAGGTGCTAAGAGAGAAAAGTCGAAGAAATACTGCTTCAAATAATCAGAGCAGAAGGACAAAGACCTTGCCAACTCCTTTGCCAACTGATTCAGTTCTTGAATTTTCCTAGTGGCTGCTGTTAAGAGTAGGAAGAAGCAGACACGAATAAGCACTGTGCTGTTTTTTTAAAAAATCATACTTTAATTTCTTAATTTTAATGCAAATTGCTTTGAGAAATGTATGCAGTAGAAACAAGGGTTTTAAAAATAGAAACTGGTGTGGTCTACCTGTTGATGTGTTGGACTGGAACCAAGAAGACTACTCCACTTGCAGTTAAATAAAGATGTTTACTTTATCATTTTTGGAGTTTGTTATCATCCAATGAAATTAAGCCCAAAAGTATTTATGAATGATAAAATAAAGTACTGGTATCCAGATACAACACACATCAGTCACTTAATGGCCATTTGAAGCATATGACAGACACCGTCCCAAAAAGCTACATACATCCCTGTTTCAAAGTTATGGTCACTGCAATCCCCCCCTGGTCATTTCCCCTTATGACTGACTGCAGGGGTGCTGCAGTGCCCCTGACCTATCTCCACCATTCCTCCCCACTAGGACCCCAGAGCACTTGAACTTGCTCCTCACACTCCCATCATCCATCCCACACTTACCATTTGAAGATCTCCAGACTTCATGTTGCAGAAGAATGGAAGGACTATGTGTGGGGATGGTGGCCACAGGATGGTGTGGGGATAGTGGCCACAGGACAAATCACTCAATTTTGCTGTCTTAATGTAGTCTGTAGAGGAATGCAGAAGCTTCCTACAGCATCCTGCAGACCTAATTACAACAGCAAAATGGAGCGGTTCATCTTTGGACATACAGCTGCAACCTGGAAGCAGTGGCCATTATGTCCCACCTACAAGGCAGTCAATATCTTTGAAATGTTTTAAGCTATTAAACCTGGGTCACAAATAGCATATAGTTAATATCTGTTCATGTGAAAAAATGGCCAAAAAGAATAACTGTACCTCCTATAAGCTTTCTAGATGCAGACATTTTTTTACTGGATCTTACAGACTTATATATTTTTATTGGCACCAGTTTCACCCTTACCTTTTCTGACAACCTAAAGATAATAATTATTCCATCTATTATTTTCATTCCTGCAAAGCTTTCCTATAATAGGAAGAATATTATCATCAACATCCAATACTAATTGGATTAATTCTCCACATTAACAATACACAAAAAAAATTGAATTCAAATTGGTTCAAATTTCAAACATTTTCAGCAATTCCCTCCCTCTTCCCTCCACTTCAGCCATCCAGCTTTGTGTCCTCTATACATTTATAAATAAAATTTATAAATAAGGTTGTCTATATAAGGGAAGGAATGAGCAATATTAAATGAAAACCCATCTGTACTTTTAGCAAGATATTAGGATAATTCAGGGTCAAGCCATATTAATCTGTATCTAATGTTAGAAAACTGGGGGGGGAGGAGAAGTCTTCCATCGCAGTAATTTAAATCGATTTTCTAAAAAATATGAAGGAAAATGATGTTGCTTGGACACTAATGACATTCAGAAAGCTAAAATAATTATAAAGGTATTTGAAGTTTAAATGCCTGTTACCCAGAAATACTGGTGAACTTAGCAGAAATACAGCTGATTGCTACATTTCAGAGATAAAAATTGTCTTCTATTCTATTTCTACACAAACTGCTTCATAAAAATACCTTCACATGGGGGATAAATGTAAGAGTGTGTGCTGTTAAATTTATGGTATGTGCTGTTTAAAGAACAATTCAGCATGAAAAATATAGAAATCTCAATCACCATTTGAATAATGTTTATGCATTATTTATGAGTTTGTTCTGCAAACCCTTTTCTAACATGAGACTGTGAGCATATGACAGCTGAATGTGTAGGGTGGGATGCAAGAACTCCTAAGCCTCTGTTCCTCTCTGAGGCTTCTTGCCCATCTTCCTACATTTTGGAGCAGTGCTTGGTAGTTCTTGCTACCTAATGTTGCCTATCTTTCAGGCAGCCCCTCACCTGCCATCTTTCCCCAACCCCAGGGGTAAAACAAAGGTAACAGTGCCACAACTTGCACTGACTTACTGATATTTCAAAAGATTAAGAATACTTTTGTATAATGCAACTTTGTTGTTCCGTAGTGTGCTAATGTGTGACTAGAGTAGTTTTTTTCAACCTTGCCAACTTTAAGACGTGTGGACTAGCTGGGGAATTCTAGGAGTTAAAGTCAACAGGTTAAAGTCGACAAGGTTTAAAGACACTGGATTACAGGTTGTAGTTCTTTATTGTTCTTATTAAGGTTGACATTAAGCATCCAATTTCCTATAGTTGTTCAGAAAAATACAGATATTTACTAATGCATAGAAAATAAGAAAATTCTAGCACACTTTTTATTAAACAGATTACCCAACTTGCCAAAGTAGGATACCATCCAAATAGCCATTGCTTCTACTTCCATTTACGTGTAAATTCTTTTTCCCTGGAAATTTTAAGCAGAGGCAAGTGGAGACTGCTCCTAGCTCCCTCTGAGCCCAGGTAAACAATTTATTCCTCCATGCTGTTTTGCATCCTGCTTTTATTGTAAAAGCATTTAAGGTTTCTGTTTTCTAATTCTAAGGCTAAAGGAGATAACATGTCAAACTCTTAGCTTGGGCCATACACCTATGAATAATGGCTGAGAATCAGGGAAAGTATAGTAACTGCTGGGTCAGACAACAGGGAGCCAGATCATGACTTTGAGAAAATAACTGACTTTGACTTGGATTGTAACACTGATTTATCCGGTGATGGGCCCTCAGGTTGTTTCTTAGATGATCCAGCGTTTTTGTCTCCAGTTGCCCACATTCATTGTTATAAACTATAGGCAAGAATTCTGTTTCTGTGTTGCTATAGTTATATCTCTATTTAATCTTTAAGTTTCAGTTTGGAGTTATTTGTCTATGGAGATTCGCAGTCATCCAAGTCATGGTTGTCCCAAAGGTGCTTTTTATTTTCAAGAGGCAACTGGACTTTCTGGTTTTTCTTTGAAGACGTTTTACTTCTTATCCAAGAAACTGAAGAAGCTTCTTGGATGAGAAGCAAAACATCTTCAAAGAAAAAAACAGAAAGTCCAGTTGCCTCTTGGGGAAAAAAAGCATATTTGCGACAGTTTGGAGTTATTTTTCTCTGCTACTGCGATTTGGAAGTAGGCTTGCAGTCAGTCTGCTTTTCTGTCTTTACCTATGCTAAAGGTTGAAGATATCTCTCCACATCTATATAACAGAGAAGGCATCTCTTAATTCTATGCTTGGCAAGCAACAATGAATTGTTGCCTGCCAAGTGAATGCCTGAGTCTGCCTGGGATGCTGACCGATATACACAGCATAGAACACCTATATTCCACTTGGGAATTCTATAATGGTGTAGGCTTATCTTGGCATTTAACTACCTGCTGAAACATCATTCTGTAAGCAACTATTCTTGCATAGCACATTCTAGAATTCCAATCCAACATACCATTCTTTCCTTGCAAAAATAGTACTTAGTACAAGTAAACAATGGCATGTAAGGCATCTGAAACATATAAACAGGATTATTTGAATTGGGATGTCACTGACCCTGCTCCTCCAACAAGTGAAAACCTAAAAAAGAAAAGAAAACCAAAGTGTAAGTGCCATACCAATAGCAGCAATCAATCCTAGTGGTCCTAGTTATAATTATTTAGTTGCCAAAGTTGAACATCAGTTCAAAAACTTCTACATATGCTTTGCAAATGAAGTTTCAAGAGTGCCAAACCATAATAAAAGATGAATATTGTCGAGCCGTGGACAGGCTCGCCATCACTTATGGGGGGGGGACGGAGATTGGAAAAGGC
>WNWU01013802.1:17949833-18065198 GCA_012654045.1 Ptyas mucosa
ACAGGCTCGCCATCACTTATGGGGGGGGGACGGAGATTGGAAAAGGCAGAACGCAGCCAGAGCTGTCGGACTTACAGAGTTACAGCGACACTCACAATGACACTTCACAGCAGGAGGCAGCTACAAACAAAACCAGGAGCAGCGGAGACAACGGCAGGGAGGCGTGGCTGTTAACGTTTTCCTAAATGCGCTTCTGTGACGTGAACAGAGGCGCGGTACTGCCAAACAGCTGTGGAGGGAGGGGAATGTCCCGAGGTTCTTTTATTTGCCGGATGTTAGGTTTGCTTTATGCCAAGTTCAGATATATAGCGCCACCTGGCTGCCTCCGGTAGCGCTGACTTTATTAATTTTTCCGGCTTGTTCGTTACTTTGCCTTGCTGCTTTTGGCTGTGTTCCAGTAAAGAGTTCTGGCTACTCCTTCAAGTGTGGAGTCGTTTTTTCACCTCAAGCTTGGGCGGGACGACAGGCCGAGAAATATCATAAATCCATGTATATAAAAACATCCTACGCTTAAATATTATTAATTGGTCGATGTTTAATATTTTTAATATTAGCTGATTTTTACTATCACTATTAGTCAATTGTGAGGTCATATATCAAAAATCTAACAAATAAATGCAATTCATCAATCCTAATTATAATACAGCTATTGCATTATAGCTAAATGAATAAATAATATAATAATAATGAAATAAACAAATGAACAGCAGAAATGTGTACAAGAATTTTATGAAAGAAAAGGGAATCCAAAATAAATATATATGTCAGTATATACCCTCGATCACTTTGCCATTGCTACCTCCTTGTCATTTGACATTGAGAAGTGCTTTTCTTATTCTGACAAAAAATAGTGTTAAATTCTAGAGATAGTAACAAAACCAGCAGTATAACTGAATTCTATTTTTTACAAATTCCACATATACATTATAACTAGAAATTAATCAGGATTCTGCAAGGAAACATTTAAATTTAACTGATTTCCCCTCTCCCCAGATAATTAAGGACATGAAGTAAGTATAAAAGGCTGAAAACCTTGAAAAAGTGTTGTACTTAATTATACATGCATGCATAACCTTGATAATAAATTCAATTTAAAACAATAAATATGAAACATTTTAATGAACGATAGTTTATGAAATATAGTCACTAATACAACAGGAGCAGAGAAATGAGGGCATTCCTATCTATTCCAATATTTGCAAAGCTAGTTTAATAAAGGTTCCAGAATATCAGGCTTAGTTGTCAAATCACTGATTTAAACAACTGTCACATTTTCTAAGTTTAGATGACATTTCATTTCTATTTCATAATAAGACAAAGAGTTTTTAAAGAAAAAGAGAAAAAAGAATCCAAGCTTTTTATATTAAGAATGAAGACATATCCATGTTTCTCCAAAATTTGATGATAGTTTAGAAGACCTTCCATCATATCTTGTACTGTAGTGTAACAACTACTCTTTAAAATTTCCAAACTTTCCTTATTAAACAAAATTTATAATAAGATGAAGCAAACATAATATTCTTGTTTATTCTATATTAATAATGTAGCCTATTTAAACTGAAAAAGCCATTAGCTAATGGATCAATAATCACCCTGCTCCAAAAATTCTGAGACTTGTCATTTTCTTTTATCCAGAATTTTTTTGCATTAATGAAAACAGAACAGATGTGTTAATTACAACTCACAGTATTATAAATCTAGTGTTCTGCTTCAAGATTGAGGAGGTATTTAATTCTTTTTGCATTTAAAATGTATGGGTCAATGAGGCTTAAAATAGCAAGTACAATTTAATGTTAGTAGAAAACTACAATTTGACAAATTAATTAATAGGAATTAATATACAAAAACTAATCAGGTAGGAGATTTAAGGGAATATGATGAACATTTAAAAACACAGAAAATAGCACACTGGCTACTGAAAATGTAGATATTAAAAATAAAACTTAATTATAAAATAAATGGGAGCCTTTGTATGGGACTTGAAGTTTCTTTTTTAGGGCAACAGTCCAATTTTATTCTGGATGATCAGCTTTTTCTTTTGGCATATTTTTTTCTTTTCTTAATGGAATATAAGGGATGATGGGGAAAAAATACCATGAGAACAATTGTGATGTCATAACTTCAATATCATTGCAGCAGCTTGGCTCCAGGTTTAATAATAGCATATTTTCAAGATGTTGAGACAGAAGCAGGGTGAAATGCTCCTGGTTCGGACCGGATCGCCCGATCCGGTAGCAATGGAGGCGGGTGGTTCGGAGAACCGGTAGCAAAAATTCCCCCCCCCCCCATGCCCAGCTGAGCCGCACAATCATCAGAGGCTTTTTTTTTACTTTTAAAAGCATTTTTCCTACAACTACAGCCGAAAAAATGCTTTTAAAAGTGTAAAAAAAAAAAGCCTCTGATGATCGTGCGGCTCGTCAAAGGCATTTAAAAGAAAAAAACCCTTGTTTTCTTTTAAATGCTCCGACGATCCAAGCTGAATTCCCTGATCGGCAAAGGCTTTTAAAAAAAGCCTCTGCCAATCAGGGAACTCAGCTTCGATTGTCAGCGCCTCTTGAAAACATTTTTTTACAACTTCTTAGCCGAAGAGGTTGTAAAAAAAATGGTTTTAAAAGTTTTTTTTAAAAAATGGCCACGCCCACCCAGTCACATTACCCTACCACCAAGCCACGCCCACAGAACCGGTAGTAAGAAATTTTAGATTTCACCCCTGGACAGAAGTATAATTTTATATGACAACATGGAATTTTGATAAGTTTAATTTTATATAATATTCATATGCAAACATATAATCAGCAACAATATTATTTTTCTTTGTGTGAGAAGATTTGAAATCAAAGTTATTAATACCTTGGGTGAACTGCTTTCTAAACACCATTTTAAAACATCTGGGAGCTAGATGACCCCAAATTGTGACATTGCAGAATATTTAATTATAATAACTTTCACAATTTGGTCCAGATTCAATACATTTAAATTCCCTGAACTGTCAATACTGGAATATCTCTTATAAAGCTACATTCTTTTTTAATAAACAAAGATTACCATTAAACAGTTTATATTTATTTTCAAGAATTTTACAATAAGTTGTTAGACTAATTTAATAAATCAATGTTTAAACAGCTCAAAGAATGCAAAGGTATATTCCTTATAATCTTAAAATAAAACTAATTTGATGTTGGAAAGTGTAAAATCCCCACATCATGTAATGACCAGTGGTGGGATTCAGCCGATTCTCTCCGGATCGCATGAACCGGTAATAACGACTGTGGGAGGCTCCGCCCACCCGCCCAGACATAATGCATGACTACTGCGCATGCACAGAGGTGGTGCGAGCGAGCAAAGCGCATTCGCACATGTACTCACATTTGCGAACCGATAGGGAAGGTAAGTGAATCCTACCTTTAGTAATTAACATAGGTGACTTAAAACAATCAGTAGAGACAAGAATAAAAACAAAACCACCCTCTCTACCAGGTGCCAAACCAATCAGACTACTAGGCTTCTGAATCAACCCCCATTCTAGGCCAATGCTTGGAGGAAGAGCAAGGTCAGCCTTCCAAAAGATGAAATTGTGAGGGACTCCTAGAATCTCAGGTAGACTGTTATTAATCACACTGTAAGGTCTATTGCTAGGAAGATGTATACTGTATAGTATAATGCCCTTAAAGTTCTTACAATATATACAAGTCTAAACTCTTATTATATTCAAAAAGAAGATAACTCTAGAAACAGCAACTTAAAAGAAGTAAAAATAAAATGAAGCATGGTCTATTCTTTCCTAACACATCCATTTTTACCCATAGCAAATAATATGCCTACATGGAGCTGCAACTGGCAATGTCTTGAATGGCAAATTAAATTTAGGGGGAAAAAACAGTTAGAAGTGGAGAAATCCAGCATTTTATACAAAAATAAAATTAAAATTAAACCTAAAAGACCCAGAGAAACCATGGACAGATTGATCACTTGAAATAACAAAACTGAAATGGGAGATGATATGATATCTGATCTGGATATCTCCTAGCATACCTTTATACATTTTTCTATACTATACAAACTAGCCAAGCAGCATAGCGAAACAAATGTTTAGCCTAATTGCTAGCACACAAATGCTTAATTTCTATATTCACAGTGGAGTTTCCAAAAAAGGCAGGATTCAGAAATTAAGAAGTATTTTCCAATATCCAATATCCAAATATGATCCAAGTCAAACTTTAAGTCAGCCAAAACAGGCATTAAGTTTTTTTTTTTAATGCACACAGAAAGCAAATTCTGTCCTACCTGGTCTGTAATATCTCCAAAGTGCCTCTGTTTGGATAGGACATCTACAGAATAGGAAAAATTTGTTGTTGTTGTTTTAATTTGTTGGCTTTTTTAAGAGGAGAAGGCAGGATTTATGCCTTATCTTACCCAGCTCATCAATATTAAGTACCATCAGCTTACTTTTCAGCCAATGAAAAATTCAAAAAAAATTCCATTAAGCTGAAAGATTTTGCAGTAGTTGCATGTATGTTCAACAAGCTGAAAATAAAGAGGATCATTTACAAAAAACCTGATTCAATTACCTAGCTTGGTAAGGCTCTAAACTTCGGTAGACTGCTTTTATAAAATAACAACAAAGTTATTTGCAAATATTAGTACTGCAGTAGAGGAAGCAAATAAGCAATGCACAGTCAAAATAAGTCAACTAATCATATTGTTTTATTGATTGGGATTTAATAGTTGTAATATTTCACTTTATTAGAAAGAGTGAAATGTTCAATCCCAACAGATACTCATGATGGAAGTTAGCATCCACCCCTCTCCTAGAAAAATGAAATATTTTAGGAAATATTAAAAAGGCAGAATATTTCCCCTAAAAGGGAAATAGAAAACTTAAGACAGAAACTCAGCCCCAGCTCCCTGCCCCCTAGCAGATATTTTGGTGCCAACCTATCTACAAGATGGGCTGGGCCAGTTTATCTACAACACAAAAGACATGGCCCTCAGGACATGATAGGATTAGCCTCACTCAAGATCCAAACCAGGACAAAGCCATTAAGCCATAATAGGAATTGCCCAAAGCCCCTTCATTACATCATCATCCAGCAAGATTCAGCCAAGCCTGGGACACAGACAGCCTACCAAGTTAGCTAAGATCCCCACCCCCTGGGAGTCTGACAGCCAATGGGATACATTTCTTGTACAGGAACAGGAAACTCTAAGGCAGGGCCCAAGAGAGTGTATAAATATATCCCTCTCTCCACTCCATGTGCTCTTTTTGCCCAGGAGTTGTCTTGTCTGCCATTAAACCATCTTTCCAAGCGGTCTCCATGTTTCCAGTGTCTTTCTTCCCACTTGGAAATGAACCCAGATGGACATTTCTTCCAACACCCATTATTATGAAACAAACTCCACTGCTTAACAAGCCATGTCACCTGTTAGGTTCACATGTACAATTCAAATGTGTTTGCTAAGTTTCCAGGTCTTCTCTCTCGCACACAATATTCTAATAGATGTAAAAAAAACCTTTGTTTTTTTCAACAAATTTCCAAATCAGTTAATTTAAACCATACTTTCCAAAACAATGTGTGCACTGGAGCTACCTATCAATATAATCTGACACTTTCCAAATTTTAAGAAGCAATTTTAAAAAACATTTTTAAAAAACATGAGAGTAAATATGTATAAAATATATATTTAAATGGGAATATTTTAAAAATGCCAAAACAGAATACAACATATGGACATATAAAGTGATATAGCAGAAATAAATGGTTTTGTCTATGTAACCTTGTAAACTGAATTCACTGCATTGTTCTCTCTATACTGTTTTATTAAATCCATAGTTAATGAAGTTTTCATGATGCCCTCCTAAAAGCACTTAAATTGTTTGTGTAACGCATCACAATAATCCAATTTGGTCCTGAAATTTTAGCTTTTCTGGCTAAGGTATATTCTACTTGAGGTGTCACATCCAAAGTTCCAGTGAAAGGGGTGACAGTAATCACTTTAGACGTCAGCTAGCTTAAAAGCTCCCCTTTTTTTCAATTTGCTTGGCGAGAAAGAGAAGAAAGAGTATAAAGACTGCTCATGGCAAGGCAAATAGGAACGCTGAGAATTAATTTTCTTAAATTCATAAAATTGAAATTCTTGATTAGAGTCACAATGCACAAGATCAGTTGAGAGGACATGCGGGATACCATCATTTATCCAGTTGTCTAGGTTTCTACTTATGGCAAATTATTATTCTAGAACCAAACACAGACATGGAACTCTTAAACCAAAAGTAAAGATCTGTTCCCAGTTAGGTTTAATACATCTGATTTTAATTATACTAAATATGCTTACTTTGTCACAGAAAGCCATAGTCTCACTGGTAATTTAATGCATGTAGCATCTTTTTACATTAGGGAATATTGAATACTGTTTGCCAAAGCCAATCGGCATTCTACAATGATTTCAATCTACCATTACTTTATACAAATGCATAAAGTGTTTCACAAAATACAAGAGAACAAGACTTGCAAAGTCATAGAAAAAGGAAAAGGAGAGAAAAATAAGGAGATGACTAAATAAAAGAATACAGATAGTGTTCAACTTACAATCACAATTGAGCCCAAATTTATGTTGCTAAGTGAGAAATTTGTTTAAGTGTCCATTTTACAACTTTTCATGCCAAATTTGTTAAAATTTGTTAAATGAATCACTGCAGTTGTTAAATTAACAACACCGTTGTTAGATTAATCTGGTTTCCCTTTGACTTTGCTTGCCAGAAGATTGCAAAAGGTGATTACAGGATCCCGGGACACTGCAGTATAAATGTAAGTCAGTTCTCAAGCATCTAAATGTAAATCACATGACTGTGGGGATGCTGCAATGATAAGTGTGAAAAATGATCATAAGTCACTTTTTTCAGTGCTGTTGTAACTTTGAATGGTCACTAAGCGAACTGTTGTAAATCAAGGACTATCTGTATACATTTAGTTCAGTCAAATATATTTGGCTTTTACAGCAGTAATTTAAAAATGCTTAGCGCATTGTAAGCCGCCCTGAGTCTCCGGAGAAGGGTGGCATATAAATCAAATAAAAAAAAAACAAACCCAAAGTTAAAGCAAAAGCTTTTAGACAAAAAATGAGTTTTATAGGGGATTTGAAGGAACTAAGGCACTGTAACATTGACAATTTTTTGGATGTGGAATGTAGCTCTGAAAAATGTTAGATGAAGGTATTTAAAAATCTATTGATTATATTAACCTTTTGCAGAATCCAAGGCATTAATTAGTAATAGTCAATGAGAGGACATGCATTTCTGAACCTGCCTTCCATGTTATCAACACTTTCCCCATTCAGAAAACTAAAAGGAAAAAATAGGCCTAGCAGTTTCATTATCAGATTCCTCGGATGTTTGCTATCCCTACAAATTATAATTGCAAGATTACAGATCATATTTAGTACAATTGTTACTACTAGGTTTTAAAAGTCATTCTTAAACTTGACATCTAATAGTTTTATATCCTTTTGTTCCAGCATCCTTTAGCACTAGCTATGCTAGTAGGTTTCTGAAGTAACAGAGACATGACATCTGTACAAGTTAGCCAATGTCTTTCAGATACAGCAGCCAAAAAATAACATCACTTCATTGTTTTGTTTTCCCAGAAATGTTCTTAACAGTGTAAGAAATAGAAATTTGGCCAGTACACCTCACTCTAAGGTAGTTTGTCTATCTACCGATGTACCTACTTACCTACCTACACACACATATACACACACTGGATTGCACTTCCAGTGGAATAGTTTTGCATAATAATTTATATTTCTTGAATATCATTATGCAAATGGTAATATTTGTATCAATGATGCTGTTTGTGTGATGCTGTCACATAAATTACATCATCTCGATGTCAAATTATGTCATCAAACAAAGAACATATATTACCATGATTCCATACAATTGTATTTAAAGGACATTTATGAACACAGATATCCTCTTCTCTATTGAGTCCATTAAAACAAAGTTTTGTTGTACTGTAATCATCATTAATATTTTATTGACTTACATGAAGGACAGTTTACAATGTTTTCAAAAGTACCAGTTAAATACAGAAAATTACACTTCTGAATTTTACCAGTAATATATGACATAGCACATAACACTACATAATGAAGGACATCTTTAAATGTTTCACGAGAAAACTACTTAACGTTAAGTTGTTAAGTTTTTCACAACTTAACATTTTATGTTCCTAAATAATAAAGTGACTTGAAGCTTTAAAAAAATGTAATTTCTCCAAAATTTCTGGATGAAAAAGTTTGGTTATTTTCCCCTGGCTTCTGCATTTCTGTATTTCTATATATGCAAAACAGTAACACACAACAAATGGTTAATTGTCTCAGGACTGCAGTAAAATTTTCTTCTTATACTATTTAAGAATATACATGAAAGAACTGTCTCAATGTTTTATTAATTTTCTTAAATTGCTTAAATTAAGCA
This sequence comes from Ptyas mucosa, assembly GCA_012654045.1. Lineage (NCBI taxonomy): Eukaryota > Metazoa > Chordata > Lepidosauria > Squamata > Colubridae > Ptyas > Ptyas mucosa. The sequence goes on from WNWU01013802.1 coordinate 17,958,310, forward strand.
ATACTCTTTGCTCCTTCTACAATATTGTAAGTATACAGTATATGAGGCTACAGAGAAACTTAATTATTGTAAAATTCTATTCACATATATATAGGCATAGGAATTATATGGTAGGAATCAATAGAGATAATGTTTTCTCTATGCCCATTAATCTCTATACATCAAGTATTTATGTGAACAAGTGTGAAGGGAATTAAATTTGACCTGTATTTTTCCAAATCAACTATGATCTTCATTAGTCAACTGCTATCAGGCATGGCTTTTTCCTTGTAGGATGTTCTTCTGGTACCTGTGGAATCTGGGTAATATTAGAATCACATACTTCCCCTAGAAATTCTGCTTGGCAATGGAGTAAGATATCTAGGCATCTTTATGACGCCTGTGTTAATACTGGCAGCAATCCCAGGATGTAGGAAGGCTTTCTTGTATCAACATAGGGCGGCCTTCTTGTACTGGCTTAAGAACTTCCTGTGCTGGCTCTGGGAAATCATATAAATTACTCAGCATTTATTATGCACTGTCAAAAAATTAGACTAGGACAAAACACGCCTAACCATAGCTGCTGTCTGAAGTGTTACTCTTTAAAAAGGAAGGAACTTGTTTGCATCCAAAGTCTTTTTAGCACTTTTCTTTTAGGCAGGGATGAGTGCCAATTTTCAGTCTAGTAAAATAAACCCTAGCAACTGGTATTTTAAGAATCACCAAGGAGGAAATGGGCCAAAATTTAAAAAGTGAAGTGGGGGGGGGGAACCCTGACGTTTTATTCGCTTTATTTTCTTCCAAACCATTATTTCATGTAACAATTTGTTATGTCATCCAAATATTGTAAAATAGCAAACCTCCACAAACAAGGTCTTTATATTTCATATCAGTTATGATATCAGTTATCGTAATTTATGTTTACCTTAATCTCCAGGGACTGAACTAGCTGTAATGATAACCGTCTCTAGCCAATTTATATGAAGCCAAACTATTAAATTACTTTTGTACCTTTATATCTCAGCAGGCTGCAATATCTGGTTGACATGTTTGTTTTCCATTATATATTTATTCATATACTATATGTTATTTCTATACCAATTTAATCACAAGGGTTTTCACAGTGAAACTAAGAAATAAGAATAAAAAATGTAAACAACCATTCCAAATCAAATAAAACAGCAGGCAACATAAAACTGATGGTCACCCATAATTATTCTAAAGGACAAAAGCATGTATATGGCTGCCTGCCCACCAGAGCAACCCTGGGTAGCAGTAACAATAAAAACAATCAATAACAACAAAAGAAATACAATCCAACCATCAAAACACCTCCCCAGATTGGCAATCATTTAATATCCCAGGCCCAATCTTCAGATGACCAAAACCAGGTTTTAATAGCTTACCGTAATAGCAAGGAGGGCTGGAGCCAATCAAAGCTTGGGTGTGTGTAGGGGGAAATTATTCCACAGAGTAGGGACCTAGAATATGCCCACCCTATAACAGCATATGGAACAGGATGATATAATGAAAGATAGACACCAATAATCTGGTCCTGTGCCATATAGAATTTCATGGGTGAACGGCACCCGTAAACCCACTGGGATCCAGTACAGTTTACAAAGTAATGTCTTACATGAGCTACCATGATGCCCCCATAACCAATAATACTGCTGCATTCTGGTTACAATTTCCAGATGGTAAAGTGCATTGCTGTAATCCAACTGGGAGATACCATGTTTCCCTGAAAATAAGACCCTGTCTTATATTTTTTGAACCCTGAAATGAGCACTTATTGCCATGCGCTCAAAAGTCCAATTGGGCTTATTATCAGGGGATGTCTTATTTTGGGGACAACAGGATAACTATACATGTTCTCGGTTTATATGCACACACAAACACACAAGCTATAATAGAATCAAGAAGTTTATAAATTTAGTAGCATAAATTAAAATAATCAAATTCTTATTATTTTTCATGTCCAAATCCAAAGTAATGCAAACACACATTGAAAGATGTGGGTATTCTGTTTCTCGGATTAGGTAAGGATATATTTATTTATTATTTATATTCCATATTTTGTAATTGCCCATCTCCCTTAAATATCTCTGAGATGATAACCCAAAGGGCATAGGTTGTCTAATAAGTTCCTCTGAGTGATTTACCTACTACCATCCCATTTAGTGTGTACAAATATAACCAAGTGTACATGTAGTTATAAAATAGTTAATCAGATCACTAAATAATTAAATATATGGCTTATTTTTCTGTTTTTAGTAGACACTGACTATATTGAAGGAATATATAGTAATACATTATTTATGCCCATCTTGACATTTAGATCACCTTCAAAAATTATATAAAGCTGAAAAGTAGCTGTTTATAAGCTCTACAGTATATTTGCCAATTTCAGTCCATAACCGCTTTATCTTTATATATTAGTGTTGGGATTGTAAGTACATATTAATCATAAGAATACTCCATCACTTAAATTGAATACATTCACTTCCCTTTTGTTACTTGTGTGGATGAGTTCTGCTGTTTAAAAGCACACTGCCAATATATTTTAGAAGCACATAAATGGTATCAGGATATTGTAAACATATCTATCTTTTTTTTTACTGTAAGATCTGAATGACATAAGACGGACAAAGCACATCAGAGAAATTTTTTAAAAATCTAGGTTCTTAACCATCTTTAGTAGTGCAACTGAAACCATTTTATTCTCTTGGGCTCTGTGCCACATTTCCTACCTATGAAGCCATACAGACTGTGTTTTTATTTTTAGCCTGAGCAAAAAGAGAGAGAGAGAGAGAGAGAGAGAGGCCATTTTCCTTCTGATTACATTACACATCCTTATTTTATTATTAAATACCAAAGGATTTGGTTAAACTTAAAAACATTAATATGACCTGGTACTATGTAATTCTAAACACTGAAATCTTAAATAAGTTTATTTTTGTTGGTAAGTATGCTATAATCTTATGGCTAACAAATTAATTATTGCACAGATTTTCATGGATTACACTCTACTTCCTCAGAATATGGGATAATATAGTCTTATAACAGGATTATTGGTTTAGTTTCTCTTTTTTATCGGTAAAAACAATCCCCAAAGAAAATACTAAAAGTAGCCACCAAGACAAGATTGTTCTTGGGTGGAAAGAGTACAAAAATGAAGGGAAAGGACATAAAGATGAGAGAATAGCACAGAAGAGTCAAGCAGCAATTAGGTATGACACACACTTTGTTACAATTTCACTACAGCAGGGATCCCCAACTCCCAATCTGTGGCCCAGTGCCTGGCCGTAGCCCATTCAGAATGTGGCCTGCAGAAGTGGTGAGCACACGCATGCACCTGTGCACAAAAACTGCACTTGTGAAAGCGGAGCACGCACATGAAACAATCCCCTCTCCCCCTCTGCTTTTTCCGCCTCCTTCACGCCAGAAAGGTTGGGAACCACTGCACTATAGGTATATTATGCCATGCTTTTCCAGAAGGAATCCTAGATTCTCTTCCAGTATGTCTGATATACTTTCAGAACAATTCTTTTATTTATTATTCTTAGCAGTTTTACGCATACATATACAGACATATAGAAAAGGATGATATCTTAAAATTACAGGTAATCCTTGACTTATAACAGCAACTGGGACTGGAATTTTTGTTGTCAAGCATTGTGTAAGGGTGTGTGTGGAGTGTGCAAGGTGCAGGTCAGGAAGGATGCATGAACATGTTTCAGGTGTGCAAGTGGCTGCTGTGAGCATGAAGGAGCTGGGGGAGAGTATATGAGTGGGGAAAAATTATCCCAGAGACTTGCAACCTTCCCTGATAGCTTCCCCACTGATTTTCTAGGGAAGCCAACTGGGTAGGTTGCAAATAGTGATTCCAGGGTGCTGCAGCTGGTCCTGAAGGTGAATGTTTGTCAAGCATCCAGATCATTCATATGTGACTGTGGGGTTTCTGGACAGCCAGAAGAGAACCAGTTGTAACCACCATTCATTCAATGCCATCATAACTCCAAATTGTCACTGAAAGAAGAGTAATAGGTTGATAGCTGCCTGTATTTATTCTGAAATTTATTATTTATTATAATTATTTCTTTGAATTGCAAAACTTCAGTCTAGTATGAGTTGCTATGAGAAGCTAGTCCAGAAGATTAGCATACATATACTAATATCAAATATATTACTTCAGGATTATCAAGATGGTATACAGTCATGGCCGTAAATGTTGGCACCCCTGAAATTTTTCCAGAAAATGAAGGATTTCTCACAGAAAAGTATTGCAGTAACACATGTTTTGCTATGCACATGTTTATTCCCGTTGTGTGTATTGGAACAAAACCAAAAAAGGGAGGGGAAAAAGCAAATTGGACATAATGTCACACAAAACTCCAAAAATGGGCTGGACAAAATCATTGGCACCCTTTACTTAATATTTGGTTGCACATCCTTTGGAATAAATAACTGAAATCAGTCACTTCTGATAACCATCAATAAGCTTCTTACAGCTCTCACCCAGAATTTTGGACCACTCTTCCTTTGCAAACTGCTCCAGGTCTCTCTTATTGGAAGGGCACCTCTTCCCAACAGCAATTTTAAGATCTTTCCACAGGTGTTCAATGGGATTGAGATCTGGACTCATTGCTGGCCAATTCAGAACTCTCCAGCGCTTTGTTGCCATCCATTTCTGGGTGCTTTTTGACATATGTTTGGGGTCATTGTCCTGCTGGATGACCCAAGATCTCCAATGCAAACCCAGCTTTCTGACACTGGGCTCTACAGTGCGACCCAAAATCTGTTGGTAATTCTCAGATTTCATGATGCCTTGCACACATTCAAGGCACTCAGTGCCAGAGGCAACAAAACAACCCCAAAACATCAGTGAACCTCCACCATATTTCACTGTAGGTACTGTGTTCTTTCCTTTGTAGGCCTCATTCCGTTTGTGGTAAACAGTAGAATGATGTGCTTTACCAAAAAGCTCTATCTTGGTCTCATCTGTCCACAAGACGTTTGCCCAGAAGGATTTTGGCTTACTCAAGTACATGTTGGCAAACTGTAGTCTTGCTTTTTTATGTCTCTGTGTCAGCAGTAGGCTCCTCCTGGGTCTCCTGCCATAGCGTTTCATGTCATTTAAATGTCGATGGATAGTTCGCGCTGACACTGATGCTCCCTGAGCCTGCAGGACAGCTTGAATTGCTTTGGAACTTGTTTGGGGCTGCTTATCCACCATCCGGACTATCCTGCATTGGCATCTTTCATCAATTTTTCTCTTCCATCCACGACCAGGGAGATTAGCTACAGTGCCATGGGTTGCAAACTTCTTGATAATGTTGCGCACTGTGGACAAAGGCAAATCTAGATCTCTGGAGATGGACTTGTAACCTTGAGATTGGTGATATTTTTCCACAATTTTGGTTCTCAAGTCCTCAGACAGTTCTCTTCTCCTCTTTCTGTTGTCCATGCTTAGTGTGACACACACAGACACACAATGCAAAGACTAAGTGAACTTCTCTCCTTTTTATCTGCTTTCAGGTGTGAGTTTTATATTGCCCACACCTGTTACTTGCCCCAGGTGAGTTTAAAGGAGCATCACATTCTTGAAACAATCTTATTTATCCACAATTTTGAAAGGGTGCCAATGATTTTGTCCAGCCCATTTTTGGAGTTTTGTGTGACATTATGTCCAATTTGCTTTTTTTCCTCCCTTTTTTGGTTTTGTTCCAATACACACAAAGGGAATAAACACGTGTATAGCAAAACATGTGTTACTGCAATACTTTTCTGTGAGAAATCCTTCATTTTCTGGAAAAATTTCAGGGGTGCCAACATTTACGGCCATGACTGTACATACATGCAAGTGAATGATCAAAAATGCCTAAATATTTAGTAACCATCAAAGAGTAAAAGAAATTAATATAGAAAATAATTATTGAAAGAATTTTTTAAAATCTGGTAATCATCTGGTTTATAATAGCACAATTATCTTGGTTAGAGTTGGAGCAATAGAGGCTACAATTACATCTATGTTTTTGAAATTTGATCACCAATTTCCTCTGATAGGGCTCTTGCGGTGTAGTTGTGATGAGACAATATCTGACCACAGAGGAGTTTGGGCTTTGTAAACTTCCTAGAGTGCTGACTATTTTTTCCAAAGACCTATACAGAAGTAGTGGTCTTTGTTTGAGAATTAAATCTGTGCCTCTAGTTGCACTCAATCTGTGTATTTTAAATAAATACAGATATTATAAAATTCCAATCATTCTTTGTGAAGGAGATTACATCTGGAGATTAAATCTGTGGCAGCACTGAATATTTCCAAGATTCACTATGTGTTATGAAATAAGCACACTGCCTTGTAATTATATACATATACTCAGATTCATAACTTATGAATTATATATATATATATATATATATATATATATATATATATATATATATAGTATCAGTTTCATAACCTAGGAATTTATGATGTGAGATATGCTCAGTTTTTAATGCAATTTCTGGGTGCTGACTGTCTTGAAAACAAAAGCTCTGAGAACGTATCTTGAAATCTAAGCAGCTAGATCAGACAATCTGGGATTTATGAGCATCCTTCTATTGTTTCCTCTCCCCTTTCCTCTTCTCCTTTTTCATAAATTGCAGTCCTCTGGTTAGAGTATAAAAAAGAAGTGCAGTATATGAATTGCAGTAAAATTGATAATGTATTTCATTGCTTTTATTTTTGATTAATGTTAAGTATTATAGTTAATTACAGGTAGTCTAATGAGAAAGAGAGAGACTGGAGACAATCATGCTGATAACCTTTTACTGTCTGGCATATATCTCAAGCTTCCTGTATTTCAGAGAATGAAAATTATGCAAAACAACACACCTCATCATTAGATTTTATGTAAATCATGAAATTATATGTAATCAAATATGCACATAAACTTAATAGCAATGGTAAAGGCAAAGTCTTCCTTATATCAGCCTTGGTACTTCATTGACACATCCATTTATTCTCAGCAACTGTATGGAAGTGGTTTGTCATTGCCTTCTAGGATTTTCCAACCTTCCAGTTCACTCTTCTATCCCAAGTATTCCCTGATGTTCTCCCATTCAATATTTAGTCAGATCTGATCCTGCTTAGCATGCTGAGATCAGCTAAAACTTGCTATCTGTTGTGAACATGAGTAAATATTTCAATTGTTAGATGAACCAAGGGTCATCTATTGAATTGATATAAATATGCTATAACTTATATACTGGCTTGGTTCACACATAGCAAAGGCATAATATGCTGTTTGTTACTGACTAAGCCATCATGGCTTAGTATTGTGCTTTATTGAGCTTGCTTAATTGACTAAACTTGCAGTTGATCCCTTGCCTAATAGTCATATTTTTTGCAAATTTCTATATCTCAGATTAAAGTAGTTTATTCTTATTTAGCAAATTGCCTTCTTAAGACATTACATACAAAAATCCAGCTCAATACTTGTTTCCATTCTCTCAATAGTGTCACATGTGCATTTTGTTCATGGGAAAAAAATCCAAGATAGTACTAAACATGAAAGCAGCAAATGTAATAGCTTGGTCCGCATAACATACTAATATGAAATGTGATTAGCATAAGATACAAATAAAGATACAAATCCCTAGTGCCATGTAATGGGGTGAGCTTCCGTTACTTGTCCCAGCGCCCACCAAGCTAGCAGTTCGAAAGCACATAAAAAATGCAAGTAGAAAAATAGGGACCACCTTTGGTGGGAAGGTAGCAGCATTCTGTGCACCTTTGGCATTTAGTCATGCCAGCCACATGACCACAGAGACGTTTTTGGACAGCGCTGGCTCTTCAGCTTTGAAACGGAGATGAGCACCGCCCCTTAGAGTCGGGAACGACTAGCACATATGTGTGAGGGGAACCTTTACCTTTTTAAGATACAAATGCAGAATAAAAGTTAAAACTTCACAGTAGTTAAGTGCATTAGCTACAATTTGAATCTGTAAGTGGTTTCTTTTTTTCCAGTTTATTTACCTTAACCTTTGTATTATGTGTCATTCAAAATAGATGGGTTGGTCAGCCAGTGGTTAATACCTTTCTGGTTTCCATACACAATATAAGGACGCAAGAGGCGTTGCAAAATAAGATATTCCAGTCACCACATTTGTGCTGTTCTTAGCGCTAATATTCCTACAGTTGAAATATGAAATGGAAATGTTCCAAGAGGTGAAAGGAGGCTCAGTTTCCCTCACTGATTAAACCACTTTAAAAAAGGAAAATGAAAGACATTGGCATATCATATAGTTTAGCTACATATATGGATAAATTTCTTCCCTGTATGCAGAGGTCCTCAACCTTTTGGACACCAGGGACTGGTTCCGTGGAGAGAGGTTTTTCCATGGACCAGAGAAGGCATGGTTTTGCATGCTGCCTGCATTCCACAGATAGAACTTCACATTTTTGTGTGGCCCAGTTACTGGCATGCCATGGACCAGTGCTGATCCATGGATCAGAGGTTGGGGATCTCTGCTATAGTGTATATTTAGCTATGCTTATAGTATTGTGTGAACCAATAGCACTATGCCATATTAAAAATTAGCAGCTCAGTCATGGTCTCTAAAAATATATCCCTTCAATATATAAAGTGTTGCTAGTTATTCTGATAAAAGAAATAAACACCATATCTACAAATGTGGCTATTTTGATAATGATAATATTGAGTACAAATTACTTGGTAAAATATCTGCTTCCTCTAAATTTGTAGAGGGAGAAAAAAATCATATGTTTAAATGTTATTCCTTAGTGACATACTAGATTACCGTATCTGCATTTTTTATTTTAGATCTAGTACAAATAGTTACATCTTACATCCATTGTAGAGAAAAATGTTACTTATGTCATAAGTTTACATTGATGTTTTGGAAAAACCATATAGGTGCAGTGTTAAAAAATGTGCATCTCTCTCAGGCACCCAAGCCTATATTTTTTTATTGTTTCACCTACAACATGGGTGTCAAACTCGCAATGTCACATTGCCATCACATGACATTTTGCAATGTTTTTCCTTTCACGGAGCTGGGATGGGCATGGCCTGGGATGGGATGTGTGACGCATCCAGAGTGTGGGCCACCAGTTTGAACACCCCTGACCTACAACATCAAAATATTTTTACCTATAAAGTCTCAATATGAAAACCTGAATAAATTGAAGTGATCTGAGAAGCCTTTACCACATCTTCCCCACCTATAGGAATCTATGTATAGACATAAAATATTTAATCAGGCACTACAACTAAATATTGTGATCGTGATATTTTGGCCAATGCCATTCATTTATGCTTTGCTAATTAAAGTCAAAGAAGTTTGTTTTGATCACAAGCAGCAAGATCTTTTTTGGAACTGAATGATAACTGACTCTTTGTAAATCTAAAATATGAATCTAGCTTATCAACAAGTCAAAGTTCAATTTTCCTCAGTTTAGCAAGAGCTAAAGACAAAATAATCCTGTAAATACCCCAATTGTCTACTAGCTATGCTTTGTACACTCATGTGGAAAATCCTGATTCAATTATCTGTAAGTATTCATTTCCAGGACCAGAAGAATTACTGATTCTACTATTATTGCTCCTGGGAGGGGAAAAGATTTCATGTAATTCAACAATTTCTTTACAGTAGACTTAAGCACTTCTAGTGGGAGCATTTAACAACTGATTCCTTTTGTTATCTCTTGGGGAAAAAAACATAAACTCTGACCTTCCAAATATATGGTAAGTAATTCATTAAAATTATTTTAAGTAATCTAAAATATAATGCTGACTGTCAAGTCATGAAATCCTGTCATTATTTTGATGAATATTTTACAAAGGGAACACATTGACACAAAGCTTTGCCAAAATGAATTATCTCCTGCTTCAAATTAACACATTTCCAGCAAGCACTACTGTTGGGTTTGAAAAACAAAACTGTGTCACATTTTCCAAAGACTACAATCCAAAGTCAATTGTCTAATTGTTTGAAATTCCATAACAAAAATCCAAAAAAATATTTCCCGTACTTTATCTGGAGAACTATCACATTAAACCTAGAAATAAAAGTATCCATCAACCTGTCAGAGTGATACTCTTAAAGAATGACATTCATATTCCATGTCATTCTGACCAACCTCTGATAATCAAAGCAAAATTCTATGCAAAATATCAATAGAGTACAAAAAGTACATTTTAACCAATCTTCTGACAATGAATCAAACAGCAAATCTCCATATGATTTCATCTGTATGTGTGTTTTGTCAATATTTGTAATCTTCATTTATAATCAGTTCAGCTATTTAGAAAAGAGATAAAAAGAATCCACATGTCCAACATGGAAAGGTTGTTGACCTCAAAGAGCGAAAAAAGCAGAATTTAACCTCAGGAATCATTCAAAATTAACTTAAAGGTCCAGAAGATTAAAATCTAAAATGTACATCTAATGGATAGAGCAACAGTGCACAATATCAGTGTGGAGGGCATTGTATGCAAAAACAGTATTAAAAACAGTATTAAAAATCTACGACCAATTAAAATGATGTAATAAATAATGATAATAAGTAAGCCATTTTATAACAATTCCATACAATACAAACATATCTTGGGCTCCTCTAACATCCAGGTTCTCACACTTAAGGGAAAAACCAACTTTTAATAGTCCTCAGAAAAGCCAAAGCAGTTGGAGCCATCCAAATCACATTGTAGCTATCCAAATATCTTTTAAAAATTTAAAGTTTAAAATGTTCAGCAAGTACTGGATTACAAGAAGAAAGAGGCTCTGACGCAGACAGATCCTGTGCAGCAATATCATGTGCTACAAATTATAGCAATATAATTTGGTCTATAATATAAACCTTCCAAACAAATGAGAAACTTGGAACCAGCTATAATTATTGCTTCAATAAAAATTATAAATAACTACTTACAAATGCCTATAAGAACCAATAATAAATCTCAACAAACTGTGATTACAGGGATTAGGAATGGGAGAGAGAGTGATGTTTACTTCCTTTGATCTTCTTATAGAAATACCCAACTTTATGAAGAGACAAGCTGCTTCAACAAGTTATCTTTGAAAATTCAAGCGGTCAGATAATTGATTAAGACACTCAATATTATTATATAAATTCTCTAATTATATGTAAAGTTCAGCAAATGATTTTGTAAAATGCATTTCTTCTTATTGCACAGGCCATTCCAAAATCTTACTGATGGATCTTAAGGCAGAAACCAAACATTCCCGAGACAGAATATACAGTAGTTCCATCAGCAGAAGAATACATTCATCTGGGGCTATACAATTACAATAAATATTCATAGTATACAATTACCAGTGCTAATGTTTGGTATTATCCAGATAATGGCAATTCTAAAACACAAGAAAAAACCACCAATTATACTGGTTTAAGAAAGCCAAGAAGGTCCTTCCAATGATGGAATGTTTATCATAAATCTTCCACATCCACCTTTTAAGAATGCTTTAGGTGTGTATAAACCAAAATACTAAGCCTCACTACATTAACATGTTTCTGAACACATGTAGGAGTGTGCTGAAAATATTCCTTAACAAAGACTTCTATGAATCATATCTCAACCACTCACAAAAGAAGCTATGAATAGTTTAGCTTTCCAGTTAAATCTAACTGGAAAGCTAAACTAAAATTTAACTCAAAGGAAAAAACAATGTTAAATTTCCTATTCCAGTCGTCATATATTAGCTGCAATCGCAAACTACCCCAGGCCAAAATTGATGGTTAGTTTGACTTTTAGTGTGTTGTATGAATTCAGTATTATAGTTCACCAGTATCAGCTACTAAAAAAGTGAAAGCAATATATTCCTAGCTATGTTTTTCATATCCATCTGGTTGGCCTCAGTGACACACAAAATGCTCAACTACATGAGCTACTGAATTTTACCGCTATCCCACACAGCACATTTGAATGAACCAATTTTAAATGCTATAATCCCACTAACTTTGATTTCAGAGACTGACTGGAAGACTAAAATTAAATATATTTGTATTACCACCAAATTATGAACATACTACAAATTAAATTAAATTTTAATAAAACATCATTGTATTGCTAAAAAGTGTGTCTTATAAAATTATGTTTTCTTCTAATGCTGCCTTCTGATTAAAACTGAACCCATACTGATTAAAAAATAAGCTGATTTCTAGGTTGAATGTATTAACTAATTTAGTTAGCAAGGTAATTAGTTACTAAGTTTGGTAGTTAACCTTAAACTGGGAGACTCTCAGTTCTATTCTGTTTTAGGCACAAAGCCAGCTGGATGACCTTGGGCCAGTCACTCTCTTTCAGCCTTAGAAAGGAAGCAATGGCAAATTCTGCCAAAACAACTGCAGGGATGTATCCAGGCAATCTCCAAGTTTCAGATACAATTGAATGGAGGAAAAAATTAAAAAGACTGCAACACAATTTATGTGAAGGAAAAAAATCTCCCCATAGTGATGAGGCAGTCTGTCCTCCTGAGGCTTTAAAGACACCCTTAGGTTATCAATATGTGCACTGAGGATTGCTGGAAAAACAAGAACAAATGTTCAGTGATGATCTGGAAAGCTCTTAAAGTAACTAGCTTTCCAGGAAATGCAGTTCTTTTAATACTTCAAGGAGTGGTATTCAAAAATTTCACTTCAAATACTGTAAACAGACCAACTGATCAACGTAATTCACTAATCCAATCCAGAAATGTAAATGTATTTATTTATTTAAAATGTATTTATGGAATAACCCATAATTAAGAAATAACCCAAAGATCTTCACAATAGACATTCCATGAAACAGATGACTTCTTCACAAATTACACTTCACATAGATCGATCTTGTTATCATTTAATGTATTGAATACTTGTGGGATATTCAGTAATCTATGGGGAATCCACATATCCGTTTTGTTCAAGTCAAATATTAAAGCTGCTTCTTTTAGAATTGTCAAAGCAATCATAATACTGTAAATTAAGTTACAAAATGAAAATGTAAAATGTAAAATGGTTGTTTATATTCAGTTCCTTCAAAATGATCAACTTCAATAGAAATAATTATCAGTCAATATTATAGGGCAACATAATAATACTATCCATAAAGTGTATTGGTTTGTTTTGTTTTGCTTTGGGGTTTGTAACAAAATAGTGAGTACATGTGGGTAGCTTTCATTGTAGCTGTAAACGATTTTACACATTCTAGTTATAACTAACAGACACTTGAATATGCCAGACAGACAGACCAAACAGCCCAATTTCAAGTGAAAAACTGTTCTTTACAGAAGTCCAATTATAGCAGTAAGCGTCTTTAGCAGCTATAACATACATTCACATCCATTTAAAAAGAATTGAGTGTGCTGAATAGAGACAAAGAAGCTAATCTTGCAAAACAGTTTTCTATTCTGAAGCAAGTTAGCAAGATAAAATTTCAACATAGTGGTCCTGTTTACATGATACAATTACCTGTATCAAAAGAAATTAAAGTATTATGTGAATGGGAAAACTGGATCAACTAATTTTAGCCCCACCCTGCCTCCACCTCCGCCTCCACCTCCAAAAAAACCAAAACAAAACCCTGGTCAGCTGAAATTAAATATAGGTTGAGCTCTAGAGTTTTTAAGGCCCCTGGTCCCTACAGAATAAGGACATCAGGCATCCAAACAGAAAAAAAAATCTGTAACTCTTGATATGAAACTGCAATGGCAGCATGGATAAATATATCAAAACATATTGATTTTAGAAGCTGGGACTAAAAATAGTAGATTTATATTAACTAAATTGTATCATTTGAATACAAGCCATGGACAGAAATAAATATGCTGATACCTCCAACCATGAGATTCTTAAACAGATGCTAAGAAAACATATTTTTATAAACAATATTATAGAATATCACGGTAGGCCATATGGAGACTTAGTGACAGCCAGATCATTAATAAATACTGATTAATCATAAAAGTCAGTGGGATGCCTTCTAAATCTCATATAACATTCTTAAAGCAGCACATTATTAGCTAATGTTGCAATTTGTTTTTACCCAAGAGGAATAGTTTGCATGTTTGGAGGGTATTTTGTATACCAGGATCACAATATACATATAGATTGTTAATTCTAAAATTTTGTTCATTTATGTCATTATTATGAATAGTACAGTAAACCAACCATGAAAATACATCATTATGGGTCGTAAAAAGGGAGTTCTATAAGTGGCATGGCATCTACGATTAAGAACTATTGTGATTTGGGATACAACTGTGATTCTTAGTGACATATATTCTTCTAGGATTTGACTTGCTCTGAGAGGTTATGTTTGTTTAATTTATCAGAATAAAATATAGTCAAAGATCACCCTAAGCAGCAAATCTGCAGAATTTTTAACATTTGCACTTCTTAGTAGCTAGAGAAGGAAAAAGTCGCTATCATCAAAATAAATGGAGAAATTGCTTAGGATCATGTTGTTGCAGTTTTGATATTTCAACATCAAAAGCAATATGCAACAATCATCTGTTTCTATAAATATAGGCGTTAGTGCCCCCTTTCTACCAGAATGGCAGAGACTAACAGCAAAGATTAAAAAATGGGAAAAGATATATTTGTGTGGTCTTGTAACTAAGCTTTGATTGAAATAAGGATATAACCATAAAGGATATCATATGAGGAGTTAAGAACAAAAGAACATTTCCGCTTTATCAGGAGTAGGCTTGTTTAGTCCTAAATCCTGTTTTGCATAGTGACATACCAGGTGCCTCTCTGAAAATCCCAAAGATGAAGGCACGTCCTCTTTTTGTTGTTGCTTCCGTTTTTTAGAGGAATCACTCCTTTGACACTGAAGACAACCTAAAGTCATCCAAAGTGGTTGCAATTATGTTCCATGAAATTAAAGCACCCAAACTAGTGGCTACCATATTGAATTGTACAAATAAACATAGGATACAAATCAAACCAAACAATAATAGGATAGTGGCATACAGAGGCTTTAGGATGATCCAGCTGAACTGTTTTCACATATTTAAGAACATTTGGGATTAATCTGATCTGCCCACTAACACCAGAAGAATTTATGTTCTGTCTGAATTCCTATCTACTACTTTTTTGCTTATCAAGACAATTTTATCAAGTCTAAAGAAACAGGATATTTATTCTACAACAATCAATAATTCTACAACAATCAATAAGATCTTATTCATTGTTATAAGTTTTTTAACAAATATGTCTCCAATAAATTTTCAAGGCTACTTATAGTACATGTATATAAGCTTAGGTGCAGGTACATGTAATGAGTGAGTCAAATCTTTTCAAAACCTTTTTAAAATTAAAGTCCAGATAATCCCTGATTGATGACCACAATTGGGATCAGAATTTCTATCGTGAGTTGTTGCAGTCATGAGTCAAGTCATTATGTGACCGCACCCAATTTTATGACAATTTTTATTGCAGTCGTAAGTGGGGATACCACAGTTGTAATTTGATTCATACGGTTTTAAGTCCAAATCCAGGTTTCCCAAAGTTGTTTTTCTGCCGGTTTTTGTCACAAATCATGATCACATGACCATGGGATGCTGCAACTGGTTATAAATGCAAGCTGGATGCTAAGCATCAGAATTATGATCATGTAAATGTGTGACAATTGTAAGTTCACATTTAGGTGATAAGTTACTTTTTCAAAGGCTATTGTTAATTTGAACCACCATTAAGCAAACAGTCGTAAGTCAATTACCTGTATTAACATTTGTAATTATACTTAAAATGAAATTTGACATCACACTAGAATGAGGAACTACAGGTAACCTCATTCTATGTCTTACCTCTGTACGTAGGTTTCAATTTTTTATCGTTAAGGAAATTATCTTATTGTATGAAAATTAGGATATGATCTAATCTTACGAACTTCTAAAATACTTCACAGGCTCATGTCTAAGGAGGTTCTCAGTCATCCAAGTCATGGTTGTCCCAAAGGCGCTTTTTTTCAAAAGACAACTGGACTTCATTTTTTCCTTGAAGATATTTCTCTCCTCATCCAAGAAGCTGAAGAACTGAAGAAGAGAACTGAAGAAGCTTTTTGGATGAGAAGCAAAACATCTTCAAGGAAAAACAAAGTCCAGTTGCCTTTTGAAAAAGCACCTTTGGGACACTTTACAGGCACCTATTTTCATTAAAATTATCATCTATATTCATTCTTGTAGGTGGTTTGCTTTGTTCTGCTGTCTTAAACATATATATTTTTGTAGAGAGAGGTTGACAACTTTGTGATTAATGCAATATTTCAGCTTACGGACTTAACTCTCAAAATAGCTTTATGATACGGAGTAGTGGTATGGACAAAGCCTTCAATCTCTTACAATTTCTCCTTCCTCCCCAGAATAATATAAAATTATTTGACCTAGCGCACAGAATAATCAATAATCTTAGTTCACACGACAGTATATTTCAGAATTCAGTAAGTGTTTTTTTTTAGAGACTCTAGTTTTTAGAGAAATTTAACAAGCCTACAAGTTAAAATACAGTGTAACTGATAAGGGCTTAATACCAAGCAGCTATCCCCATAATTATATGAATAGAAAAAATATAAATAGGCTACAATTTAAGTGCTCCTAACTTTGTCGAATCACATTAAGGTAATTGTTGGCTAGAACAACAAAGATCTTTAGACAAAGTATCAACAAATGACAAAAAAATAAATGATAACAAATGAACTTTTCTTTCATGTTCTTGAATAATGTTCTGAATTACCATCTAGGTTCATCCAATAAACTGAGGGTACAGTATGTTTCATCAATCTGTCTTTCAGACAATTACAGTATTTCTTAGAAAAATAGTATAACTGTCATATCTGTAAGCATGTCAAGAACCAGGGCATACTGTAGACTAACAGAGAAGGCACCCCATCTCTCCCCTCCAAACCCTTGTTTTTTAGCTTCTTTTAATTTTGTAATTTTAATCCATTTTTATATTTATAATTGCCAAATGTTTGTTTTATCTTGATGTAAGCTGCTCAGAGACACCTGAACCATGGGGTGGGCAGCATATTAATTTGATAAATCAATTAAATCAACAAATTTTATCAGCCATGGTGAGAATACATTCAACAGTTTAATATCCTGGCATTAGTAACTTAGTATTAACAGGGTGACTCAGATTTTGTTTGGGTTTTGCATTATTTTGTTTTTTATCTTTAAAAACCATTACCGAACTACAATACACTTAAAGGTTTTATTAAATATCTTTAAAAATTCATAAGTTCTTTATTTCTAATATAACTAAAAAGATACAGAAATTGGAATTCAATGTTGTAAAACCAAAAAGAACATGAGTTAACTTTAACTCTCTAATAACAACAGGTGCAACACATCTGAAACAAAAGAAACTTCTCAAATGCACTATTCACTGATTAAACATGGACAGATTGTGTTGCAGGGCAAATGATTTGTAGCGCAAGAATGCATCTTTTTCTTTCTGTGTATTTCCCTCTAAAAAGGCTTCACAGATAGCTTTTCTACACTCAGCTTTGCTGTCCTCCCTCAGTTTGCCTTTATAAACAATCCTCTCCAAATACTCTTTCTGAAGCCACTGAATAATTCTGTTTAGTGATAATTATGAAACTAATGAAGGTATAAAAGCAGAACTTCAAATTTTCCATCTATAAGTTTCACAAGCAGCTTAGTTTGGATATTTTAGATATTGTGGTATCAAATTACAGTCATGTAAGAAAATTCCTATCAATGCAAACACTTTACTGAAGGGCAGGTTCACTCTCACCCAAGGGATCTATTCACTTCCCATACAGAAAGGGGCTGATGAAATGCTGTCAGAGTAAACTTCTGCTCACTTTTTGGATGATTTAACGTCAATGGACCATACAAACACCCCAGAATGGCTTATAAGCTCAGCCAAGCATGCTCTTCTCCCCAATATATTTTAATTATGCATCTGCTCTAATTGCAATCAGATTACATCACTGAAAAAGGAACAAATTGGAAGTTTCTCTAATTACTAAGAGCTTTTCATCAATTTCCTAAAACAGGGTTTTATTTAAGGAAAGGTAGAAACACCAGCACAACTGTGACATTTCTAGACATCAGTGTCATTTTATTCAGCAATTCTGTACAGCTTTCATTAGCAGTCCAAACTCAAAAGAGGCAAATTTAAGTCCTAGGTCCTTTATTTTACTCCATTAGCAATGTTTTATACACAGACGAAGGCCCAACATAAATGCTTTTTTTAAAAAACCTGCCAGGCAAATCTTTAAAGACAATGTATGCACAGGCGCCCACTTGCAGACACTTAAAAACAGCTACTCTTTGATTCCTCAAGCAAGTACTGCCCCTATGAGTAAAGTTAAAGCAAAAGTTTCTATTTCAGAACTTAATTTCTCACAGAGTTCAGTGTACTTGGAAAAATAAGTTTTTCAGGATCAGCTCTCCTTCTAGGAAACTTCTAAACAAGAGCATGTGGCTTTCTCTTGATACACTCAAGGCATTTAAAAAGTAAAAGTTTAAAGTTAGAAAGCCCAGATTCAGATCACTACTTTTGAAATTTTAAGGTTATTTCCGTTTTCTTTATTTACTATGTGTATGAGAATCTAAGAGAATGTCAGAGGTATGTTATGCTCTGGAAACGATAATGTCAAAAGAAACAAATGGAAGCGATTCAAAATGTAATGTGTCTTTTTTTTCCCCTTCCTTTTTTTTTTTTGTCCAGATGTAACATCGTTTAAACGGCCTATTAAGGTGTTGCTTTGAAGGGAGGAAAAACATAACACTTCTCCGGCACAAAATACCATAGCATGCACACATGGTCATGTAATTAAGCCTCAAGTAAAGCAGATTGTTCCTTCCAGGAAGCGCAGGTATATTTGCAATGAACACAAAAAGTGTTCCGGGAAGAAAAGGGATTTAAAGGTTTATTACCATTAGACCGGTTGGCGCTACCAGCCTCCGGGCTCTTTTGTTTATTCCCGGCAGGGCTAGTTCGACCAAAGTTAACTTGACAGTCGAGGAAATCTATGAATCGCGAGTTTTTTTTCTCGACAGTAGAGTCCTTGCAACAGCAACTCCCTTTACCAGGTGGCGGGGAAACGGGCGGAAAAACTACCCAATGGAAGAAAACGAGGAATAACCAGACTAATCCCGCTTCAACAGGTGAAAGAGAACCTCGGGGACGAAAAGGTTTTACCACTCCAGCCACCGGATGAGTTAAGGGGGAGTCGCCGCTTCCATCGGAGGACCTCGCACGGGGAGCGCTCTCGCGTCCCGCAACTTACCATTCCCTCCCTTGAAGAACACACAACCGCAAGCCCCGCCACCAACACGCAAGGCACACAAACGGGCATCCCCTGGGGAAGGAAGGGCACGGCCTCTCGCAGCAGTCGCTCGGCCGGAGTAGCCGCCAACTCTCCAGCTGCAACTCCTCCGTTTACCTGTCGTCGTAGCAGAAATCCGCGCCCAGGGTGTTGAGGTACAGGACGAGCCCCAGGGCGCTGCTCACCAACTCCGCGATCATTTCTCCGCTCCTGCCGACCTCCGCCTCTCCCTTTGCTGCTGCTGCCGCCGCCGCCGCCGCCGCTCCAAACCCCGAAACGCATCCACCGCGCGCTTTCTCAACCGCCTTGCTTCACTTTGGCTTCCTCCTCCTGCTAGCGGGTGTGTCGGTCGGTCAACGCCTGCCGGCCCCCGGCATCTTCGCCCCTTTCCCCCCGCACTCGGGCAGGCGCTGTCAGCGGCGGGAGGAGCCCGCTAGCACCAGCCGCTTTATTGTTTCGGTGTCCGCTCGCTCCCTTTTACCCCATGGCTGGCCGGGCGGGCAGGGCGAGAGCGGCTGCCGCTCCGCCTTTCAAACCAACCCTGGTCCGGAATTTGCCCGCCTCGCTCCGCTCTCCCAATAGCGGGCGGCTCACTCCGCCGCCGACTCCCTACAGCCCCGAGGCCCCTTCACAGCTGAACTGAAAGAACCACCGCCGAGGCTCCGCGAGCGCCCGCGTGGGGCTCTCCGAGCTTCCTTCGCGCTTGCGTGCCATCCCCTCTGGTCCGCCCCTTTCTCTCGCTACAGTCCGCCTTCCGCCCCTCGGTTTCGGCGGCGCTTGCTTGCTTGCTGCCTCTTCCTGCCTCTGCCTTTATTATTATTATTATTATTTTATTATTTATTTATTTTTCGCCTTCGCTAAGGAACAAATACCGAAGCTTGTAAAGGCGACCCCAGTTCTGGAGGCGAGGAGAAGGGCAGGCGAGAGAGAAGCTAAAAAGGAGGGAAGAAAGAGACCGGCCGGCTCTGCGACTGGCACAGGCTTTCCATCCTTGCCCGCTATTCAAAAGCAAGTCATCTGGCAACTCCCCCTCCCCGCGGGAGGGAAACAATATTGTTGAGCCAAATGGGGGTTGAAATCTGGCATTCTAGGACAAAGAGGTGGGTGGGTGGCTGAGTGAGTGTATCTAGCAACCTATTTAGGAGAGACCCGGCCTGTTTAATATACAAGTTCCTCGGAAATACCTCCCAGGTTGCAAGGAAAGGAGAGCCGAATGGAAGAAAGCAAGCCCTCGCCCTCTGTGTGTGGTTTCAGGACACACACCTGGGAGATTTCCATCTGTGGGGAGTAGTACAAACAGGCACAACCAATGGCTGTAATCCTGCTATGAGGTCAAGGCGAGCAACACCACTATTTTTATCCAATCGCCAATGCAAACCTCAATTCATGGGCAGTGTTCCTCGTTTTCCGCCAACCACCTGCAACAAGAGTGTTTCTTTTTTTTTAAGCTCCTTTAGTTTGCTTTATTGTCATTGCACCTCGTACAATGAAATTAAAGGCCATCTTCGGTGTACCTTATAACTATAAAAATAAAACACAAACACACATCCTTCACATTCTATACAATTGAATTGAAAACCCGATACTGCATCAATATTGCACTGTACAGTAGAAGTGACTGTATGGTCACTTCTTGAAATGACACAGCACATCAGCCTGAGAGAGTACTGCATACCCAGGTTCTTGGGTGAAATCCTGATGCTTTAAAAAAACAGAAGACTTTTCCCAGTTCTCACTATTCAACGCTACCTTCTGAAGACTTCCTAAGACTACTAGACCATGCCAGACTTTCCCTGGCGATGCTTTATGTGCTCTTTTGAAGCCCATCTTAGAATGACACCAGTTCTCCCTGCTGCGTTGAGTTAGTTCCAACGTGTCATCGCCAATCAGGGTAATTTTAGAACTGTGATGCATTATGCGTGAAATATTAACATGCTGAGAGCCCTGTTCAAACCTCAGCAGATAGCTATTTTTCAGGGGGCTGTTGAGTGGTGAGTACATTGGGCCTTCTACCTGAAGGATTTTAATATTGGTTCCACATAATCTATCTCTAGGTTTTCCTCTTTCATAATCGCAGCTAAAGAGAAGAACAGATTCCTTCCTTCCTGCACTAATCAAGTGTGAATAATGTTTTTTTTCCTTAATTGAAAGATTTAAAACATGTGCTAGTCGTCTTTTTCAGCATGCTTGAGGCAGTGCCCAACACAAATAAGGTTTAGAAATAATTTGTGACAAATGATTAAATGATTCAAACAGAAGCCTTTTCTGTTTAATCTAAGTGTGGGCATCCTGTACCCCCAAGCTCTATTTTTTTCCTACTCCCCAGAAAACTTTCAGCTGAATTGCTGGATATTGCTGTAGCTTTCAGCAAAAGAAAATTTAGGGCAGCCCCTGGCTGTAAAATCTTTACCCAGTCTGGTCTAAATAATCTAGATATCTACTATTTATATTTGTAAGTGTTTGTAAGACAAACCTCTGTGTCCTGCATTTTGCTCCTGGGTTGTCTCAAAATAGTAGTCATGCTATAAACACTCTGACAATTTAGTTCAAATTTGCACTAAGGTAGTTTTAAAATAGTAATTTTTCTTTCATGTCTGGCTCCACTCTTCTTTCTACATCCATATTGTTTCCTAAGCAGAGTTATAAAAATGGCTTGCCTTTGTCTTCTTGGATGTTTCTACAACTTCCACCCTCATTCACAATGCTAAGAATCCCCAGATAGGCCCCATCCAAATATTAACCTAAGCTGACCCTTCTTACCATTCAAAATCAAGGTCAGTTAGGTGCTGCCACCTGCTGAGGTGTAAGACAGATGCACTTTTGTCTAATGAATATTTCAGCATTTGGAAATAAGCATTCTTTCTCTTATAATGTTTTATTCACCTTGCTATGATTTCTTGTTTTTTCTCTGTGTTTCTATATTTAATGTGTGCTATCTGTTGATGTTTGCTCTGTCCCACCTATTACTCCAAAATCTCTGTTGGATTTGTTGAAACATTAGCAGGTAACATTTCTAGAATTTGACATTCCACTAATGAGTTTATTCTTTATTTATATATTTACACTCCATTTGAAAAATATGTAATACCTTCTCAAACCAAGCAACTGAAGAAAGCATCCTAGTAACTAAAGCTTAGAGATTAGACTTTGGCACTATATAGGAGAGGTCAAATCTTATTCCTATTCCTCCCTATGAGGTAATCAACTAATAATAAATTAGTTGGATTTATAAATGGCATTTCACACAAATATCAGGCACAAGACTGCTAATAACATTATTAAAAATTCTCATGAAATCATGGAGATAGAAGCAATAAAATGTAAATGAAGACAAAATAGTATACAACACTAAATATAGACTAGCACAAAAAGTAGTTATTACCAATTTAAAACAAAAACAGCTGAGGCAGTTTTACTTTCTTCAGGATGGCAAACCACCATGAGGACACTACTTTTAAAAAGTCCCTAGTCATTTTTGCCAAGTTATTATTGTAAATGATTAAGTTGTTATTGAGGACCGTAATCTTTAGATAGCATATAAGCATATTGACGTGTTTCACCTGCCCAGGCAGGATTTAGGGAATGGAATGGAATGGAATGGAATGGAATGGAATGGAATGGAATGACTATGTACATGTAATGGATGGTAGATTATACATTTCTGGAATCCTTGAATAATTGCTATTTCCAGAAGACAGCTGGGGAAAATTATTAAAAGCTTTGCATTAATTATCTTGGTAACAGAAAACAGCCAGTTGGTTGTCTCTATGAGCAGTATCTAGTTCAAAAGCACCATCATATTTTTAGCTTGCCCCAACATTAGAGTTTTCACCTCTTTCAAAAGAGAAGTGGGATGATTGTCCCATTTACCACTTCATTTACATATGAGGCTGACAATGAAAATGTAAGACTTTTAACAGGAGGATAAAATGCATAATTTGGCTGGCTTAATCTAGTGCAAAACATTTATCCGCCCCATCTTCTTTTTCATACAAGCAGACGTATTTGTCATTGCATCTACAATCTCATATCTGCCTATGTGAAGTAGAACATGTTCTATAATTTCTTAGTCAGCATAAAAGGATTCTAAGTAATTTCTGATAATAGCAAGTTATAAAATCATAACACAAGACTCTATTGATATTGATATTGTTTCCTGATTGCTTATTTGTACCCTATGACTATCATTAAGTGTTGTACCTTATGATTCTTGATGAATGTATCTTTTCTTTTATGTACACTGAGAGCATATGCACCAAGACAAATTCCTTGTGTGTCCAATCATACTGGGCCAATAAAAAATTGTATTCGATTCTATTCTATTCTACACATAGTTTGTTTTAAATCTTTGACTTCAGGTGAAATAGACCTCTTTCATTTGCTTTCTTTGAACTTTCTCTGACCAGCACAGGAGAAAGAAATAACAACATATATGAAAGAGAAAAGTCTTGGAATATTTTTTTTTTTACTTAAGTGTTGAAAATATATTATTCTCATGCATGGAAACATGAGATATGGTTTAGCACTTCATCAAAAATGTCAATTTATTCAGTGGATTGAGTGTTTGACGTGTGTGATAATCACAAGGTATAAAGATAAGTAATTTAAAAGTTCACACGTATCACCAAATAGTCATTATCAAAACAACTTTCATCCTGTGAAATGAATGTTGTCACAGGCTATCAAAGGAAAGTAAGAGTAGGAGGGTTGCACTAATAACAGTAATTGTGGAGATGAGATGAACAGCATAACCTAAAAACTATTCAAGAGCAATTGAAAAGGTGTCAGATTTGTTGTTTTAGAGACATTGTCAGCATGCAATGTTGTGGAAATCCTTTTTCACATTGGACAGAAACAAGATACCCATTTTCCAAATAAAGCCATGTTTGGAAGATGAAGTTGGAGAACCAAATTAGAATATATATATATATATATATATATATATATATATATATATATATATATATATTATATTTATATGCCAATTATATATATATTACAGTGTCAATTTTCTAAATTTACAAAGCACTTTGGAATCCGAAAAATGTATGCCATACCTTAACTGTAAATTGCTTCATATCTCAGACTCTTATTTTACCTGCAGCTGAATTATTTTTAAATGTCTTCTGGGCTAGGCATTAACTCCATATATGACCACAGTTAGTGTCCAAGGGAGGAAAATAGAGATCATCCAAGTTTTATTATTTATTTATTTTTATAAATAACTCAAGATGATGAATATACGGTACCTAATATTTCTTCCTGTGAAGTGTGCTGGGTTGAGGGCGAGTGACTGGGATCCTATTATCCACCAGTGCCAGCCCGATACTACTGAATGATTAAAAATCCCAAGACTTATATGCTGTAGTGGGCATTCAGACCCTTACAAGTGTGGTGGTTTGAGTGCCATTGATTCCTGTGGTATATCTCAAAGCCTCCTGACTAAAAGGGTGCTGGGTTTTTGGACTTGATACGTTCATTGTTTCCTATTTTCCATCTGTAAGCAATTGCACATGAATAGAAAACGTGCACTCACATTTGCTGAAAGAGGTTATAAATGAAGTCCTCAACTTACAACGGTTCATTTGGTGACTGTTCAAAGTTACAACGGCACTGAAATAAGTAACCTATGACCATTTTTCACACTTACACCCTTTGTAGCATCCCCATGATCATGTGATCAAAATTCAGATGCTTGGCAACTGACTCATACTTATGACCTTTGCTGTATCCCAAGGTCACATGATCCCCTTTTCCAGCCTTTTGACAAGCAAAGTCAATGGGGATGCCAAATTCACTTAAGAACTGTGTTACTAACTTACCAACGGCAGTGATTCACTTAACATTTGCGCCAAGAAAGGTCGTAAAACGGGAAAAACTCACTTAACAAATCTCTTACTTAAACAACAAATGTTAGGCTCAATTGTAATCGTAATTCAAGAACTACCTGTATTGAGCAGGAAGTTGGTTAGCATAAGAAGCCCCTTCCAATTCTATGATTCTGGCTTGTAATGTTTTCTGTTATGAAGTTCAAGTAAAAGAAAAGAAAGAAAAGACAAAATAATTTCATAATAAAATGTTTTTTACCAATGAAAATAGCTTCCAAGCTAAGATAAGCAAGATGGCCAAGTTTTAGCTGAATGTCAATAAATTAGGAGTATTAGTGTGGAATCCAAACCCCATCAACCCAGAATTGTGGCATTTGAACTGTAAATTGATGCCTTTGTTGTTATCAGTGTATTGAATGTTATTTATATCTGTCCTCAGCCTTGCACAATTTGCACCAATATTTTTGGCTGAAGTTTAGATATATTTTAACGTGGCTCCTCCCTTGCTCAGTGCTTCCATTACCTTTTGGGCTTTTTTCCCCAGCCTTTCTTGCTGGACTATTGCAGATCTGTGTGCCTGTGGTTGTTTGAGTCATTGGCAGCGTTTCGAGCATGAGACAAGCAGGTTTTAACTGGCAAAAATATTTTGTGACTCATCCTAATAATTTCTGTCCAATAGATTTAGTACAGTTTTTAATAATATTTTGATTTGTGCAGTTTTAGTATTTTAATTACTTTTACTTGTTTTATAACTTGTAAGCTGTCCAGAGTCATCTTGCAGGGGAGATGGGTAGCATAAAAATTTGATGAATAAAAATAGATTTTATTTAATTAATAAATAAAAATAAGATCCAAAATTGCAAACCCTATACCCGTGATGGCGAACCTATGGCACGGGTGCCACAGGTGGCACGCGGAGCCATATTGGTGGGCACGCGAGTGTTGCCCTAGCTCAGCTCCATAGCGCATGTGCGCACCAGCCAACTGATTTTCAGGCCTCCCAGTCCCACTGGAAGTTGGGAAACTGGCTGTTTCCGACCTCCGGAAGGTCTCCGGGGGGATGGGGAAGGCTGTTTTTCCCCTCACAGGCTCCTAGAAAGCCCCTGGAGCCTGGGGAGGGGGAAAAACAGGCCTACCAGGCCCACCGTGCCATTGCGTGCCAAAAGCAGGGGGAAGTGTGGGGGGTCACGTGCGCATGTGTGGGAGGGTGGGGTGCATTGAATTATGGATGTGGGCACCCACACTCATGACCCCCCCACGCTCCCCCAACTTTTGGCACACGACAACAAAAAGGTTAGCCATCACTGCCCTATACCCACATATAATAGGTATCATTTATGAGTAACCTCTGACTGATTGACTGCATGTTTCATTAAATACATAAAGTTCCCATTTTCAGTATTTCTCAAGCTTAACTGTATTCTTGGACCACATTCAGAAAATGTAATTCCCATTAAGCAAATGCACTTTCCTATATTTTTGTCTGTAATAGCATGGGAGTTTATATTTTTACAAGTAACATAATGATTATGGTTGCATTTGTGTTACTTTCCCATCCCATTTAAAAGTATCTTGCAATTACATTTTGTTTTTTGTTTAAAAAATTAAGCTAAAACTAAATATTTATTACCCAATTAGTTTTTTGTGTACCCCAAGAAAACCTCTTAACTCAAACAAGCTGATTAAAAATGGTCATAAAAAAAAAATCTCAAAACTAAAGAGAAAAGGGCAAATGGATCCCCAACTCAATGAAATCCCATTTTTAGAGATTTATCATCATCATCATCATCATCATCATCATCATCATCATCATCATCATCTACTGCACATAAGGTTGTACCGACAGTTTCCTTAAATCTAATATTCATATTGCTACTTGTATTGTAACTGGTATGCTTCAAGGAAACAATCCTGAGCCATGGATTTCTTCTCATATGTGTTAAGAATGCAGGGAAACATGGATCAAGCCAACAAACAGACCCTTTGTAGCTCTCAATGCATGCTGAAAAATGGGGTTGAGGGGGGCAGTGGATTCTTCCTAGCTAACTGTTGCTAGACATAGGGAAGTAGAATTGAGCCAGCAAACAAGCTTTAGCCTGTGTCCATGGGAAGGTTTTGGCAAATTCTTTCATGAACCTCAGCAGACTACTGAAGGTCCACAGGCCACATTTTGAAAATCATGTATGAGTCCTAATGAAAAATATTTATTGCTAGGTTCATTATTCCCTGATAAAATAACTTGGTTTTGAAAATGTGTTTCTCTTGTGGACCATTCATTTATATGGCTCAAATTAAATCAAATATTTATGGGCTTTATTTGAATTTTAAAACAATAATTTATGCTTTCCCTGTTTGGAAATTTCATCAAACAATTTAAGAGGTGCCAGTGATTTGCTTCAGGGATTTTATGCATGCAAAATATGTGCTCCAATTTCTGTAATAACTGTTCCAATGATGAGTTATAATCTATAAGCCATTCATTTTAGTCTAAAGAAAAATATCAGGTGAAGGGCAAAAATCCATGTTTCATTTGGTGTCTTCTTTAAATCTCACAGGGACCCATATAAGCAAAGACTGCTCAAAAGCAGTGATTTGTTGACATCTTCAGAGAACTAGGAACTGGCTTTCAGCCACCATGTCATATATGTAAATTTCTTCATGCTTATATGATATGATTTACTTTGAAACAGGAAACCATTGTCTCCAAGGCAAATTCATTTCAACATAATAAAATCTGGGCTGTGTTATTTGACTTCTTTCTTTCCAGGGCTCCAAAGAAAAAATGTGCAAGCTGCTATATCCAGAAGGAAAATTCTTACCCTGAAAAGCATTCAGAGAAAAAAAGCTACAAGGCAAGTCATGTAAAGGCTTTCAGATGTATCAGTTCCTTATTTTGATCTTCAGATGTATCAGTTCCTTATTTTGATCAGGCAGTGGAGCTAAAGTACAACAGCAACACTGAAAATGTTCGAGAGGGACAGAAGCCATTCTAAGTCAAGATTTGTTACCTCGGTGTGATGTTGGTGGCCAAATTGCCTAACTCTTGCCTATATGCACAGCCAATCATTTAGTGATAAAGCACATTCTCTGCACCTAGAAAATCTCGGTGATAAAAGATCATATGTCGCCCCAAACTTTTTTTTTTTGCTAAAGACTTTGAATGTGTCTAGCGTGGTTCACATATTATATTCAATTATAAACTGTAATTTCTGATTGACTCTTGTTAAATTCCCAGATTATATAAATTACAGCCAAATGTAGCACATGGTGATTTTGTATAGTATATTAGCTCAGGTATAACAAATTTATTTGATTGTATTAAATACTAAAAATCAGACTATGAAGTAGGACATAACGTTAGATTACAGATGAAATCCCAGATATTTTATAAAAAACCCATGCTAAGTAATGCTTGTTGCATGTGGTTTACTTTCCTGCTCTTTCTCCTTCTTCTCCTTCAGTCCTAAAAGAAGCACAAGGAAATATTTCATCTAGAAAACGTGTATTAGTCTTTTGTGGAACTCATGGCCAACAATTATGTACAAAATAGAGGCAACTCTAACTCCATACTGTACGTTGCATTTATATTATCCATATGTGCTAATATAGACAGTTCAACAGCTCACAACAATAAGGAAAGTTAAAATATATGCAAATGTTTCAGGATGCCAAAAGGCATACATGTACAAGTCAAAAGGCTAAATACCATTCCATACTGGAAAATGGTTTTAGGAGTTAGCAACTCTCTTTTAAGTATTTATGCACAAAAGCAAAGCTAAACTCTTGCTAAAAGCATACTTGTTTCCTTTTCATTTAGTATTTTAATTGAGATCGTTCAAGTCTAGTGCTACATCACTTTTATTATATTTAATCTACAAAGCTGAAACTCACTGTTGATCATTCAAAAGAAAAATTAATTAGAAATCCAAATACAACTAACTAACAAAGGGAAGATTGAAATTTGGATCCTGTTTCAATATTCAGTTTCAATTTCCGTTTTCACTGGATAAACTCATTATTGCATAGTACTCTTCAAGAATTAAGGAAAAACTGTAGATTAAATAGCTGTTGCTGGGTGATTTTAAATTTCTAAAGTTTAGGTCATAGTTGCTGAAGTTCACTTTACAGCTGGAGATGGGAGATGAATAATTAGTGCGTCTGGTATTTTTCTGCATTCCTCTATCCCAGCCTTTTCCCATCTGGTGCCTTGGACTGCATCTCCAAAACTCCCACATTGGCTATCCAATAGATGGGGATTCTTGGAATTAAAATGCAACACATCTGGAAGATATCCAGAAAGGATATACATATACAGGAAAGGCTTTAGGGTATAGCAAATCAAATATTAAAATGGTATGGTGTCTATATCTATACATTATGTGCTTAACTCTCTCATATTTCAAATTATACTTAATGCTTGTGTAATCCCAAATTCATAGATTTATTTCTGGCACAGGTACCTCTGGCATGCACCTTTTCATTATATCTACTATGTTTACTGCTCTAATCTACTTATTTCAGAATAATCAAGTCCTGAAAAAAGTGTGGAACCCACGTAGAAAAAAAAATGCAAATATTTCCCTGTTCGTGAATGAAATAAGGATGAGAAATTCCTTCTTATCAATTTCATTTCAGAGAGAATTTTCCCACAAAGAAGCAAAATAAGATGTAAGTTCTTCCAAATGATCTAACTTGGAAAGAAAAAATTATGAATGGTATGAGGTATCAACCATTCACAGGACAAATATTGACCCCTGAATTTGTTTAATGGAATACATTTCTGTATACAGAAAGCTCACTTTAGTATTCAATTCTCCAAAAACTGGAAAGAACCTCCATTGTTATCAAAATATACATCACTAAGCCAGGTAGAGCAAACATTTGTCTCAATACATGACAGGTGCCTATATTCTGGTATTCTTGAAATATATAGAAACAAACCACATGCTTCACTATAGGCAGAATGCTAACGGAGCTCATTTCCATGGCATTGATTTGCTGCCCTATCATATGTCTGGATTTTCAGTCATTAGAATATCGGCATTTTGTATGCCAATCATACAATGCATGCTTAATAGTTTTCTAATTTACATTTAAACATGTTTGTTTTGCCCCACACCTACAATGCCAGTATTTTATGCTTTAATGTAATTAAAGTAGATTTAGGAGGCTATGGTCACTTTTTTTTTCAATGCTGAATTTCAATCCCTGGTTACTTTTTCCTCTTCTTGGAGAAAAAGAAATTGGCAAAGAAAGAGTTAGACATTTTGTAAAGCTCCATCTTCTAAATTTAGATTGTTGTTCCAGGTTGGCAGAATATATATTAAGAGAAGCTGGTTGGGAAGAAGATGAGTGTGGTTTTAAAATAGAGAAAGAAACATCAATAACCTGTTCTATGTTTGTGACATTACTTTGCTAGCCAAAAATGCAAATGATCTGGAAGCCCTAATAGCCTTAATAGCAAAAGTCAAAGAACACAATGAAAAAATGGGACTAAAATTAAATATAAATATAAAGAAGACTAAATAAATAACCACAGGTAGAACAACTAGCCTTAGAACTGTCAATGAAGATAACTGAAGTGATGACTAGGTTCTACCTTTCAGGATCATTCATCAACAGTAAAGGAACAAGCAGTCAAGAAACAGATTAGCACTTGGTAGAGCAGCCATAGAAGCTTTGGAAAGGGTGTTCAAACAACATGATATGTTTATATCTACAAAGATCAGAATTAGGCAAGCGATAGTAATCCTGTGATACCCTATGAAAGTGAAAGTTAGACTTGTAAAAGAAGTAAGATAGGAAAAGTATTGACATTTTTTTAAAGCTTCGCTGTTGGAGAAGACTCCTGAGGATATTGTGGATAGACAAGAAAACAAACCAAGGGATCATTGAACAACCCAAGGTTCTCACTCAAAGCACAAATGATGAGGCTCAAATTATATTACTTTGGATATATTAAGCAAAAACCCAGCTCTCTGGAGAAGCTTTATTGGGAAAAGTAGAAGGAAAGGAAAGGAAAAGATACTACTCAACAGCAAGATGGATCACTTCACAGTGGCAATGAATGCACTATTGGGAGACTTGAAAGAATATGTTAGGGATAGATTGTCTTGGAGAAAATTTGTTAGGAATCAAAACAACTTAATGGCACATAATCATTGCTTTAAAAAGAAACATTTGCATGAAAAAGTTATACATTTACTGTAGCATCAAGATCTAATTTACTTATGCAAAACTTGATCAAAGATTTTTGGGCTACAGTCCTGCTATTATATCAGAGATTGCAGGGCT
Organism: Ptyas mucosa; assembly: GCA_012654045.1. Lineage (NCBI taxonomy): Eukaryota > Metazoa > Chordata > Lepidosauria > Squamata > Colubridae > Ptyas > Ptyas mucosa. The sequence continues at coordinate 17,989,730 of WNWU01013802.1, forward strand.
GTAGTCTTTTTCCCACCCTTTGAGGATGGGAGCATATCTCTCTGGTACAAGAAACATAAATCCTTTCTTTTGGTAGTAGCCAGGATGGAGATTCTGAAAAATTGGAAATGGAACGTTGAATTCTCAAATCAGAATTGAATAGATAAGAGTACAGGCAACTAAGAACTTTAATATTTAATTGAAACTGATTGAAGGGATTGTAAAACAGCACAATATCATCAATTAAAACTATGGAAGTCAACTTTCTGAATTAATTTAATTTCCACGTGTCAAATTTCAACTGAAGTACAAAGGAAATTGCAGCCAACAGTCTGGATTTTGTGCAGGTGCGGAAAAAAGGAGGCTATGTCAGTGGTTTCTGTAGCATATCCTGTGTTCCATCATTTTTGGCAGAAGTATTGTCCAGTAAATGAAAAGGATTTAGCAAACCTGAAATCTGTTTCTTGTCATCACAATTCCCACTGAAAGCCCTGCAATATCACATTGTCCATCAATCATATGTTTTCATTGGGCTTCAACTGGTAACATTTCCCCAGTGTTAAATGATGGCTTCATTCCATTTTGCAGTTATATCTGGATTTATGCATTTTACTCCTTCTGTCTCTTGAATGTTAGCCCAAAGGAGAGGATATTGTGGGGGTGGGATAAGGGATAGGGCTATGATAAAATAATTAGGTTTAATAGATACATTTGTCTCTTTCCATATAACAATCTATATTGCAACTGCAATTCACTTTGTTTCCTCTCCCACTTGCCGTGATTTTAAAAGTTTTTACAGGAATAAAATCTACTTATTTTTATTCTATATGGAAATGTGACATTCCCTTATTAAACACAGCAGTAGTATTTCATCCCCTTGTGTTGTTGACTTGATCATCAATATTCAATGTTTAAATTAAAGTTTAAAATAAAAGTTTAAAATTAGCATAAAATAAACTTTAAAGTGAATAAACTCATATTCACAAATTGTTGTATTTTACTTGTTGTTATCATGCAACTGACCTGCATGAGAAACGGCTATTAGTTCTGTTCTTTCAGTGATTCAGACTCAATGTCTCACACAGTTTATCTCTTATAAGAAAAACTACATCTGTTACTATATATGTTAACAGCAGCAAGATTATGTATTGCCAAAAACGGAAGGACACTTTGATTCCCACTATAGAAGAATGGTTGCAAAAATTGGAGTTGGCTGAAATGGCAAAATTGACTATTATGCTCAAAGAACACAAGTACTTTTGTTTCCACATGGAAACCGCTTCTGAATTTCGTGCTTGATGTGGAAAAGAATGAAACTTTGATTCTGGGTTTTACAGATTACACTGATAGACTTTTGTAGAAATGACTGGTTCATACTATTATGGTAAAACAAAAAGTTGTGATTTGTTGTTAATGCCTTATTCTACTGTAACAGATAGAGTCGGATGTCATTGCTTCTTTTTCTTGCCCTACCCTTCCTGGCTTTTCTTTGCCCTTTCCCCTTCCCTCTCCCTGTCCTCTTATTTGCTTTTGTATTTTCTATTGTATAATACTTTATAACCCAATAAAAATGTATTTAAAAAAAACACTACATCTGGTATTTCCCCTGTCATGGAAATGAATACCTTCCCTGTCCACAAAAGACCAGTTACACAGTTTGGAGGTATTACTAGCAGTAGTGGGTTCCACTTATCTTCGCTACCGGTTTGGAACCGGGAATGCACACATGCGCTTCGCTCGCACATGGCACTTCTGCGCATGCACAGAGCATCCATGATGACGTCCGGGCAGGAGCCTCATGTCACCGCCACTACTGGTTCGCCCGAACCGGGGCAAACCCGTAGAAACCCACCACTGATTACTAGAAAATCTTTATCATCAAGGGTAGCTTTCATAAGATAGATCTTCAACTGCTTTACCAAATTTGACTACTTCTATCAACGATATTTTAGCCATGATGATCCATGTTTACATTCTGACCAAACTTTGTTTTATTTCTGGGTACATCTACCACATGGCCCTGCCAATGTATATCTGCACATACAGATTCCTGTAACCTATTAAGGCTTCCAAGACAATAGAAGACTCTATGTTTGGCTAGTTATAGATACTCAATGAATGGAAAATATTTCTGCTCTGTCAGTGAAAGAAATAAAAATAATGAGATAACCATCTTTCTATTTTGGTTCTATTAATTAGCAACTGCATAGGATATTACATGAGAAATTCTTGGTATTTTAGGTCAATTAATGTTTCTGTATTATCTTGGGTACTTCTACAGAGTTCTGATGAAGGGTACATAAGTAATCCAGGTGAATACTTTTCACATGAATGCATTCAATTCTAAATAAAGGCCGAGTTTCCTCTTCAGCTTTTCAAACACTCATCCAAATAAGATTCATGCATACTAATATTTGATATATCTTAACAAGAATGAAGATTCCAGACCTATAACCAGCATGCACAGCAATTTCTGCTGTGATTTAAATGCAGAATTTCTGAGTTTTCTGCCAATAAACCAATAGGCCTGTCATATCTGCAAATAAGAATTTCTAAACGTGTGCCCAGTTTTTAACAGCAGTGTTTCTTTTTAATTATTGTTTCAAGGCAAGAATGCACCTTTATAGCAGAATTCAGTTTGTAGGCATATTATCTCAGCGCCTAGAAGCCTATTCTTAGGCATTTATGAAGAGCAGTTTCAGTGCAAACATTTGGAACAAAGAAGTTCCCTGTCTGGCTCAGTCATTTTCATGCAATAGTTTCTTGTGAAATCACAATGTGTCATAAAAGTTTAAAGTATCGCCTGAAATACTGATTTTTCGGAGTATAAGATGAAAATATAAAAGGGGATGAAAATTTAGGTGCGTCTTATACACCAAATGTAGCCCCTCCCACTCACTGGCCCCCATCCTTTGGCCTCTGCCTCTCAGCAGTTACCTCCTTGCACCAAACAGCAAGAAGAAACAGCTCCTTTCGGCTTCAGCACAGCCTAATTAGCACAAGTTGATTGGATTGGCCTCCTGACTCTTAGCTGTTTTGCTCTCAGCTGTTTTGCATGGGCCTCGGCTGCTTGCTGCAAGGCGATAAATTGCTGGAGCAGATTTCTTTTTTTCCTGTGCTAATCAAGATGAAAATGAAAGTAAAGCAGGCTGTTTGTTGCAACAAGGCAAAATTGCTGGGAGGCAGAAGCAGATTTCTTTTTTTTTGTTTTGTTTTCCTCACCAAAAAAGGTAGGTGCGTCTTATAGGCTGGTGAGTTTTGTACTCCGAAAAATATGGTAGCCTTTGACCTTGTAATTTTGGGATCGATAGTTAAGGTTTAGGAGAGAATATTACAAAAGTTATCTAACAATATATCTAATAAAAAAAGAATATGAAAATTACAATTAAATTATTCAATAATTAAAAGAGGACATGTAATAGTGTAAATAATTATTATTACAAATTAAGGCTTTCTTTCCCTACCTTTCCTGTCCTGTTCTGTTCTGTCCTGTCTATTGCCTTTAGGTCTTGATTTCTGTTGAGTGCCTGAACAAGTCCATGTAGTTTTCTAGACAAGGTATTTTAGAAGTGGCTTGCCATTTCATGCTTCTTTGAGCTGATAAAGAATGATTACCCCAAGATCACCCACCTGACTTTGTGCCCAAGGACTAGAACTCATGGTCTTCCAGTTTGTAGTGTTATGTAAACCCCAACACCAAACTGGCTCTCTTGATATGCTATTACAACAAAGTTATATCTTTTTCTTCAAATTTAATGTGAATTTTAGAATGACTTTTTGGACCAGAAAAGCTGTTTAGTGATGAGACAATGATTTTTATATGTGACAAATCATACCATTTCTTTCATATAACTGTCTCTACATTTATTTAATTATTTTTAGAGTTTAAGCATGAAATTAAATTCTACAAAATCTAAAATATATCCACAAGTAATAAACTGTATAAAATGTGATACTCTCTTTTCATTTTTTAAAATTTCTGATGGAATTACCATTTTTAAATTCCAGTTTGCTTTATTCGTGCATTATTTTAGCTTGTTCAAATGCACATTGATTTCCTCCTGTGTGCAGAAGAAAAAAAATCAGTTTTTCCTTAAATTTTTTAGTTAAAAAAAAAAAGAAACCAGCATCTGATACATATAAAATGTTACATATAAAGGTAATAAAGTATCATAGACAACTGTGCTTTATATTTGATCTTGACAGCAAACATATTGCAAAATTAAATATACTTGTTTGTTCTACCTTGAAAAGTAATCAAAATGTAATATTTTTCTTTACAGTGTTATTACATCATAGGAATCCTAACTTTGACCTCTGTCATATAAGAATAATTATATTATTTTTTATTCTCTGATGTCAGTATCAACATAATGTAATCTTGCTTGTGTCATTTTTAAAAATACCAACTGCAATATGTTATGTGCTTGCAACAATTGATCAGATACCCACTTCTGGAGTCAAGAATAATCTAGTTATAACTAAAATAATTTTTAAACCAGTCCTAATGTTTTTAAATCCAACATATACTCTGCACAAGATGCAAATGATAGCTAATGAATCAAGCAGAGAAGGCTCCTATTTATCAACTCAAGTACAAAAATCATTTAATGCTTGGAATTTTTTTAGATGTTTGTTCAGAAAAGAAACCAATTTAAAGGATTTTTTGTCTCTTTCATCTTTAGACTGATTGTAATTGCCTAAAGGAAATTTAGGATATATCCATATTCACTTAAAACCAACTCCCATTGTGCCTGTGATTTGCTTATATTCATCCTTGATTAAATAATCCACAATATACTAAGGCATAAACCATGATTTGCAGATTAGTGATTGGGCTCAGAATGGTTGCTGTGTTTTTTATGCAAGAGACTGTCACGTATGGATTTTTAGGGGCCTGGCATGGAGGCTGTTGTGCGGGCATGAGTCAGCAAACAGAATGAGAAATGGGGAGAAGCAGCTTAATTCTGGAAGCAGCTGGAAGAGCAACTATGCTATCCCAAGGGCTGCTGAACTAACTTGACTGCTAGCCAGGGCTACTTTGGGGAGATGCCGAGACAGCAATTCCATTGGTCCAGCCTGATATTGTAGGTGCTGAAGACTAGCAGTCCCTGGGGACTAGACCCATCTTCTCAGTTAGGAGGAACTGACCAAAAGTGGAGAAAGAGAGAGAGAGAAAGGCAAGAAGGAAAAGGGACAAAAGGACTGCAAAATGGAACGGCTGGAGAGAAAAGTTGATGAGTGAAGTTGCATGAATGTATATTATACTTGTTGTGGTCCACCGCCAAACTGCCGAGCTGGCAGCAGAGTTGGACAGTGAGGAGGTTGGGGAGAACATGGGCCAGTCCTGGAGTCTGGGGAAGGCTCGGATGAGGGCTCTGTGTTGGAGGCAGGGAAAGGGCCACCTGGGAGATATGTGCTGCCTCCAGAGTCGGACCTCAGTGAGGCAGAGGAACAGGAGGAGCCTGTTCCCAGTGTGCGCATGCACAGAGCTGCCAGAAGGCAAGAGCAGCTAAAACAAAAGGGATGACTTGGGAGTAGGGCTTGGAGATGATTGGCCCTTCCCATAAGACTTAAAAGAGGACCAAAGGCACGTGGGCCTTTGCAGGAAGCAACATTGTTAATTCTGTGCAGTTTAAAGTCTGAAGCTCTGTTTGATTCTGGAATCTGTGTGGCTTTGCCAATTAGGTCTTTGGCAGCGTGTCAAAAGAGATAAAGATGGGTGATTATCAGCCTTACCCTGAAGGACTCTTTACAACTATTTGGGACTCATCTGTGAATGTTTTGGGGATTATTTGTGTGTTTTACTGACTCAGGAAGCCTAGGTCAGAACCACACGATGGAAGGGGGCTGGGGCTGACCTGAGAGAAAGGAAGTGAAAATCCAGAGATGGGTCATTTTCACCCTTAATCCAATATGGGAAGAAGGGACCCAGCTGGCATTTTCAGGGCACATTTCCACTCAAAAGTCAAGATGGGAAGAGGGAGTTGTCACTCATTGGCAAAGCCCTGGTCTCTGGGGAAGGACTGGACAGAAGAGCCTGACAAACATTCTTTCCCCAATGGAAAAGCAGTCGGTATTTGGCTGAGCAGATCTAACAGAAAGTCAAGCCTATTATTCCTTTCTTTTCATTCTCTTTTGATGAGACCAGAAAAGGAGAAGGAAGTAGGAGAACTAGAAGAGGGAGGTCTTTGGAAGGAAGAAATAGGAGGAAACCTGACACCAGGTGAACACTGGGATTGTGTTATATATAGGTAGTCCTCACCTTACAACAGTTCATTTATTGACCGTTTAAAATTACAACGGCACTGAAAAAAGTGACTTATGACCATTTTCATACTTACGACTGTTGCAGCATCCCCATGGTCACATGATCGAAATTCAGTTGTTAGGCAACTGGTTCATATTTATGACAGTTGCAGTCTCCTGTGTCAGGTGATCACCTTTTGCGACCTTCTGACAAGCATAGACAAAGCTAGATTCACTTAATGAGTTACTAACTTAACAACTGCAGTGGTTCACTTAGCAACTGAGGCAAGAAAGGTTGTAAAATGGGGCAAAACTCACTAAACAACTGTTTTGCTTAGCAACAGAAATTTGGACCTCAGTTGTGGTTGTAAGCTGAGGACTCCCTCTATTCCTGTTGTAAATAATTATTACAAATGGCTTCATAGCAAATAGTAAACACAGCATTAAAAAAACCCTCCACTGTCTTGTTTCTCTGTGTCAATTGCCACTCTTTCAAATCAAAACACATCCCTGGTTCAAAAAGAACTTCATCACACTGTGACATAGTTAATAGGTCAAGTTTGTAACTTTTAAACAACACTTTTACTTAGTAAAATTTAATCCTTATAAGCATAACAGTTTGGTAGAAAAAGAGGAAAAATAATAGCCTCCAAAAAGTTTCAGGAAACGTGAAATCCCAAGAAATAAAATGGAATATTCCACTCCTTCCCTCTTTGTCTATATACATTTATAACATAAGAATGCTTTCTTGTGGCTACTTACCAGATTCATGGGGCAGGTCACAATACAGGTGTTGTTTTCCCAACACACACAACATATTAAATCAATTCCAAGCATGCCACATTTCGACTTAGCATGATGTGTGGTCCTAGCTACAGTTCTCCCTCTACTGTCTACTCGTTGGAGAATTCTGGGAGTTCAGTTAGACTTAGACTTAGAACTTAGAATAACTTTATTGTCACTTTGAATGTACACTAATTGGCATACATTAAAATGAAATTTTGTTGCATACAGATCTCAAAGGGTCTTCACCTCTAATATACACTATATAAATATGACAAGATAAATAAATAAATACATACATACATACATACATACATACATACATAGATACATACTACATACATACATAATTATACCCACATATACCCACATATATTATGTGACACGGAAAAAATAACATGGTCTAGTTCGGATATATACATGTACATGGCAAGAAAAACAAATCTTTCTAGTTTACCAGATGCAAGGTAACAAGACACTTCTTAAAGTTACCAAGTTTGAGAATCACTGCTCTAATATACTATTAGTGTCTCTGTAGCAGAAAGAATCTGAGGTCCATAGGAACCTGGGGCCCCAATAGAATCCTTTATGTGTGGAACAAATCTGCTTTGGTATTTTGGGTATGGGAAAGGGAAGGGAAATTGTGACAAGGTTACTGCAGGAATATACTCTAGTAAGTTTCCTATCAATGTAAATTATAGCAAAAGCGGTGCAGAAAGTTAACATAACTTTACTGCATAAAAGGTTAATATAGCAAAACAGCAGCTCCACATCCCCATGAGAAGCCAAAGAATGTGATTGCCCCATTAATCACAGTTTTACACTTCATCACACTATAGTATAAAATATTGAGTTCTAGTAGCCTCAATCATTCACGTTCCATCATGCTGGTCAGGAAACTATAGAAATCTCTCATACACTAAACAACTCCAATGCTCTCTTTGGATGCTAAAAGTAACCCCTCTAAGTCACTGTCAAAATACAGTCTCAGGACACTGTGAAGACAATTTTAGTGTGGCTGTGGTGTTGTGTACAAAAACACATCAGAAACTTGGTGTGACAGTCTGTCCAGTGGTGGGCTTCAAATTTTTTTTACTACCGGTTCTGTGGGTGTGGCTTGGTGGGCATGGCATGGCTTGGTGGGTGTGGCTTGGTGGGCATGGCAGGGGAAGGATACTGCAAAATCCTCATTTCCTCCCAGTCAGCTGGGATTCAGGAGGCAGAGAATAGATGTGGGCAGGGCCAGTCAGAGATAGTATTTACTGGTTCTCCGAACTACTCAAAATTTCTGCTACTGGTTTTCCAGAACTGGTCAGAACCTGCTGAAACCTACCTCTGAGTCTGTCCCATGTCACAATAGTGTTTATAGTTTATATAAATCCTGAAGAGACAGAAGAAAAGAAAATGCTATACTTAGAATTAATTAAGTCAAAAAGAAAAAATAACTAGTACAAAGATTTCAACAATTCCAGTTTGTTTATATATTCATACTATATAATAGAGGGTTCTAGATTGGTTTTATAGAAATTATCAAGGGAAATCTTCTACCTGATCAGTTGCATTAATTTCATTCATTCATATGATAATTGAGAAATTCAATGTCAGATTTCTCAGAATTCTTTAACAGTAGAAAAATTCATATAGCAAGGGAAATTTATTATAAAATTAATGCAAAAAAGCTATTTTCCTTTAGAAAAATGACTTCGAAAAAGTGTGTCTGCTAAGAAAAATGCATACCAAATGTCTATAAGAAAAATATATGCAATCTTTGCAGTCAAATTTTTCAAATGTATAAATTTCTGAACTTTATAAAGAATAGCTTGAAAATATCAATAAAATGAAACATTGACAAAAAACAAAAGGGATAGGATAACCTCTTTGCATTTAATGAATAATATTTTTTTCCATATGGATACAGCAGATGTGATTGTTCTCATTGCTATATCTTTAGTATACTGCTACATGCAAATTTGTATGGAAAAACAATACTAGTCAACATATGATAACCCCAAATCTTATGAACTATCTAGATCAGGGCTGTCAAACTCAAGGCCCACGAGCTGGATTCAGCCTGCAGGATGCTTAGATCTGGCCCACAGGGCTGCCCTGGAAACAGCGAAGGACTGGACTGCAGTGCCTCTGCCACTGAAAACAGTGCTCAGGAGGGCTGCACAGCCCTCCCAGGCTCTGTTTTTGTCCGTGACAGCCCCCTGCAGCCCTCTGCCAGTGAAAACGGAGCCGGTGGGGGGCATTTTCACTGGCAGAGGGCTAGCAAAACAAATTAAAAGCAAAACAAAACAAAAGGAGAAATGTTTCCCCTTTTGCATTTGAGCATCTAAGAAGGGACAGAAAAGGATAAAGGGAAAAGAAAAAGAAGAAAAGATAGAAAGAGAGCAAGGAACAAAAAAGAAAGAAAGAGGGAAGGGGAGGGGAGGGGAGGGGAGGGGAGGGAAGGAGGGAGGGAGGGAGGGAGGGAGGGAGGGAGGGAGGGAGGGAGGAAGGAAGGAAGGAAGGAAGGAAGGAAGGAAGGAAGGAAGGAAGATTATAATGAGAGGGAGGGTCTAAGGGAAGTCTTGCCTTAGCATTTGGCTACCACAGGTGCCCACAACATGAGTGAGTTGTCAAGCTGGCCACATCTACCCTGGCCATGCCCCCGGCCCCCTCAAAGTCAAACACAACCCTTATACAGCCCTCAATGAAATCAAGTTTGACAACCCTGATCTAGATGTTTATCAAAATAGGGATGATGCTAAAGTGCTTCATGTTTTTCCTGTAGTTCTTCTTTAGTTTAGGGTAAACAATGTCATTTAAGTCCAAATTATGAGGAAGTGAATCAATTCAATGCCTTTTTCTAGGCTATTTACATGAACAAGTCTGCCATTAAAAATCTGCTCCTGATGAAATTTCATCATATGGAGTATGATATAGTTCTTGTGTAATCTCAATAAACGAGATTGGCAAATTAATAAATTTTGGCAAATTAATAAATTTATTGCAATAAAGGTTGTATCAGGGGAAAGAGAGAAGAGTGTTTCTGTCTAAAAGTGATAAATATTGTACTGGATAATTGTGAAATATCTCATAATAAATTAGTCTTGAAATTTAAATTGCAATTCTCTCTCATGCACTAAGAAGTAAGGCACAAAACAGGCACTTGGAAAAGTGTAAGAGTTTTCAGGAAAGAAAAGAAACAATCATCCAAGACATGCATAATCTCTAATGAGAATTTTCTCCATATATACCCATACGTACATGTCCTTCTACATCTTTAGCATCTTCAACTATAACATCTCAAAATTGTTAGCCAAGTTCAGACAAACTGTCCTTTTAAACTTCAGGTAACAAAGTTCTGGTCTGGGGCAAGAACTAGGAGAATAAATAAGTATATTTTACCAAATCAACAAATACATCATTTGGGGACAATATTAGGAACTTAAGACTACAATTGAAAAATGTTCACAGCTTCGAAAAAGACAGAACACAAGTATGACAAGAGAAACCGTTTGGGAATATAAAGAAATGAGGTAAATATTTTAATTTCTCACATTTTATCAGGAAATATAATTTCAAGCAAGAAGGAGGAGATTCAAGCTGTGTTAGTTAATGATTTCATGCAGTAGAACCATGAGATACAGAAAAGCAAGGGTTGACAATTTTAGAAATCAAATCAGGCAGACAATTAAACATCAGGATTGTTTTTGTCAAGAACACAAGCTATAAAAATCGGGATACAATAGGAGTCTATCTAGGAGCTTGTACAAAATAAAAGCATTGCAGCTAATACAGTTACTAGTAGAGATGTCAAACCTGATGGTTCTATGATTAATCTGTCTAGAGAAGAAACATGATGGCTTTAAGATCGTAATAGTGTCACTGAATTAACAACAAACTGTTATTTGGATTGCACTGTAATAAAGGGTAATTATTTTCTCTTCATCCAGGAACCTATCACTCATAATATCACTTGAGGTTTTTCTAAACAAGAGCCCTCCATATATTTAAAGACTATATTTTCATGTGGTTTAAGAAGTAGGACCAAATCTATGATTCTAGATGCGGATTCTGGATGGTGTATCATAAATAATAGTATACCATTGTCTCTGAAAACAGAGGGAAAATATTCTCATATGGAGGCAGAAATCAAACTTTGAAATTCACAGAGCAGAAAACTGCAAGACTGGTTACTGCTGGTAAAGAAGAGGGAGTTGGTATCATTTAATTATATCCTATTGAAGCCAGGGGGAGGGGATTGATTAAAAAAAAAAACCAAGAGAAAGTTGGCTGGGGAAGAGAGGAAAAGCAAAACCTATGTTCTTTCTTCATTTCTACTTTGCCAACATGAGTCCAACAGGATGTAAATATAGCGGCTCATTCACTGACAGATCTCTGTAACCCTATTCATTTGTTAGTTTTATTGTATGGTATTATTTTAGAATTAATCACCATTAAATTAATGGATCAAATGTGCTGAAATTATAATGATTACCATATTTGTTTCTCTGGCATATCACATGAACCTTGCAACCTAATAATAAATTTGGGAAACAAGGTTCCAAATCTTCTTCTTGTGCCATGTCCGTCATCGGACATTGGCAATCATGTTGGCAATCCTATTTTTGTCAACAGCTGTATGAAAAAGTGCTGCTGAGTTTTGTCCAAACCAGTCCCTTAGGTTTTGAAGCCATGATGTTCTTCTTCTGCCTGGGCCTCGTTTGCCTTCAATTTTTCCCTGGAGGATTAAGTGAAGGATGCTGTATTTTTCTGAGTGTCGCATCACATGTCCAAAATACTTTAACTTTTGCTTTTTAATGGCTTTGATTATTTCCCTTTGCTTTCCCAGGCGGCTTATCACCTCCTCATTTGTGATGGTTCCAAATACTTTAAAAAAATAATAACATAAAGCTGATTTTCCCAAAGGTGCTTTTTCAGGAGGCAACTGGACTTTCTTGTTTTTCTTTGAAGATGTTTCGCTTCTCATCCAAGAAGTTTCTTCAGATGAGAAGCGAAACATCTTCAAAGAAAAACAAGAAAGTTCAATTGCCTCCTGCAAAAGCACCTTTGGAACAACCATGACCTGGATGGCTGAGAATCTCTAGAGACATAAAGCTGATTTCATTTTCTAGTAATTTATGAGAAAACAAAAGGCCTTCAATGAAACCTTGGGGCAGAGTTTGATAAACTGGCAAACCACATAAAAAAATAATAGATCAGGAAATAAATGTTGTTTCAAAACTATAACTGCAAGTTTAAGTCATCTTTCTCACTAGTGTAGAATCTACACTTGTAAGGGAAAGGCATGAACGATGTTAGCTTGAGAGTCATGAGGATATGAATACTATGGTATTTTGAAGCTATGAAGAAAGAGCTTTTAATCATATCCCAAAACAGGCATGAAAATTTTTCTTTTAGCCAGGATTCATCAGGGTTGGGGGGGTTTAAGGAAGGGGGCCCCTTCAAAGTCCCTAAGAGCAGGGGTGTTATTCAGCAGGTTCTGGAGAACTGGTGGTGGAAATTTTGAATCATTCGGAGAACCAGCAAATACCATCTCTGGCTAGCGCCAGAGTGGAGAAGGAATGGGGATTTTGCAGTATCCTTCCCCAAGAGTGGGGTGGGAATGGAGATTTTGCAGTATCCTTCCCCTGCCATGCCCACCAAGCTGCATCACGTCCACCAAGCCATGCCCACAGAACTGGTAGTAAAAAAAATTGAATTCCACCACTGCATAAGAGGTATAACAGTGAGGTGCTAAGGCCAAAAGGTTCATTTGGGAGACTATGATGGGGATTTTGTTTAAGAGGGAATCCATGTAGGAGGAGGATTTCAGGTAACCCAAAAATGGGGCTGGGAATTACATGGAGCTCATGAGTTGTGTGTTGTCCATGTCTTTTCTAAAATCCTTTTCTAGGATTAGGGTGACATTAGAATATCAATTGACTATTGCTGTTTGATATAATTCTGGTTACATGTTTTGCTCCTCCCAGCCCCCTATTTCCCTCCAACTTTTGGTCATCCTGCACACTTCTGCCATCACCTAATTCTGTCCCACCTACTGTTCCCAACTGACCATCACTGACTTCTTCCTCCTCCTGTTGCTGAGGCATGCCCGGCTGAAGCAGCTGCTGGCCTTTTGTGAGGCCCTTGTGAGGCTTCAGAGAGTGCCTCACAAAGAGCCAGCAGCTGCCTCAAATGAGCCTGTTTATCAACAGGAGAAAGTGTCTATGGAGATTCTCAGTCATTCAGGTCATGGTTGTCCCAAAGGTTCTCTGTAAAAGAAGAGCTGAAGAAGCTTCTTGGATGAGAAGTGAAATTTCTTCAAAGAAAAACTAGAAAGTCCAGTTGCCTCTTGAAAAAGCATCTTTCGGACAACAGGAGAAAGATGTTCATGAGGACAAGCTGAGGTTGTGAGGGTGACCAAGGTAGGTCAGCCAAAAGGGAGAGATGGAGGGAGTTGAAGCAAAGACAAGTGAAACCGGGGAGGAGACATGTGAAGTCCTTTCCTAATAATAGCCGGGTTCTACCTAACAACTGTAACCAAGACTATTTAGAATTGTCAAGGGCCAGCTCAGATGCTGACTTGAATTTAAAGAAGAGACTCATGCAGAACCTGTGGCATGTCAGCCTAAGGAGACACAAAGCTAAGGCTGATCAAAAACAGGCACCACCTGTACAGCTAGAACAGTCAGATAAGAATGATGTAAGATCTCCAGCCCCCACATCCTGCTAGAAGAAAAGTAAGCAGAGTAGAGATATTTCATAAGGTGTCTTGCCAAGCAAAGGAGTAAATCTCTTGATTAGTGACAGATGATAGCAGCTTGATTTAAGAGGCAGCCCTGACCCATGTTCCTTTGCTGGAAACAATCTAATCTCTAACTCTTGTGTGACAATTCATGTGGATTTTGCCTGTGAAATTCTGACAACTGGACTGACTGACAATGCTGACCTAGATTTCAGAAATTTGGCCTGTTTTTGAACTATTCTTCTGCACCCTTCTGTTAAAAAGCTAATAATTGTTCAAGCAAACATCTTTCAGAGACTGTGGTGGAGACTTACTCTCTCAGGGGAGTAAGAGAAACATGAGCCTAGAATCATTCATATGCAGGAAGCAACCCTTACTAATTTCTTATCAGCATTCACCAGTTAGTTATACAGAGTATACTTTAGTCTGGCAAGAGTTTGTCTCAGTGAACATGAAATAAAGGAACTAACAGAATATTTGTAGCTCATGGTTAAACTGTGGAGCCCTTGGTGCTATCTGAACTTGGTTACTTTCTTGCAGACATTTCATTACCAAACATGATAACATCAATGCTAGAAGGAAGTGGGGTTTGCTCTCTGTTCATATACAAGTGACTTGCCCTATCAGTGTTGGCAGGAGTGTTCTTGGTGGTTCCTTGGTTAGGCTATTATTAGCTTGTCCAAGTTGGCAATTCCTTGATATTGCATGATTTGACTGTTGTAATATCTCTGATCCTGAGTAAATTGTGAACTAATATAGCAACTGGGTATGAATTAGTATTTGAAACCATAAATGGGACAATAACTGGTGTTGTTAAGCAGTGCAGTCATGTGATATTTTGCCGAACCATTTTACTTAATAGTAATTCTGGTCCAAATTAGGTGATTAAGGACTACCTGTACTAGCTGACTTTGTAGGTGTTTGTAAGTGATTTATCTAAGGACCTGTCTTTTGCAAAGACTGGATTAAATAGATAAAGATGTGCTGAGCTAGCCTTCAGGTGATTGGTGAGTTTAGCATATTCAGTTGCTTCCTGTTTCACGATTCTAAAATTCTATGAGTTAATCAGTTAATAATTATTAAATTCTTTACTCTTGTGAGCAAATACCAACAAAGTTACTAGAATAGATTGTTCAAAAACTTTATCTATATTCTCAAAAATAGTTTTGCCATACCCATACACATGTGTGTATCATGCTACAGGTAATCCTTGCTTAACAACAGGTTACTTAGCAGCCATTCAAAGTTACAACAAAACCTCCAAAAAGGTACTTACAGTTTTGAAGTTCTGACAGCCACACATTCACCCTGCAATCATGCAATTGCATTTTGGGCACTAGGCAACTAGTTTGCATTTAGGGTCATTTGCAGCATCCCATGGTCATGTGACTGACGTTTAGTGTTTTGTTCCAGTTTCCAGCCTTTACTTCCAGTTTCCAGTAAAAAGATTCCATTGGGTATAATGGATTCATTTAATGATTGCTGCATTCAGTTAATGACCACTGCAACAAAGGTCATAAAATCAGGTGAAGTCACATAGTGATCTTTTTAATGACCATCAAGAGTTTCAACCATAATTTCAGGATTAATTATAATTGTAAGTCAAGGACTACCTATATGTATTTTTATTCCTTCATGCCAATAAATCAAAGGAACAGAAAAGGATTGTTTTGTTTTAAATGGCATTATTGATTGTACTAATTATCCTATTTCTCCTTGAGCACATTATATGAAAGAATTCTGGCATCTTTGACAAAGATTAAGATGTGTGAGACAAAACCATAAATAAATTTATTTTAATCAATAAATAGAGCAATAAAAGGAAAAGGATAATGAATCACTAACCTCTGGGTCATATGAGCCCTGCCAATCTGATGCCTTAAGGCTGATTTTGGAAGGCTGATTATTTACCAGCATTATTTTTCTTACTGGCGTTTTATCTCTGCTTTATAAAATGATTAGAACATTTGCCTCATCTGCTCTCTATCTCTCTAGAAATGTAGGCATCAAGATATACAGTAGATGAGGCTATTCAGCAGATGGGAATCTCTTTAGCTGATGCCTCCTAAATAGTTATGTCAACATGTATTCATGGCCAAAGAATGTTCATAGTTGCTTATCACATTTTGCTTCTTCCAACAACCATATTGATCATCAAAAAAAAAGAGACAATATATTCAAGATCCATATTAAAGTCATACCTTTATTAGCATATGACTTAAGGGTTACCAAATAATTAGCTTTTGAATTACCAAGCAAGCAACTCTTTTCTTTCAATACCAGAGTAGGGAAATAAGAGAAGTTGAGACACTTCTTCACAAGAATACAATCATAGAACTTTCCCTAAAGCAGTCTTCACTATCCTTGAGTTAGAGGGAAATTTTGTCCCTGTTGCCAATTTTACTTACTTTGCTTCTATTGCTTTTATTATTGAAATCACCTGGCTCCCTGTAAGATAATGGGTGACACAGACAAGTGGATTTTGTATACCTTGAGGCTACCCCTAGAATAAGGTAGAGACAATTACTTTAATGCTAATGTAGTTGAGGATGACTCAAGCCTGTCTGACTAATTTGCTTGCAGGACAGATGAACCAAGGTTATGATGGCATAGAAGGACAAAGAAAAAATGTAGTTTGGACATGTTTATACTGTGGTTAGGTACAAAAGAGGAAAATCCTTTAGATGAAATGCTGCAATAATATGCAAGCATACAGATTGGGTCCTATAAAGTACATAGATCATTTTAACTATCCCTCTAAGAGTAAGTAAATAATAGTTAGTGTCTTGGAGACATCAAATTCACTGTTCCAGTCAACTCTATTTCCTTCTTAGGCAAAATGGTATGGTATGGCATGGCATGGAATGGCATGGCATGGCATGGCATAGTATAGCCTTTATCATATACACAACGAAATTGGTTTTGCTTCTCTGGTGCAATCCATAACAGAAAATACAAAACAACAGAAATAGTATAGAGAATAATTCCTATACTAGTAATTGGGGGGGGGGGGGAACTAGTCATATGTTTCCGTAAGTGCTTGGAGGGATTGTTATTGTGTTTAAGAGTCTGACAGCCCATGGGTAGAAGCTGTTTTTAAACCTGTTTGTCCGGCTGGCTATGCTTCAATGTCTTCTGCCCGATGGTAGAAGCGAAAAGAGACACTGGCCAGGGTGTGAATCATCCCTAACTATCTTCCTTAGTCTGCTGAAACAGCGAGACCTGGCAATGTCATCTAGTGGTGTAAGAGGGCAACCGATGGTTTCTTGTGCCGAATTGATCACTCTCTGTAGTGCCTTCCTATCTGCAGCTGTTAGACCAGTATACCATATTATTATACAGTATGTGAGGACACTTTCTACCGCAGACCGATAGAAAGAAGTCATCAGCTATTGTTCCACCTGATTTTTCTGCAGAACTCTAAGGAAATGAAGTCTCTGTTGAGCCTTACTAACCACCAGGGACATGTTTTTAGTTGAGATCTTGACTAATGAGCACTCCCAAGAATTTAAAAGAGGAAACCCACTCCATACAGACCCCTCAATATACAGTGGAGCAGGTTCCTCTCTCTGCTTCTAGAAATCTAGCACTATCTCCTTTGTCTTGCTAGTATTTAGATGTAAATTGTTTTTTGAACACCATATGGATACCTTCTAGACTTCTTCCCTGTATGCTGATTTGTCCCCTCCAGTTATAAGCCCCAACACCATTGTGTCATCTGCAAACTTTATTATGGTGTTAGATAGATTTGAGGATATGCAGTCATATGTATACAGCGAATACAGGAAGGGGCTGAGCACACAGGCCTGAGGGGAGCCTGTGCTGAGCTTCAGGGTGGAAGATGTCAAGAGATCCAACCCTTACTGTTTGTGGACAGTCTGTCAGGAAATCTTTGACCCAGTCACAAAGAGGGGAGGGAAATTCAGGTCAGTGAGCTTTTCAATGAGAATGCCTGGTAAGATGGTATTAAAGGCTGAGCTATAGTCTATAAAAAGCATTCTGACATAGTTCCCAGATTTCTCGAGGTGTCTCAATGCAGTATGTAAAGCAGTGGCGATGGCATCTTCTGTCGACCTATTGCTACTATAAGCAAACGTGTTGATCAAAATTTAGTGGAAGACAGGGCCAGAGGTGTTGTAGAATCAGTCTGTCAAAATCTAATAAAGATGTACAATGTAAATTGAGACAGGATTTTCTTAGCCCAAACTTGGAGCTTATAAAAAGATAAAAAGACCCCAGGCCACCCCAACAATGCCCTTGAAGTGATGTCCCAGTGTCTGGAGGCCGTGCGGGGCTGGATGGGGAGAAACAGGCTCCGACTCAACCCTTCCAAGACCGAGTGGCTGTGGCTTCCGGTGTCCCGATATAACCAGCTGGTGCCATCGCTGGCTATCGGGGGCGAATCATTGGCCCCCACGGAGAGGGCTCGCAACTTAGGCATCCTCCTGGATGCACGGCTGTCTTTAGAAGAGCACATGACGGCCGTGGCCAGGGGGGCTTTTTATCAGGTTCACCTGATATGCCAGTTGCGCCCCTTTCTGGATTGGGACTCCCTACACACGGTCACTCAAGCACTCATCACTTCCCGCCTGGACTACTGCAATGCTCTCTACATGGGACTCTCCCTGGGGTGAACCCGGAGGCTGCAGTTGGTCCAGAACGCGGCCGCGTGGGGGATTATGGGAGCGACGGGGCGCTCCCATGTGACACCTCTCCTGCGTGAGCTGCACTGGCTTCCTGTGGTCTTTCGGGTGTGCTTCAAGGTGTTGGTAACCACCTTTAAAGCGCTCCATGGCTTAGGGCCGGGGTACTTGCAAGACCGCCTTCTGCTGCCAATAACCTCCCACCGGCCGGTTCGCTCACTCAGAGAGGGCCTCCTCAGGGTGCCATTGGCCAGACAATGTCAGCTGGCGACCCTCAGGGGGAGAGCCTTCTCTGTGGCAGCGCCTGCCCTCTGGAATGACCTACCCCCTGAGATACGCACGATAACAGACCTCTGGACTTTTCGTCGGGCCCTGAAAACACATCTATTCCATCTAGCAGGGCTGGCTTGATCCCTTCCTCCCAGTTTTACTTGAATTCGGTTTTAATTGGGTTGTTTTAAATTAAATGCCAAAATTGTTTAATGTTTTTAAATTGTTCTTAAATTTTGTATGTTATGTTTTTTATCTTGGCTGTGCACTGCCCTGAGTCCCGCGGGAGAAGGGCGGTATAAAAATTTAAATAAATTTAATAAATAATAATACTATTGGCATGAATTCCTGAATAACTGAAGTAACATCCCTATCTTTCTCACTATATTTTAATAGCCTCTGAACCCATACTGCCACCAGTACCCTCTCACCGACCAGTACGCTCCCATAGAGAGGGGCTTCTCAGGGTGCCGTCGGTCAAACAGTGTCAACTGACGGCCCCCAGGGGGAGAGCCTTCTCTGTGGGGGCACCCACCATGTGGAACAAGCTCCCCCCGGAGATACGGACAATCCCAGATCTCCGCGCTTTCCGCCGTGCCCTCAAGACGTTTCTATTCCAGCAGGCTGGCCTCGACTAACCTCTTCTAAAATTACTCTTATATTTTTAAATCTTAATCTCATAAATTTAGAGTTTTGATTTTAGGTTTAAGACCAAATTATTTAATTGTATTTTAATCAATTCTTTAAAATATTTGTATTATATGTATTTTATCATTTGTCTGTACACCGCCCTGAGTCCCCCGGGAGTAGAGCGGTATATAAATATAATATAATAATAATAATAATAATAATAATAGTATCTGGCTGGTCCAATGAGGCTGCCATTGAAATTGCCAAAGAAATATTTACACCCCGTTCAAAAGAGACAATAAATTAAGAGGGAAACAAAAAGGCCAGAACATATCATCTCCAGCAACTAACAGCCAGATAAACAGGGTTTAACATCAGGCAAACTATAAAGTATAAAATAATACCCTAATCAAGGAATTACCAAAGAGAAAACTATACCCCCAACCAACACTGGCAAGGCAAACTACTGTATATAAATGAGAAGCAAAGCCCACACTCACTAGCATTAAATATGTTAGCTAGCTGGATAATGAAATGTCTGCTTGTAAACAGCCAATCTCAGAGAGCACCAAAGACTTGAAGGAAACAAAATATGATAGGTAGGTAACTAAAAGCAATATGTTTCCAGCAATGAAATAGCTGATCACTTTGGTAAAAAGTTTGGAAGTTTCAGCCCTTCTCTCCCCCAAATTTCTGGTTTTACATCCCTTGGCCCCACTTATTGCTTTTGGCATAGCTGCTCAGAAATTACTAGTGCTACTACCTAACTTCCAGGGTGTCATTGGATATCCTATGATTTAACTTCAACATATGAAATTGATAGGAATCTGACAGTTCTATTGTTCCACCTCCTATGCCTGCAGTGTCAGTTTAATTTCCTTGTTTTTAGAGTTATATCAATAACACAAGCAATAAATATACTTATTTTTTTAAAATGGAAAATTGTAAACATTGATTCTGTTGCTTTAAAGCAGTTGCATGCAGAACATTCAGCCACAAAAGAGATAAAAATATACAACTGGTCAAAACACAGACTTCATCTGTGGGAAGAATTAATAAGATTATAAGAATCAATTATAAGATTCATGGCAGGTGCAAAATGACTTCTAATGAATCCTCTACTGAATCAGAAACAACTTTGATCAGAAAAGGTGCAAATTTGCATAAAAACATAGTATTTACTGAGCATGTACAGAGAACATAAATATTAGACAGCATAAAGCAGGGCTGTCAAACACGCGGCCAGATGGGTCACGCTCCGGCCACACCCACGCCAGGTTTAGCAAAGGGGGGAAAAGTCACAATATGTCATGTGATGATGCCGTGACGACGTTTGACACCTGTGATTTAAAAGAACACTGTCAGGTGTATAGGACCTGATTTCCAGGGACCAAGAAGCCATGTCTGTGAATAAATGGTGAATGGTGAGTCACTCTTTCTCTCTCTCTTGGGTAAACTTGCTGGCATTTGGGGGGACTCTTCAGCATGAATCATATTCATGAATTACATTCTTACAGGAAAAGGAGTTACATCCAAAAGGGAAAATGAGGACCCAGGTGTACGTTGCCAACCCATGCTTAGAACATAGCTATATTATGAAACTTCCTCTCATCAGCTGTGATAATGTCTGCCAGCATTTAAAGGTATTGAAAGTCAAGTATGCTAATTCATGGAGACTAAGACTATCAGAAGCTATTCATCATAACTGCCAAATCCAACCTAATACAGAGATACTATGCTTCATACATTTTCCATGTAAAAATAATGCTATGGGTTGCTGTGGCCAAATCTACAGAATTTAAAAGGACACTGTGTTTGAAAGGATGTCAACAACAACAAAATACTCCTTTCCTGTCCATGTCCCTGTTCCTGTTACTTCAAAGTACATTTTTTATAATATAGAGCAAAATTGATATTAACCACCCCCATGCCATTTGTATATTGTTCTCATTTCACTCCTACCATTCATCTGTCTTCTTTATTTAGGCAGTGCATTTTATAAAGAGATTTAGAAGATATTTTGCTTCATCTGAACCTTCAACCTTATTCTATTAAGCTGTACATGTTGGTCTTTTTTCAGGCATTCATAATTCTAATTGTACAGAGGAAATACAGAGGCATGCTGTAGTTTCACACCTTCCTTACCACAAGAATGGAAATTAATTACCATAGGATTTAACTATGTTTCTCAAAGCAAGAATATGGGGCACAGCTGAAGCATAACTCAAAGCCATCACCCAATCCAGCAATTTCAATTATCATTACCTGGATATAGTAAAATGCCCAATTCTTTCAAATTCAGAAGACTAAATGTATATACATAAAATGTAGTATAGAATGTAATATTTGAAAGAGATTATTATAGGATCAGCAGCCACATGCCAATTTTTTTTTAAATCGCAGAAATTTCACAATATTGTAGCAATTTTACTCTTAAGATTTTACACAATTTCTCACACATTCTTGTTTTAACTTTCACAATATTTTGGCATTCTCTCCTAAAACTTCATATCTCATTTTTAAAAATTAAGTTTTTTAACTATATAAAAGAGATGTGAAGATGGATGTGTATATGTGTATAATAATATAAAATTACATAATTTATATAATATAAAATTATGCTTGTGGGAGTCATATGGTGCTTGCAAGGCCTCTACTGCCAATCTCAGGCCTATCATGTTTAATTTACAAAAAAGTTAGCAAATGCCTGGCTTTCGCCATTTCAGTCTTGCGTCTTTCTTGCAAATAGAAGGTTTGCAGCTTTCACATTACCGAGAAGAGCAGGTACTTTAAATAAGATTGCCACGCAATTTTAGCTCATCTTTTCTTCTCAGATCCATTTGGGCAGTTAGATAATTTCAGTCTCTGACTTTAATGGTTTTAAGAGACTCTTTAGCTGGTGATGTGCATTTTTCCATTTATTTCAAAATGAGGTTACCCGCTTACTGTGTTTGGAAACTGCTTTACTGGTGTTTCCTGCTTGCCCCCCAAGAGGAAGATCACTGAACTGGAACTGCACTGCTGTTTAACAGAAGAGTCTGCCACAGGAAATGGAGAAATAGAGTACAAATTCCAATAAAGGAACTCCTCATTGGATAACACTATTGGTTGTCCTTTCTAAACTCAGCATTGCTTTCTCTCGACCCTGGTATCTTAATATCTGCTCCTTCTTCACTTCTAAGATACCAGGGTCAAGAGAAAGCAATATAGAGTTTAGAAAGGACAACCAATAGTGTTATCCAGTGTCTGGATTCAAGTTGTTTAATGATTTATTAATTAATAGAGGACAGATAAATCATTAAATAACTTGAATTCAGAAAAACTCAGACAAAAACTTGTCCCATATTTATCCTGCCCCAGCACTATGATCATCATCAGATCCTTTCCAATGTTATTTGTAGAAAATGAATAGCACCATAGTATAGAAATACAGTAAATGCTATACACTTGAAAGGCCCCAGGTTCAATTCCTGACATTCCCTAAAAAGGATCAAGTAGAAGATTGTGGGAAAGGAACCTCTATGTTAAGACCTTTGGTGATCTCCAAATTACAACTGCTAGAATTTGAGAAAATTCCGACTAGGATTCTTTCAGTAACACAAATCCATCTGTTGAAGCACAAACTACTTTATTATAGTACCCTGGGTATTAAAGTAAATGCAAAGGAGCAGTGGGGTGCAATCCAATACATCTATATTTATAGATATAATCTTTATACTGCTTATGATTGAATACAGCAGCAAAATATTGGATCAAAAATGCTTACGATTGGATACAGCAGCAAAATATTGAATCAAATATAATAGCATATTGTGTGCTTACTGAAATCAGAAATGGTGAAATAGTTAAGGTGATACCACAAACACAATAGTATATTGAAATACCAATGGCTACGTCTTTAAGAATAAAATTTACTACCTATGCATTGATTTACTCTGTTATCTTCATTTCTACTTGTTTCCCAAAGCTTTTCTTACCTCCCATTGTTCTTTTACTGTTTAATCAATATTTTTGTCTTTAAATATCAGATGGATAAACTGGCAGCTTTATTTTCAACAAGAACGGTGACTTGAAAAGTGATTTGCTTATCTTAACTCATACATTTCCCCCCACACTAGTTTAGGTGGTAAATTTGGCCAGTGACAGATGATTATTTCTTTTTTCTGCATTCCTCCTCTTTGTAATCTGTCTGTCTGTCTGTCTGTCTGTCAATTGACTGTGGAACAGATTGTGAACTGCTCATGTGCAAGTTCCAGGTTAAGCTAAAGAAAATGAAAGCTAATCAGTTTCCATTAATTAATACTGTGTATTTATCAATAAATCAGGAATTGCTTTGAAGTCTTGAACCTTATTAGATAGAGAAGGAAAGGAACTGTGAAATTAATTTAAAATTATTAAGGATGAATCAGAAGAGAGATGGCTAAAGATGGAAAAACAGAAGAATGAGTAAAAGTGAAAATTGTCAAGAAAAAGAAGCCAAAGCCAAGAAAGCCAAAAATCTCAGGAAGGAAGCAACAGAAGAATCAAGTTACATCACCAAAATGACATATGCCAATGGAAAGAAGTAAATCTACAATCCAATATCAAAAAAGGAGAGAAAAGATTACTACACAATATCCTTAAATGTACATGTTAGCAGGATAATTCTTAGCATCATCCATTACATGTTAGAGCCTGCTGCGTGGAAAAGGATATGTTGGATTTTCAGTCTGGCTTTAGAACAAAAGTTATTATTGCTGATGCATGCTAGATAATTGAGAAAGTGGAAGAATACCAGTATGTGCTTCACTGAATACAAAAAAAGCCTTTAGTTTTATTGATTGTGTCAAGTTGTGGAATGTCTTTTAAAAAATGGGAATCCCAGAACATCTCTATTTTCATACTAAACTTCTATCTACTGGTCAGGAAAGCACAATACAGACAGAATGTGGTGAAACTGACTAACTTCAGATTAGCAAAGGAATGGAACAATGTTGTATACTCTCTCCTTATTTATTCAACTTTCAGTAAGGAAAACTGGATTGGAAGAAGATGAGCAGCATTGTAAAACTGAAGGAGGAAACATCAATAACCTGCATAATGCTGATAATACTGCTCTGATAATTAAAAATGCAAAGGACCTGCAGGCTTTAATATTGCACCTGACAATATTGTGCCTGACCAATACTGTGATACGTGCCATAAATGTGGAACGAGTAGGCTAAAGGCAGACTTGTCCCTTTCACCATGGGTTTACTTTTCAAGTGGCAAAGGCATAAGAAAGAATAGCATCAGCCATCAGTATCATGATTTCTCTGGATGAAATGTGAAGATTACATACACATCAAAACAACAATAGACTAGCATCTTAATAAGACTATATTATTTGCAGCAAAAGGATTTAAGCAAGAGGACATATTTAAGGATGGGGTGATGGCTCAGCAGTTAAGACACTGGACTTGTCAGCTGAAAAGCCAGCAGTCCAGGTTCAAGACACAAGCGCCATGTGTTGGGGGGAGCTCCCATCCTTGCCCAACCTAGCAGTTTGAAAGCATGCAAATGCAAGTAGATAAATAGGTATCACTTTGGTGGGAAAGTAACAGCGCTCTGTGATGTCATGCTGGCCAGATGACTGGAAATGTCTTCAGTCACCACTGGTTCAATGGCCTTGAAATGAAGATGAGCACTGCCCCCTATAGTCAGCAACAATTAGCGGAATAAAATCTGCAGGGACTCTTTTACCTTTACATGGTTAAGAACTCTGGTTCCTTATGGATTAAACTAGCAGCTCTATGATGCAAAATTTTACAGCTTAATAGAGGGGAGATTATGAAATCATTTCTTTTTTAGTATTCGGTATTTGAGCAAGACAAGAGTGGAAACATTTTGGCATGAAACCTTTACTTTTATGCCTGGACATGGTTTGTGATGTTGTAGGGATGTGCACAGTTGAAAAACTAATATTTTCAGCATGCAGGTTAATAATTTATCTCAGTCTAAGCTATTTTGCAGAATGACTAATAAGATACAGTAGAGTAATATGCATTATCCAGAACTCTCCAGAAAATAGCAGATGTTTGAAAAAGGAATAGTAATAAATAATAATAAAATACTGTCTGCTTTTTAAACAATAAACAACATGAACATACAGCTAAATAAATCTGAATGGAATAGACCTTCAGAAATAATCTGAGAAGGATGGATGGTTGGAGAAGATGCTGGTCATGAAAGAAAATTGCCTGGGAATTGTTGGAAATACCTTACAAGAGAGAAGCATCTGTAGGTTCTCAACCTTATAAATATTCAACAACCATAAACAATCAGACTTTACTGTCATCAATGACGACAGCTGATTCTTTTGGCAGATTGTAAGGACATCAAAAACAGACTAAGAAAGTCTCAGTGCTAACATACATTGAGATTGATTGGTTCTTAATTGAAAAGTAGTTTACTTGCTGGAATTTCTGTACTCTTTCATCTTAGTAAATCTTGCCAAAGGCAGGTTTGTAGCATCATACTTGGGGAAAAAATCACTTTCAGTTCAGGAAGTTGTCAAAGCTTGACAGCATCTACTTACAGGATTTAATTATACATCTATTTGGAAAATAAAAGTTTGCTCTTTAAAATAACCCCTCCTAAAGAACTTGTCATATCCTACTAGCATTAATGTGAAATTTCAATTCATGTCAGGATCAATAGATCAATTATCAGTAGAAAGGTCAGAGTTAAACCTTCCAGCTTCCAAGCTTCCATTCTCCTCTAGAAAACTGGATGGCTTTTCAAAATTGGTGTGGTGTTGCAGGGTAGAGGCCAAAAAAAAAAAGGTCATATCCTATTCTGGACTTCACTCAAGAATATTTAAAATGATTTGTGAAAAGAAGGAAAAAAAGAAAAAAAGAGCAAAGCAAAATGCAAATAAACAAGGGATAAGCAAGATACTCATGCTGATGTTGACACTGATGATTCCTGATTGTCTGTAAAAATAACAGTAGAGTTTTATAAAGCTTTCTTCTATTTTCCTTCCCCAAAGCTGACAATCTGTATTTATTAAATATGGTAAATGGTGACATCTACTGGAATTTTCTGCACCAGCCAATATAATTTCAACAAAATACTATATTTTATGCATTTAAATGTAAAACTGCAAAGTAGCTTTAAAAAATAAATAACCAGAATTAATCTATTTATCTGGATCTCTTTAGTACCCTTAAAAATAGACAGAGATAGAGACCAAATATTGCCATAATGACACATTTTTTGTGAATGTTCACATAGGAAAACCCCAAACTACATAATATATGGGAAGAATACCAGGGGCAATCACCAGGCAATCGCCAACTTATTCTGAAGGCGGATGAAATATTTCTCACTTTAAACTTAATTTTCCTTTAATGTTCCTTTAATTACTTTTATAATATTACTTTTGTCTCATTGTGGCTTTTGTGAGTTTCCAAGTGAAGGGTGCTTCAGACTTGCAGGACTCTAGTTTTTACTATATTTTCAAATTCCAGTTACAATTTAGGCATACTATTTAGAATGCTTATTTTACTAGACAGGATTCAAAGAGAGACAGAAAGGAAATAAAAGAAAGGGGATAAAAATTGCTTGCACCATGGGTGTCAAACTTGATCGTGTCACGTGACATATCATGATGTTTTTTGCCTTTGCAGAGCCAGGGTAGGTGTGGCCTGGTCGTGACGCATCTAGCCTGCGGGGCCGCCAGTTTGACAGCTCTGACCTTTACCCTGTTTGATTAGGGCCAGTAAAACCTAGGGACAATTCTAGATGCTAGGAAAAAAATACTGAAAATACTAATTTTTCACATCTGGTGATTGCCTAGCAGCCCATATATGGTAACCATAATCCCTAGCAAAACTTTCACTTTTAAAGAAGGTTGACTAGCAAACCAAGTATTTTATTATTATTATTTTAAATTTTCATTTCTGTGCCGTTTTATCCATCACAGGTAATTAATAGGCTTGGTGGGAAAGGCAACTTGATCTCAAAACCACATTACCACATGACAAAAACATGTGAGCTTTGGAATCTTTCCACACATACTTAAAATCGGTGTGTTCTTTTCTGCTTATGTTTTAAATACACCCAATATTCTGTACATTAATCATATAACAATGGTGGAAAATGCTTGAAGGACTGACGATTGTACTGTATTGCCTGATCTTCCAAAAACCCACAGAAGTTTATCCAAAGATGAGATGGCATCGTTGGAAGAAGCAAGGCCATTTATTTACTGCTGTTAAAGGGGAGGAAAAGAATATACCATTTTTATTTTCACATTTAATTTGCCTACCTCAAAATACAACCCCCCAAAACTACCAGTAATATTCATTACAGTGGTGAAATCCAATTTTTTTTTTACTACCGGTTCTGTGGGCGTGGCTTGGTGGGTGTGGCAGGGGAAGGATACTGCAAAATCACCATTCCCACCCCACTCCAGGAGAAGGATACTGCAAAATCCCCATTCCCTCCCCACTCCTGGGGGAAGGATATTGCAAAATCTCCATTCCCACCACACACTTGGGCCAGCCAGAGGTGGTATTTGCCGGTTCTCCGAACTGCTCAAAATTTCTGCTACCGGTTCTCCAGAACCTGTCAGAACCTGCTGGATTTCACCCCTGATTCATTATCAAAATGACCAAATACTGATTTTGGTTTCAGATCTATAGGATTTTTTTAGGTGGGAATAGATTTGTTTCCTGGATGACTGATTCCATTCTTTTAAAAAGAAAGAAAGAAAGAAATATACAAAATATACCACCCAAACCTAGTCAGTCTTGGGGACTAAGAAACTAGACAAGCCTATAGATTGCCTATGCTTGCTTCACAGCAACAGTTGGTTTAACACAGTGCTTCTCAATTATTTTCTGTCATGCCCCCCTAGGAAGAAGAAAACATTTTTCGCACCCCCTGCGCGACTGTAAATAGTATCATTATTAGAAAAAGGTCTGTTCTCCTTGAAAGGGAGGAGCATGCGCAGTCACATGTACTGGCTTAATGCTCACTATCGATGCAAATGTCAGCAGTGGTTTCTTTAGCAAGTTTGATTAATTGGGGCAGTGTTATGTTTCACAGGAGAAGGTCATTGTCAGTCATTTGAGCATCAATTGGGCGCACATCCGTCGGGCAACAAAGTAAGTGTGGACGGACGTCCCACACTAAAGATGGCTCCGACAGGCTCGTGTCACAAGGGTTTTGGACAGCCAATCAGATGCCGAGGTCAAACATGCCCCCTTTTATGGAGCCTCGCGCCCCCCCTGGGGGGCGCGCCCCACTATTTGAGAAGCACTGGTTTAACACAAATATCATAGTGATTTACACACAGAATAAAAGGGTTGGAAGGGAACGTTTTCTAGTCCATCCTCTTACCAGGGCAGAAATGCTCAGATTGTCCCAGACACATGGCTGTTCAACCACCAATGTTAGAGCACCCATGACTTCAGGAGGCAAGCTGTTCCATTGTGTAATAGCTCGCACTGTCAGGAAATTCCTCCTTATTTCAAGTTTGGATCTTCCCACTGGGTCTTGTCCTACAGTATAGAGAATAAATCCACATCTTCCTTTCTGTGACAACCCTTCAAATGTTGGGAAATTGCTATTGTGTGTCCTCTTCATCTTTTCTTGTGGAAAGTTTTAGAGTGGATCTTACCCAAGTCAATATTATCACTAGAACTATTAAATAAACCCATACATAACTCACTGAGAAAATGAGTTTGTCCCTTGCAAATGTGTAACAGCAAGGCTGCAAACTTGTTAAATGAAAAGAGTTTCCTAGCAACCAAAGTTAATCCCATGTATGCTTAGTTTAATTAATTCTAGGAGTTTTTGCTGTAAGGAGGCTGATCTATACTGTTTTGTATATATGCTTGTTTTGCTGTTCACAAAACTCCATCCTATTTGCTTTATGCCGTTTTGTTTCATCAAGCCCATAGATTTGATATATTAAGACTGTATTTATTCTCCTCTACTTGTTTTTGTGAAATGATATGTTTATCTGAGAAAAGAGGCAAAGGAGTGTGTGAATGGCAAAGTACAGACTGCATAATTGTAATTATAGAATGAACTGAGAAAGTGCTCAAAATCTTAGTTTTCTTTTTCAAAATTGTAAATTCAACTTTATTAGCCCAAACAAATTGGTTCATTGCTAATACTTACTTTTCTCACAAAGTTCCTGTATTAATCATTTTCTTCATGTAATACCATAAAATGGTTTGAGGGGGGAAATGTAGTATTGAGAACTGTTACTAAGGCAAAGCAACAAGAAGCACTTTGGTCTAATAGTTAAGGCTAGAAACCAGGAGACTGTCAGTTCTAGTTCAGCCTTAGGCATGAAAGCTACCAGGGTGACTATGGCCAGTCACTCTCTCCTAGCCCATTTGACAAGCTGGTTGGTCAATTCTTGCAGCAACCAATTGCTCAGCACTCAGGTGATCTGAAAAAGTAGACCCTGCACAATGCTAGGCGGGAAAAAAAGGAAAATTACAAAATCCAGAAGATACATTTTGCAACAGATGAAATAAGCCAATGAATGGCAGGAAATGACCACAGCGGCTAATTCGCTTATGTTTGATCATGCTAATCTAAACATGCTCCATGTGTTTAAATATAATTACAATGGGGAATTAAAATTATGCAGAAAAATTGCATATCTGTCATCCCAGAGTTTATTTCTATAGGGTTTCACAGTATGATTTAGAAAGAGCCACCAAGTCTGTAACTACTGCATAAATAGTAGTTGTATAGTTAAATGAGAGCTTTAACTAAACAGGATCATTTAGACCTTGTACAACATTGTATTTCTCAACAAAGAATAACAGTAAGGTATGGTTCAGAAAACTTTTAGAACCCTTGTGTATTGCAACACACACAAATCTTTGTAATGAGTCTGTTGATTTTATTACCTGGATCTTTCAGGCGAAAGTACTTTTCCAGAATCTTATCACCATCCCATGAGATCTAGCTCTACAAAAAGAGACCAACTGAGAGTGCAATAATTATTAGTGCTACAACCATATTGTAGGAATTGTGATGTCGGATACTGCAGAAGAGACATAGCTTTTGAAGAAAGAAAAGAGAAAATGAAGCCATTTAATACTGATTAGCTTTTCCAAATGATATTAGCAAGAGAGAGTTCATAGGAGTTTAGTTCATTGCATCAAGCTAGCTCATTGGAAAAAATTGTCATAAATAAATCTTAATATTGGAAAGATCTTAAACTGCTACTCCTCAATGCCATTTTAACCCCATCTATATTATCTTATATGGTGTGAATCAATTGTGCTTTATTTCGCAAGTCATGTTTAAATAAACAATAGGTATTTTGTGAACTCACAACTACACTGAATGTACATCTAAACTGGGCACCCATCGCTACATGTTCATGCAATGGTTCTTGCACAATCAAATCATCTACATGTACATTATTGTACGTGTGAAGATGTTCTTTTTCAGGTGTGCCCCTCCACATGCAGAGGAAGAATTTCCGATGTAGTGAGATGGGACATAACAAAGGAATCAGAGGTTTCATAGCAATATGAATGGCTCAATCGGTTGTGGTTGCCATTGTAGTAACACAGTGCAGTAAAAAGAAAATCATTTTCTTCCAGTGAAAACTGAAAACAGCAATCACTCAGCAGCTAATCTGAAGCTGCCTTTTAAAATGTTTACTTCAAAAACCTTTGAGAGCAATAGTAATGAAAACACTTGTTTTGATATGTATTGCACTGTGCTGAAAATAAAGACATTAAAAACCATCCCCTAATTCTTGGTTCAGATAATTAAAATTAGCTTTCCCAGCACTCAATGTTGAATCACTGAATTATCCCCAATAATATGCTAAGCCGCAATAAAGGATTAAAGAGAATACGCAAGTCACCATCTCCCCCTCCCTCCCCCATGTGCCTCAGTAATCAAAACCAGTGGTTTATTTGAGGATTAGCATGTCATCCAAAATGGCCACAATAGAACTGCCTGCAGCCTTGAAGCCTCCAGGACACCTGTGGAAAAGCCGCTGGTAATGATACTGCAGTGCTCACTGCTCAAATGAGAGAAGCCATGAGATATTTCTTTCTAATCAGTGTCAGATGGAGATTATTTTTATTTTTACTACTAGAGTTCTGCCCTTCCCTTTCCTGCAATCACGCACACACATCCCTACTTTCCATCCCATCTGGCTGAAGCTGATGGTTTAATATCCATCCTGGTATCTTTTGATACCTTTATTTCAGGCATGAACTCAGCAGGTGATTTAGTAAAATGATCAGGATGGAGGCATAGTGAATATTTAAAGATATGCTAAGTGTTATTATAAATAGCTAGAGGAAGAGCTAAGATATTAGAATCTACAACTTTCAAGACTTCATTCCCTCCCAGCCCGAGTTTTACTCATTTCCATTTTATGGAAAAGAAAAAGAAAAAGAAACAATTCACTGAGAAGGCTGATCTTTGAAAAAAAGATTTAAATAGTTTAATCCTGCTTTTTTTGGACCAGATAGGATAATTTTCCACCTCATGGCTTCTTTAAAAAATGTCAGAATGATATATAAAGCAAATGAGTGCTAAAGTTCAAATGCATTAACAATGCCTGAAAGGGATTTGTTTCACCTGCATAAAACTTTTGGGGAAAAAATATAAAAAAGAGAAGCTATATTTTCTGAGTATAAAAGAGTACCTAAGTACTGTTTTCTAAAAGATGTTTCATGTACCATTATGTATTTCAGATACTGAAAGGAATTAAACTTAGCTGAATATGAAGACTATAACAAGTTATAAATTGGCACAGAATAATTATATAAGGGGTTTCACATGGGGGGAAAGAGTCTGAATCTCAAAAGCTTCACTTTCATTTTTTCCCTGTGCTGAGAGCACAATTTATTCTTGAAAACTGCATAAAGTAGGAAAGTGTTTTAGGACAGATGTGATTTCTCAAGGAATTGAATTTGTAAAGCAATCTGAAGTACAACTGAGAAAGGATATATATCTTACAGTACCATAATGCATAATGTAAATTCTCACATTTTTCTCTTGCCCAGATGTATTCAATCAGAACTACCAATAGTGGCCAGGGATAACAAAAAGTGATTCTTCAACATACTGGAAGAACTAATTTGGACATAGCTGAGTTACAGTATGCTACAAGGAGTCTCCAATTCAAATTCTAAATCAACCACTTAACCCTTCATTAACTAGAGTACACTGTGTTGATCTATAATACGGTTTGATTTTGGCTTTATTTATTGCCACTGAAGCTTGTAAACCATGATATTACACATATTACCCTATTTGACAGTTTCATAATTCATCATGACCTTTTAAAAAAATGATTGGCATGACCTGAATTCAGTTTTAATCTAAGGTATTTTAGACCAACGGTTCCCAACCTCTGCGGACCAGTGGTGGCAGTGAGTGGTGCCGGCAGTGGGGAGGGGGTAGGAGAGAGGGGATGATTTTGCGTGTGCAACCTAATCCCACACATGCACAAGTGGAGATTTGTGTGCTCACTCATCACTTGCATGGCCCATTTCTCAACAGGCCGTGGACCAGTACCGGTCTGCAGACCGGAGATTGGAGACCCCTGCTTTAGACAAACGGAAGGAAGTATAGGCTACTATAAATATTTTGGAGAAATATAGATAACAATTGTGTTATTTTTCAATTGCTAAAGATACATTTAGTTAATAAAGCAAGATCACTTCTTTTTTTAAAAAGTCTATATTTCTAACCACACTTGAAATCTTTTTTTGTTTCCCTTTTTCAATAAAATATGTTGCTGAGTAAAAACAAAACAAAACAGATAATCCTGAAATAGTTACAGTCCCTGATCTGGAAAAGGTGACTGCATCAAATGCTAATTGAGTTAATTAACTATAAATCATTGCTCTCACAAAATGTTCTCACCAGCTGGACTATTAAAAATTATTTGCAATTGGAGGAATAAGTACTTTGCTTGGGAAAACAACTAATGGCCATAGTTTTTTACACTCATTTATCAGACATTGTGGTGAACAGATACAACACAAACTATGTAAAAATATTTCTAAAGGAAGCCCTTTATTAGATTCTAGTTTCTTATCAATTAATTTCTCACTCATTATAATTATTAATTTGAATTTTATATGAAATTTTATATGAATTTAGTATAAAACATTATACTAAAACTAAAACTGATAAATCTTTATTATTAATTCATTAACATTTTGAGAATAGATAGAAAACATTGAGACTTTGCTTAATTTTTTAACTATTACTTACTTTTGAATATTTAAAGTCTTACTAAATGATAGTATACCTTTAACACAGTAGAACTCTGCATGAATGTTGAGATTTTTTAAAAAAATATCAAATCTTGAACAATGTCAGAAAACTGTATTTTAGATTCTGGGGATGAGTTTATGACTATATCATCCATTTGCTTTTACTTTATTTTAAATCAAGTTAGAGAAAAAATTCTCATTGTTCTCATGAGAAACCTATCTGCATTTTATTCTATACTTAAAGTATACTTAAAGTATACTTAAAATACTTAAAGTTATTTGAATGTATATATAATGGTATAAAAGCACAAGATTTGTTGGAACCAGAACGCTTAGATTTACCAAAGAAACAGTGTTTTCTAAGTCAAAAGTGCAGAATAGCTTATTAATTATAGAGAAGTAATTTAAACTTCTAATGCCAACTGAAAGGTCACACGGATTCTTCAATTAGACAAAACAGCACACAAAACAATGAATAGAATTTCTAACAATTCATTAACTGGAACTGTCAAGTTTAGTCTTCTTCCCCTTCCCCCAACAGTCAGCTAAAATCTTGTCAATGGCACATTCCCCAAAAGTTTTATCTTTTTTTAAAAAATTGTTTTTGCTATTATTTTGTGCTTTTTTAAAAAACAAAGCTATCTGTTATTTTTAACATTTTAATGTTTATTCTTGATTTTATTGAATTTAAGTTCCAGAGTCATTCCAATAGTGAGATGGGCAGCATATAAATACATAAAATAATAAAACAATGCTGTTTCCAAAAATGTAAATTTAAATATATCAGATCCAATATAGTTTGGGGTAGTCCTCACATATATAAAAGTACTTGACCATCTTTAACAACTGTTATCCCTATTTGTTACATACTGTAATTATCAAATTAAATATCAAACAATTCTTGTAGCAACTTTTCCAAGTAATCAAATAAAAGGCGCATACAGAAAATAAATGTCAGGAAAAGGGCTACCATACCATATTCTTGTTGTTTTTGCCTCTATAGACCAACACTGTTCTTTTAATATTCTTAATCATCAGGAAAGCAATATAAAAGTAGATGTACCTCTTTTCTCAGAGGCACATATTTATGCTTTGAGAAGTAACAATTACTGAAATACATGAGTTTAATAGTCTATTTAGAATTTTTTTTAGGCTTATCTATTTAACAATGAATGTATGGATCAATGAATTTGTCTGAATGTTACCTGGTAATTCAGAAAATAATCCAATTCAGTTTGGAAAGTGCTCAATAGCTAATCCAAATTTTGATTCAAAATATAGAGGTTTGGGCCTCTTGCTTACTTTCACTGCAAATCAACCAGTGTACGTATTGTTTCTGTCTGACAAAATTGGATGGAATGTGCAGTGTTATTGCATTCCTTACGCAGAAGCCTGTGAAATGTCAATAAAGTATAAAATCTTTTTGAATCAGTGGCCTTTACATTGTGACCTTTAATTAAAAAAACCTGGCAGTATTTTCTGAAATTTATGGGCATACTTGCCATGCTAAGAGGATCAAGGAGTTAAGTTAATGGGTTGAAGGGGGTGGGGATGCCACAAATTTTACCCTTTTAAGAATGTTTGGGGGGTTTTTCCCCTAGGCAACTCTTATAGAAATGTCAGTCACTTTCCCTAAGAGATTTATGAGATTAACCTAGTTTGCTAAAGTAAACAGAATATTCTTTTCTGATTGGTAGATTAATAATTCTACCAATAGGTAGATTAATAATCTTTCCTTTTCCCCCTTTCCCAATGTACCTTATGTGTTACAGTTTCATGCCTCTTCTAAAAAAAGAAATGAGAGCAAATTAGAATGTTGTTATAGAATTGCCTGTTGAGACTCAGTAAAAGCCAAGTAGCATCTGAAACAGCACTAGTCTCTGCAATATCTTCAGACTCTCTTGGGAATTTTAATCCCTGATCTAGAGCATATTAACTCTAAGCAGCAGCACCACTACCAAATAGAGCAGGGGTGTCAAACTCAAGGCCCACGGGCCAAGTCTGACCCACGGGATGCTTAGACCTGGCCCACAGGGCTGCCCTTAAAATAACAAAGGACTGGCCCATGGTGCCTCTGCCAGCGAAAACAGGGCTTACGAGGCCCACACGTGGCCATCCCAAGCTCATTTTTGCTGGCAGAGGGTTGAGGGTTGTAGGAGACCGTCCCAGCCAAAAACAGAGTTTAGGAGCCCGTTTTCGCTGGCAGAGCGGTTGGGCCACCACAGATGCCCCCCAACACAAATGACATCCTGCTGGCCACATACACCTGGCCACCACCACCCCCAAGGTCAAGCACAACCCTGATGTGGCCCTCAATGAAATCAAGTTGGACAGCCTGAAATAGAGGGACGGGTCTTTGAATAGTGGAAGAGTTTTAGAAGACAAGGTCAAGCTCTCAGGATGCAGAGAACTACTGTGATAAGGGAAGGGAAGAAGATATCAGAAATAAAAATTACAAATTGACTCTGCTATAAAACGAACAGAAAAAAATATTGCTGCAATGAGCAGGTGGCAGCCATGACCAGGACGGACTTTACCTAATTCTGTGTTGTGCAGCAATTACACTCTTTCTTGGACAAGATGGCTCTACTATCAGTCATTCATGCATTGATCATCTTCCGATTGAACTACTGTCAATGCACTCTACATGGGGTTATTCCTGAAAAGTATCTGCAAACTTCAGCTGGTGCGCACCACACTGGGTGCTTGAAGACATATATAATACTCTTGCTGTATTGGGTACCAGTTTGATTCTGGGTCCAATTCAAGGGTATCACCTATAAAGCCGTGCATGGCATGGAGCCAGGTTACTTATAGAACTCGCTTTGTTCCATCTCATCAGCCAGTCTCACTTGATCAGGCAGGGAAGGTATGTTGCAGACTCCTTCAGTCAAAGAATTTTGAGTGGCAGAGTTTAGGAAGAGAGCCTTCTCTGCTGCTGCCCCAATATTGTGGACCATCCTTCTCCCAGAGATGGGGAAAGTCCCCAATCTCTTGACATTTCACAAAGGGGCTAAATCTTGGTTCTGTGCCCTTGTGTGGGAGGCACAGAAGACTATGCAACTGTGTGGCTGGCTAATCCCACAAGAACCCCCTCTCTTAGGATTTTTTCCCCCATCTTTTAATGTTTGACATTACTCTATAATTTTATTTTTTTAAATGCTAATTTAATTTTAATGTTAATTTTAATATGTTGTCTTATTTATTGATATTACATTGTATATTGAGCAGAACCCCACTATGAGGGAGATGGGTGATTTAGAAATACAATATATAAATTAATAATAAATAAGTATCTTACTGTCTTTGGACCCACATACTAGGTTGGGTAATTCTTTCTCTAATATCCTAGTCTATCTTGGCTTTCAACCTTGGTTGACTCTTACCTCTCTTTCTCTCAATTCCTGCAGTTCCCCAAAATAACACAATGGTTCCTCCAGGCAAGATATTGGCATTTTCTTAAAAAAAAAAATAGAAAACCTGCAAATGAGTTATGGGTGAAATTTTGTTGTAGTTGTGGTTTTTGTGTTGCCCAATTTGCAAAGTGTGCAATAGAGTATATGATGGATGTGGGACATACAGAGCAGAGGGGCATGCTCCAATACTATCAACTCTGAATTAAAACACCCTCTGATATATTACTTCAGCTTCCTTCTCCCAAGGCACCAACTGAAAAATGCTAGCAGAAACATTCATTACAATTAGAAGCTAGAGTTATCAATCATGGACTATGTCTTTACCATTTCAATTTATACTCCATCTTTCTAGCCATTAATGACCAACACTGTAAGCATAATTTCATTATATGGATGAAAATAATGGTCAATTAAAATGAAGAAAACATCATTTCTTACAGAGATAGTCCGGGGAGAAATATATCACATTCTGTTCCTGTCCTACTCTGCATTGGTATTCAGATTAGGATTTCAGATGTTCTTCAATTTTGATAGTTCAAATATTTTGTCAATGAACTTTATGCAAGATTAAACTCAGAATTTAGTTATACCCAATGAACAATTTTATTAATGAACTCTTGCTGGATTGTAAAGAATTCCAAATCTGAATCATGATAGGGGGTGGGATCTTTCCTCTTCGCACTGGGTAGACCGGGCCAAAGCTACACTGGCCTGAACTTTCCTCTTCGCATTGGGAAGACTAGGACGGCCCCATGGGCCGCATCCAGCCTATGGGCCTTGAGTTTGACACCCCTACAATAGACTATTTGGGAAGAGAAGATAAGTTGCAACTGAATGTCTGAGAAATGGGATTTTATTGCTTGCATAAAATGTATGCAATATACTTTGCTGGGGAAATTTAGACTTGATCTATTGTATAAAAAGTTCATTGAAACTGTAAAGTGAAAGATTTACAAACATGTCCCATAGATAAATACTGTATATTATAGTTATTGACCACAATATAACTATCAGCAGTGGACAGAACAAAATAAAAGTTACAATTCACCTATGTGATCAAAATACCCCTAATTTTGTAGACAGTGTAACAAAATACACATATTTCCCAGCTCCCAAATCAATGTTTTAACTGTATTCTAAAATACATTCTTTTCAGAATTTTGCAATGTTTTTTGCCTCACAAAAATATGCAGGGGTATGTTTATTAAAGAGTACAGCCACACCTCATTTAGTGGCTACCTCATTTTAGCAACCATTCACAATTATAATGGTAATTTTAAAAAGTAATTTTTCAACCAATGTGCGCATTTCTGACCAAATTTTGTGGCCCTGACAACCAAAGCCTTTAATGTGAAACTGATTAGGTCTGGTCAGTTTCAGGCAGTAGCTGAGGTGCTGAGGATTCTAATGGACTAATTAAAGCACAGAGTTGAGCTTGTTAACTTGAGGTTAATGCTTTTAACAGAGGTGCTGTTCTGGTGGGGAAAAAGCAGCTCAGGAAGAGAGCTCTGCACTGTGAGGGGGCAAAAAAAGCAGGGAATCATGTCAGGCACAGGACACTCTTTGAGTTAACTATCTGAATGAGACAGCAGCAACCACTGATCTTTGCAGTCATGTGCTTAGTTAGCAACCATTTCACCTCAGATTTTCCCATTTTGTGAAAGATAAAACTATGAGGGTTTTTTTTTACTTATAACACCCAATAATACTTTTACTAAAACATTACTAAAATGTTCTTACATAAGAACATTTCATATCAATAGGAATGTTATATTGATATGAGGAAGACCAACACTAGGATACCAATTTCGGAGCAGCATATTTTAGAGGTCATATAGAACTCAGTTGCTTGACAGCAACTTTAAATGTATATGAATGTTATTCTGCTAGAGAGAGGTTCCCTGAGGATAGGCTCCAGCATGAATTCGAAAGCTCGCAAGACTAAAGCTCTGGTTCTGTGACGGATCCAGATTGGATCCTGCAACATTATTCTGGGACACATATATTTGGTTTCATTTATGAATTGTATGTATTTTTCAATATGTTCTTCACTATTTCAGAATTTTAAATCAAGAAAGGTAAATTCATCCTTTCTGGCTGAGAAAGATCCTGGGACTTTGTGTTGTCAATTAATTAATGCAACTTAGTCCTCAAACCTTTTATTTGGATTATAGCCAACAAAATTTATCATATTGTGTTCAGCTCTCATATAAAACTGGAAAACACTGCTTTTTAACAGCTGTTTTATTAACATGAATATTATCTGTCACTGCTTTGGACTCAAACATTTTTTAAAAAAAACATTAGAATTATTTGTTCATTGTTTCTTAGATATTTTGAGGTATTGTAATTTTCCAACTGCATAATGCTGCATTAGTTTGTTATCGTACAGTGCCTTCATTCTCTACTCAGGAAAAAATCTACAGCCTAGTTTTCACAAACAGCAGTTGAACAGGCAATGCTGTGTCTACATTAGTCCACACCACTTAAAGCTGCAGTGGGAAGCCAACATGATTAAATGAGCCTCTATACAAAAACACAGTTGCCTGGATGTTGAGAAATCGCACTTCAGAGACAGCCTAGCTTTTTCTTTAGTATGCCAATTCTTATCTACGTGCAAAGAATTAATTGAAGGAAGTTCAGTCATGTTTATTTCATTTCAGCATTGTTTTCAAAGAGGGCTATCTATGAAGAAATGAATAATGTCTGACCATTCTAGAATCTCTAATTTTATACATATTCATCAATGCCAATTATTACTTGATGTTACAATCATCAAGTGATGATGACAATACCATGTGTGAAATCCCTTTCCATTCTTAAAATATGAAATATTTTGGGCATGCTACTTGGGATCTCTGTCTACAGGTAAAATGCTTTGCAAGTGTCAAGTTTAATTTCTTATTTTATTCTTGTAAAAATCTTTGAACATCATGCTTTGATGAAAAGCATGTAAATCCAATATTACTTAATATAAAGTATCTATGAAGATTCTGAGTCATCCAGGTCATAGTTGTTTCAAAGGTGGTTTTTTATTTTTTGAAAAGAAAACTGGACTGATTTTTTTGAGGAAGTCGTCTTCCTCAAAAAAGAAAAATAACAGTCCAGTTTGCCTTTTCAAAAAATAAAAACCACTTTTGATTAATACAAAATACTTAAACACAATTTTTAAAGTTATGTCAATCTAACTCTGTGTCAGGTTTTTTAACTTTTATGTTAAAATGAAGTAGCAGCAGTGCTCATACAAGGACTATATTAACTGATGCATAATTACCACTGTAGCAGACCTGTTTTTCGGGAGGGGGGGATGATTAATACTGTATTTTCAGAGTATAAGATGTACCGTAGTATAAGACGCAGCTTAGTTTTGGGGGAGGAAAATAGCAAAAAAACCCACCATCTGCCTACCAGGTGTTCATCTGGCTAGCATCCTTCGTCTAGTCAGCTTTAGCACATTAGTTTGCTGGTTTTGATTGTGCGCATGCGCTTTTTATCCCCTGCTTGGGCATAAAAAACAGCTTCTAAAATACAACTGATCTTTGGAGAGAGAAGCAATGAGAAAAGCAGGCAAAGCACAGAGATTGCTTCACTGAAAAAAAGCTTCTAAACTACAACTGAGAGTTGGACAGAGCAGACAAACCACAGAGATCACTTCACTTGCTGGTTCGTTAGGGCTGAAAAAAGCTTCGAAAAAGCTACATTCAGAATATAAAACACACCCAAATTTTTAGCCTCTTTTAGGGTGGGGGAGTGTGTCTTATACTCCGAAAAATACGGTATGTTGTTTTGAAGAAGTGCATCCCAAAGTAAGTCTTCTGAATAATTTTTGAAGTATATACTACACTACTATTTTCTTCAGTAAAGGTAAGGAAAATCTATATCACAGCTAGACCTAGCAGATTAAATCAACAGCAAAAA
Organism: Ptyas mucosa; assembly: GCA_012654045.1. Lineage (NCBI taxonomy): Eukaryota > Metazoa > Chordata > Lepidosauria > Squamata > Colubridae > Ptyas > Ptyas mucosa. Next base: position 18,030,603 of record WNWU01013802.1, read on the forward strand.
GTTATAGAAGATTCATTAAATATAATTAAACAACTAAAAAGAGCATTCTCTGAAAATCCAGCTGCCTTCCTTTATTAATTTAGCACTTTGAATTTAGCAATTTCATTATCATACTTCTGGATCAAACTACAAAAGAAAAAAAGTGGAAGTTACACTATCTTAACAAATGAAAACATCTCTCGGCTCCCCCTGGTCCGCGCTCACAACAGGCAACAGACGCTCCGATAGCAGGTTCTTAGTTGGGATTATTCAGTGACAACAGCTCAGAATAAAGAACCGGAACGCAGATGCAAATAAAGTTCAGCTCGGATAGGTGCGGTGCGTAGTCCTGTTTAAATAACCCGCCTAAGCGGCCCCACCCTAATGGGAAACAGATGGGCACTGGTATAAAATAATGCGCTGTCGCATAGGTGACGTCGACGGACCCCGGAAGTTCTTCAAGCAGCCCGCCACCCGCCGAGCAACTAATAACAAACTAATGCAAATGAGCGCAGAAGCCCCCAACCACCCTGCACGATCCCTGACTAATCCCATCACCTGTGCAAACACAACCTATGTCATCTTCAGGCTCTCGTTAAGCTTAGAAGCTATGGCAGGGTTGTGAGTCTGTCGAAACGTTGCTAGATATAAAAACTTTTAAGGTACTGGTAGGATTTTAGCTAGCGTTTTTAAAGGACCTTGCAGAGTGCCCTGTAAGGAATTTTAGAAGATTTTAAGCTGAGATTTTAACCAGAATTTTAAATATTTTTAACTAATTTATTTACTATGGCACGGAAAAACACCAGAGATTTTAATTTTTTGTATATATATATATATAATTTTATTCTCTTTTCATAGGTCTTTGTGTATTTTTATTTCATCCAGGTTTTTGCTACGTAAATCAAGATCTTTATACAGCCATCTCACAACAGAGAGCAAAATGCTGCTTTGATGTCTGATAAAGCCCAAAAATCTAGTGAATGAGATTTCATTGAACCATGGCTGTATAAAGGTCTTGATTTACATAGGAAAAACCTGGATGAAACAAACCTTTTTTGTAGGTTTTATATGTGTATTTTCATTAGCCAGGTTCTACCTACGTAAGCCAAGATTTTGCCTTATAAGGCAGAAATAGATCTATCTTAGTCTCCCAATGGGCAGCAAAGAGTGCTGGCTGCTAGAAGAAAAAAAAGCCCAGAAACTTATGAATGAGATTTCACAGAACTAGGGCTGCATAAAATCTTGGCTTACGTAGGTAGAACCTGGCTAATGAGAAATACACACACACACACACACACACACACACACACACACATGATTAGGAATGTGGAACTATTACACTGCCTGTAATGATTTTAGCAAGTTATCATTAACATTAATAAATTTACATTATTTACATTAATAACGTATTAATAGTATTTAAATTACATTTTATGCATGGAAATAGTGAGTTCCCAGTTCTACATCAGTTCTTGGAAAAATCCAATAAAAATAGCTGTGCACTTTCTCATTTACTTCCCGCTGACAAAATTTGCAGGCTTCTTTTTTTTTTTTTTTTTTAATAAAAAGTTTTTATTGGTTAAGAATATACAATATTATAGTTTACAATATGTTGAATTTTCAATATCTTTATGAAAAGATATTTCAATTATTATTTTCTTTTTTTAAATTTCTCACACAACAGACATTATTATCTTAAATCAAAACAAACAACCAGGTTATATAAAAATTATATAAACAAAAAAAAAGGAGTGTTATGCAAAATACAATAAAAGAAGAGAGAGAAAAGAAAAATGTCAATTAAAAAAACCTTAAACAATAGATTCCCCTCCTTTCTTCATTTCCTAGTTCTGGCTCTTAAAACCATGGTCTGGCTTCCCTCCCCCTCCCGGGCCGCAACAGCTCCGTCCGCCTCCGCTCCTTGATCATCTGATACTTCCCCCTCTTCGGCTCCTGTATCTTCTCCACCTAGGAAGGATTTATGTTGGTCAAAAAAAGCCTTAGCTTCCGTTACATTATTAATTTTCTTCTTACTGTCCTCCCAAAAAATCATCAAGCCCTCCGGAATCAACCACCTAAAACCTACTCCCTTGAGGTACAACTTATTTGATAAAAAATAATATTTTCTTCTTAATTCTCGTACCTGTCTGGGAATCTGCTTCAGGATGGTGATCTCCTTGCCCCTGTACACCAGCGCCCCCAGTCTTTGTTTTCTCAATATCTCATCTCTCAGTTCCCTTCTCACAAATTTAATATGAATCTCTCTTGGTAGATTATGTAAAATTGCAAATTGTGAGTTTACTCTGTACACCAAGTCCACATCCCTTCCAATAGACTCCAAATCTCTTTCTAAAAATTCACCCAACATTTTAACCATCACTTCTCTCAAATTTTCCTGGTCAAGTTGTTCCACGTTTTGGAACCTGAGAAAATAAGACATCTTATCCAATTGTAAAGTTAACATTGCATTTCCTCTCCCATCCTCCACCTTCTGGAGTGCCCGTACCTCCCCCTCCAGACCCCCCATCTTCTTCTTGTTTTGCTCTGCCAGCTGTTGAACATCATTTAAATCTTTTTTCATAAGTGTCATTTCAGATTTAATTTCAGATAATCCTTTTTGGATGTCATCTAACTTGTCCAACTTTTGGTCCAATATTGCCAGTCTTTCCAAAATTTTCCCCATGTCAGTTGCTGCTGATTTGTGGCCCTTAGCCATCTTAGATCAGTAGAAGATGAGAAATCAAAGGGCAAACCTCCAGAGAAGAAAGAGGGATTCGCAATCAAAGTAATTTTTCAACTGTCCACCAGTGGGCGCTCACAGGAGCAACGAGTCCGAAGTATAGAGTAGGTCAAACAGGAAGCCAGAGGAGAATGTTGTCTTCAATCATAAATAAAGAAGCAGGAAGTCAGATCGCCGCCATTGTCTGCCGGGGGGAGGGGCCACCAGACCTCTCCAAGAAGCTCTGCCACAGCCATCCTCCAAGGAAAAGTCAGAAAGGTAAGGGATTTCACCCCATCTCCTTCCCCCTAGTTTTCTGCCACGGCACCTTTCCAGCTACAAGGGGGGGGGGGAAACTCCAACCCCCCCCTCTCGCCTCCAGGATGCCTGCTCCACTCTACAATCAGTCAGTACAGTCCGTTGTGCTTTCTTAGGTAGCACCGGTCCCCTTAGGCGCTGTGGCGCCTCGGCGGCCTCGAAAAAAAGCCGCCGATCGCCTCCCGCCCCCTCTGGAGCCTCGGGCGCGCCAGCATCGGCCTCCCGGCCCCTGGAAGTGAGGCAGGGGACCCCTGGCGAGCCGCCCTCAAATGGCAAACGCCCCAATAATGGGGCGCTTGGCCCAAAGGGCCTCCAGATGGGGGGGATCAGACTCTGGGGCCAGAGCTAGCCCGATCAAAGTCTGTCGCCAGCGGAACCGGAAGCGGAAGCCCAGGCTTCTTAAAATAAACATAAATCAACTATAAAGCCTCATGCATATGGTCTATGGAGTCCAGTTATACTTTAGTTCCTAACAGATAAATATTTTATCTAACAAAATTTCAATAAACTTGCAATTCTCCCTTTGTTACCATGTGGTATATATTCCTGCAAATACTACTGAGTCAATTCACAGGGTCTAACATTCGGCACTGAAAAGCTCTATGGAAACATCTATTACAGGAAGTAATACATAAAATGTGTAACCACAAGAGGACAACTTCCTGGTATTAAACCATAAAAATGTAAAGCATGTAGCAAGAACAATTAATTCAATGTCTCCTCCCATCCCATCTTCCCATGGCCATGGGTGAATGAATCAGTCTACACAACTACCGGGTTCTTGTTATACAAATGCAGGTTCTTGTTATACAAATGCAGCATTTCCCAATTATTTCAGTAACACAGTAACTCATAGTAAGACCAGTTTCTTAATAAAGTTCCTCAAGTTAACAAGAAAAAAAGTTTAATTGCCAGAGCTCTGAGTATATGTAGACATATCAAAATAAATTAAAGCAAATATTTTCCATTATTTACTTTTAAACAATTAATTTTAACATCTTTAACAAATCATAGGAATCCTCCATGGATTTAATCTCAATATGCAAGATAGGGATTATATTTTACATGAATATATAACACATATACAGAAAACAGATTAGGAGAGTGAAAGACACAGGAAAGGAATTTAGAATACTGATCTCAGGGGTACAGAGTCTTCAGCAGTTTGCAGAAGAGAGTCCTGCACTGTATCACTAGCTGCTCACCAATGTTTTGTGACCAGGTCAGCTAAGCAAGCATAAACTCAGTAAGCACGTGGTTTTCCAAGCCTATGGTTCCTCTGAAGTCAGAGACTCAGATTCGTTCAGAGAACAGGTATTCATTTACCATTTCTTTCTCTTAATATGATTCCAGCTGTTCAAGAAAACTTGAGTGGTTCTTTCAGTCTGTTAAAGAGACTTGTAAGATGCCTCAAAGAACTTCTGAAATAAGCAAAGACTGGCAAGAAGTTCATACCTAGGATCTCAGTTCCTGCAATCCCCCCTGATTTACTTCAGCCTGGAATGGAGATAAGAACTCAACGTGAGACGTCTTTCTCCCTAAAAAGGCTTTAATAAGCAGGATTTTTAGACTAGGTCCCTCCAATATAGACATTTCAGAGGGACAGCTAAATTATCCCATTACCTAGCTCCAAAATAAAAAGACCTCCCAGTTCTTAGAAATATGCTTGGAAATATTTACAAGATTATTCTCTTCTTTTTATATTCATATTCATTTATATTCATGAGCATTGATTATATTTCTAATTCTAAAGTGATGCTTGTAAATGGAGGGATGGAGAATGAAAATAAGGCAAAGAGGATCCTTCATAATCATTATTCTGCAGTTATCCCATATCTCTCCAAAGCCTACTATGTTGTGACAATTTTTCTTCCTGTGTAAGGCTAACATGGTGCAATATTAAGATTTCAGAAATAAGAGTAGGAACATCAGGAAGAATTTAAAATGTGAAGACGATAGCTGTGATCATGGGATCAAAGTCTGCGCCCCTTTTAAAGGGAGTGACATATGCGATGTATACAAAGTGGATGCAGGGCTTTAATCATGCAATTGCAGCCACCATCTTGACTTTTTCAACATTTCTGCCCCTCCAATAGATGTCCCTGAGTGAGTGTTTCTCAAGACAAGTTGAAAGGCAAAGTTGAATTTTGACAAAATTGTAATTATGACATTCTTTTTCCTACTCATTGATATGCCATTTTCACCCTTTTAATCAGACAATACAATCACAAATACTGTATCTTTTTTTTAATTTCTTTGCTGAATTTTTATGAAGGTAAGGTATTTCTCTTCAGATATCCACATATGGTCAAGATGGATTGTTACATATTATGTTAAGTTAATAATTTATACATCAGCACGAAGGATAAACTTGATTTTTATATTTAATTTGTCATAATACATTAGCAATAAAAATACACAAATCATGGAATTCTTAATCATGTAAGATAGTCGTAAAAATCATAACAGATTTACAATATTTTTTTCCAAATTTTCCAAATTTCATCCTGCATGTGAAGTCTTATTTCTTCAAAGCCACAACTGCATAGCATCTGGGGGATTTTATGGGATCAAATAATTTTATCAGTCCAGACCAGGCAATGTTGTCCTGTAAAATAATATTTGATCAGAAAATATCAAAAAGATATTAACTTGAGATTTAGCAATACATTAAAATCTAAGGAAAAACCTCTGTTATAAATAAAACAGAAGAAAAGTTTTCAAAAATGGTAACTTCTGGTGCTGCTAGTTTCGACTTTTTTGCCACCAAAGACTAACATGATTTTCCTCCAACATAAACTTTGCATATGGAGAACCAAACTGGGGACTCAATACAATAGTAGCAGTATAAAACTATGTACTGAAAAATCAAATACCGTAGCTTTTAATTTCAGTTTACCAACCAGAACTTGAATATTCTCAGATGGGAGAAGAAATAAAAGCCTCTTATTCAGAATTAAAGAACCATTAGAATAAAAAAAGTTACACTCCCTAAAATCTATTACAGATTCTTCCTTTTCAGAACATTCTTTGCTGCCAAGGATTAAAGACATTCTTCAGTGATTTAACAGAACTAAACCAGATTGTACCTATTCTACTTACATGTATCACACACCACCATTCCATTAAGTAATCAAACGTCTTGATTACTTAGAAAATATAAGTCTATGCAACATATTTTGACATGTGATGCAACACCCAGAAAAATATGGCATCTTTCACTTAATCCTCCAGGGAAAGATTGAAGGCAAACGAGGTCCAGGCAGAAGAAAAACATCATGGCTTCAAAACCTAAGGGACTGGTTTGGACAAAACTCAGCAGCACTTTTTCATGCAGCTGTTGACAAAAATAGGATTGCCAACATGATTGCCAATGTCCGATGACGGATATGGCATAAGAAGAAGAAGAAGATGCAACATATTTGAAGATTGTTAAAAAGAAAAGCAAAATCAGACAATCTCTGGAAAAGTATAATGATCACTATTCACAATCTTAAATAATAAGATTGGTGTAAAACCCTGTATTGATTTTGACTCAAGCCACTGGGAAATATATCTTTATATTCTGCTGGAATTAAATCATCACAAATCAAGTAGCATAAATCCCAAATAGTCATGAATCAAGTAGAATGAATCTTAAGTCAAATGTATCTGTCACAGAAGTACAATCTCTTATAGACAGACACTAGATTAATATTCAAGAAAGTATGTTCTTTAACTCTAAACCCTTAACTTAGAACAATCAGTAATTCACACAACAATTTTACAATCACTTAGTAAAAATTATCTAGGATCCACAAAATATAGAAATATTTTGGAAACATAAATATAGGTCCTTAAAAAAAATAACAGTTGCACAAAAGTCATTTACTGTTTCAAGCATTAATAATGAAGTTTTCTATGTAGGTAATATCACTTCAATATTACTGCAGTTAAATTACTGCAGTAATTTAACATGCAATTTAAACTACATAAAAACTTTATTACAGCAATTTTCCAAAAATAAAAACATTTGCTGGTAAATGATGGATATGATAGATTGGACTTTAAAATTTTGGCATACAGACGAAAACAATTATTTGTTTCTTTTAATATGAAGGAGACATGATTTGCTTCAAATACTTTTTAAAAAACCTATATCATGGATAAATCCAAGACTTACCTGTTCTTTGAGATAACAGAGACGATCTAGAAGTATCAACACCTCTATGCAAGGTCCTAGAACAACTTTCAGCTGAAAATTTAAACACAACTGAATCACATTTCTAAAACATATACTCAAGTAGAAAGAAATACTACCTACAACACAGATTTAGATTTCTTATTTAAATATTTGAAGGTAAACTCTCCTATGATCTCATTACTTCAAGGATATTAATTATTAGAAATGTATGAATCAGCTCCACTCCAGTTTAAAATGTTGATCTCATTTGGATTGTTAGTTTGATTCATAAAACCAAGGCTATTTAAGAAAGAGCTTTTAGAAATAGATAAAAGACATTATATTCTCAATTAGATTCGAACAGTTTAGTTGACTGGAAGAGTCAACTGAATGACTTTTTCATCAAACCTCTCCAAAGGATACTAAGCAGGATTTTCGAAGTGGCTAGGCCAAAACAATTTTAACTGCTGTCAAAAAGATATATTCGGTAAATTAGGGTTTCTCCATAATTATTAGTTGATTAATATAATCATGTAAATGTAGCACAATTACCATATTTTTCAGACTATAAGATGCTAACTATAAGATGCAGCTAACTTTTGGGGAGGAAAGTAAGAAAAAAAAATCATCCCATTTTCGGCCTGTTTTAGGCGGCGGGGATCGCTGCTGCTACTACCTATCCCTGCCACCTGGAATGGGCCGAAAATGGGATGCGCAGAGGCCGAAAATGGGGTGCACAGAGACGGAGATTGGTGGCAGCAGCAATGGGTGGCACTAATGCCCATGGGCGGCAGCGATTCCCGCAGCCTAGAACAGCTGATCAGAGGTATTCCGGGAGACAGATCCAACCGCCAATCAGCTGCTCGTGCTAAATCAGGTTGATCACGCTGTTTGCTGCAAGGAGGCAAGTTGCTGGGAGGCAAAGGCCGAAGGGTGGGGGCTCGCGGGTGGACGGGGCTTCAGGAACATTCGCTATATAAGATGCACGGACATTCCCACACACTTTTGTGGGGGGAAGTGCATCTTATACTTTGAAAAATATGGTATTTTGTGACTGCACATAAAAATATCTACAATATTTTTGTTTCAGGAAAATTTCTGAAATCATTTTTGGCATTTATTGTTTTAGTACTGAACAGAAAATTACTACATTTTCCTACCAAATCTATTGAAGAACATGGAATATTTATTTTAAAAAACAAACTCTGTATTATCTTGCCAATTCCATTTTATTGGACATCTTTTTAAAAAGCAGCATAATCTTGATCAAAGTCTATGAAAGATACTAAATATGATATCTGTTATTTAGTAGCTCTGAGGTGTAACTCAGCATGAAAAACATTTAAGTGACAGCAATTTTGTTCACAGCTGAACTAAGTAATTTATTAAAAGGAGAAAAAAACATTCCTAACACTTATTTGACTAGCAAAAGAATCTTCATATGTTCTCAATGAGTGTTAATATAATTTTGGAACAGAATATGCTCCCAGTTAAAGGTTATTTGGTTTGTTTCCTTTTTTATAGAACATATCAAACACAAACTGACCTACTTCATCATAAAATGTTAGCACAAATGTTATTCATGCTATGCTAGCAAAAATATCCCAATATTTCAATGTTACCAAATTAAAAGCTTCCAGTTCATTCATTCTGTGCTTGTATTTTTCAAGGTATTCCAATATGAGGCTGTCTGAAATCTGCAACAGCAAGAACATTGATGATAGCAAATAACATTTGCCTGAGGCATATGCTAAAATTATTTTTATAATTAAAACAGTTCAAAAATAAACAACATTTTAGAAACAACATTTTCTAATTTATTATAATGGCTTCTCAAACTTTTTTCAAACACACATAACAATACATAAGGAACTATATTTAAAGTATTCAAAAAGTAGTCCAGTTTTAGTATCCAAAAATAGATCAGATCATGAAGACATTAATCTGTGAGCATCTTTAAAACATGCAGCAATTATTACAAATCATTCTTAACAGAATGTTCCCATGTCACTATTTTTTTTAAAAAGGTAATTTTCCGAATAGTCAATGAACACAGTAATTGTAATTTATAAACTGAGTATGAAACAGTATAGCATGACTGTAAAAAAAGAAAATGCAATTTTAAGTCACATTAATAGAAGCATAGTTTCTTATTAAATGCTTAAATCAACAATCAGTTTGAAAATCTGTGCCTAGACCTCAGTGCCTGATTAGATTCATGAAGCATGAACAGTGATAAAACTAGCTAAATGAAAGTATTTGCTGTTTAACCATTTACCTGTACTACCTCAGAGCATATATTATATATACTGTATGGTTATATACATAGTTTTGAAACTCTTTTTCAGTGAATAACTGAGATTCAAAACTTAAAAACTGAAAGCAAGGAGCAAAAAGTTTTCATGTATTGATCCAATAACAACAGTTAAAGAATGTGCTGCTATTCCATCTCCATTTCTTAATTTGCACTGATTTTATCTGAAAATTATAACTTTTGTCAAATTTCTAGCTTAGAAGCAAATATATATACACCATCTATATTTTTAGATATAACTGATCTGCTCAAACATGGAGGGACAGAAAACAAGTCACACAGGAAGTAAAGAACATGATGACTGAATCCATTCTTCTTGGACATCTAAGAACTGTCCACTATGCCTAAACTAGCAGATGTAAACTTCAATAAATGATCTTTTCATGCAACTATATAATACCTTCTGAAAAACTGAAGGAGAACTTTGTATCTCCAAATTACTAAAACTTTTTGTAAATACAAGGTTACAAGCAATTTTTATCAAGAAGTTGCCATAATATGTTCACATAAAAGAGGTCATCAACTCTTGACAGTGAAAAAATACCAATAATAAAAGTCCATGCTTATTTGATCTTGAATGTTTATCTATCAAGAGATTTGTTCCTTCTTCTCCAACACCTTACTAAAATTTCAGTTTGCTTACTTTAAACTGAAGTCTGTAGTTTGTCAGATGATTCGTGTAGCTATTACAGCTGTTAAAACTGTCAGATTAAACTGAAATTTGGCACTGAACATTGCATGTGAGTTTATATTTAAAGTACAGTTATCCTTGAAATATTGCATAAATAAAAGATTTTACAACTATGCTATCAGCCTTTCATAATCTCACTTGACAACGGAACTATAGTCTTGTCCACAAATGCCTGATAAATACTTTTACTGAAACACTTATTATAATTTAGATTATCTATTTGCATTAAAACTCAAGCTAATAAGAAGCAGGCAAACCAAATTCTAAACAGCTGCAAATAATTTCATACTAAAGTTTAAATTCAGGTTCCACTGAATTTAACCAGGCTTATATCTGAGTAAACTATTGCTAGAATTGCACCATCGCTATTGAAGAAAATTTCACCAGCAAAAACAAGTTTTTTTTAATTTCAGCTGTTTCTCATTAATTAGTTCTAGAAATGTATATGAATATGTATATAAAATGCTGTGCAAGACCCAGTTTAAATAAAGTAGACATACAGTAATTCCTGCTGAAAGGCCAATTTGTATCTTATAATAAAAGCCATTGTTATTGCTGAGTAAGTAGACATATAAGTGGAAGGTAAAAACATTCTCTTCCCTGAGATTTCATCTATTCCCTGAATTTGAGATAGTTTTAACATATAGTTTTTTTTTTAATGTCTAAATATGGTATGGGTATGAAGTCTAAGAGTATGTGACTATTTTAGTTATATGCACTTTGGCTAAATACTATGAGGCCAAAGATATATCAAGATATTTCATCATGAACAAATGATGCTATCGGTGTTCTTTAATAGTAATTCCAAAGAAGAAAAAAGGAAAAGTTGCAAGGATGGATCATCCTTATGGGTCATATGTAACTTGTCTCTCTGGCAAAAATGTTGTGGGTATCATACAGTACAAATAGGCTGTAAGATAGGGCTAGTGAGAATAGCTACCATAGCTTAATAGCTAAGGGGATGTTATCATCCATTATGTTAGGGAAATGTGTAGTCCTAGAAGCAACATATTTATAAAGCTCAGGTAGAACTGAGAGAGCTCAATGCAAAGATGAGATTGTGCTATCAACATGTATAGATAGATTATTCTAGATACTTTAAATGTTTTAGGACAATCTATGTATAAAAAGAAGTCAAAATTTATTTAAAATATTATTTTTCACACTGTAACTAAATTTAAAATTTGCAATACCATAATATATTAAGTCATTGCTAAAACAAATGTTGGTATCATAACTTGCTTCATGAACACTTATTCCAATATGTATATTTTGCATATCTCTTTTTTTAGTAGATCATGTTTCATAACAGATTATGGTAGCAAAACTCATATTCACATTACAGGCTGCTAAACTAAAAGAAACATAGGAATTTCCTGTTCTTTAAAATATCATCACACCTGTTTCTTGTTTACTATCGCTTATCAAAGTGAATTTACCTGCTTTCTTGTATTTGATATGATTAATTGACTAATCAATAAGATACACTATTACTGTTACTACTACTACTGTCTCCTTGTGATTTGACAGAGAAGCAGAAAGACTTCAAACTGTACAAAAAATATTGATAAATGCTCATTTAAATTTTCAGTGAATTAGAATACATGTTGCACTGGCATGGGGTATACAATGTCCCAACATTTTCTGTAATTGCTGTTCTAGCATCATTTATCCATGACATTTCACTTTTTAATTACAGTAGATTAAATGCAGAGTGGGGAAATATTCCTCAGATAGATAGAAATAGAAATAGCACTTATATCCCGCTTCATAGTGCTTTACAGCCCTCTCTAAGCGGTTTACAGAGTCACCATATTGCTCCCAACAAAAGGAAAATGTAATAAAGAAGGCAAAAATAATACCCAACCTTGGAAGGATGGAAGGCTGAGTCAACCTTGAGCCGGTGAGAATCAAACTCCTGGAGTGAGCAGTGAGTTAGCCTACAGTACTGAATTCTAACCACTGTGCCACCATGGCTCTTATAAGCCGTAAATATTAGAATTTGGCAATGATTATTGTATGTAAATTAGATTTAGTTGTCAGTATTTACAAAACTGCATGTTCTCCTTGATCTCAGCATAATTTATATTACCAAACAAATCACTGAAATAATCTGCAGTGTGTTCACTATATGAATTTCAATTTATAACCAGATATTTACCTTTGATTCATCTAGTTCAAGCTTTTTCAAGGAAATTCTAACATAATCCAAAAATGAAGATGATTTAGAATATACTTTTCCAATATTACGATCACTGAAATGACAAATTATTTCTTTTGTTATTTTTCCAATATCACACAGAGAGAGACACTCAGTCCACGAAGAACAATTCTGCAGTCTTTTGAAGAACTGTCTTCGCTTATCTTCCTCAGGTTGGTTTACCTGAGATGTAATATGGGCTGTAACTCACTGGCATCCCATCTCCCCCTCCTCTCTCTCCTACAGTTTACTTAAGGAACTACTACTTCCCATTGACAAAAAAATGTTATAGTGGCATTTAATTAAAAACAAAAATAAAACTGTATTTATTGTATGTAATAGAAATCATGTGACCTACGTGCTGTGAAGGTCATAAATGAGCTATACAATTTGAATGGTCAATAAGCAAGGACTCTCTATATTCTAAAACTCAATTCTCAGTCTTCAGTGATAAATACCTATCTTACAACTCTACAGTTCAATCATGAGCCACATATATTCTCTTCTGGGATAGCACAGAATTAAAGCAGATTTCAAAAGGTTAGCTTGCTGACAAAGCCCAAGTCAAATTAACAGATATTTTTTCAAATAGACAAAAAACAAAAAATAGTTTTTATTTTAATAAATGTATTGTCCTCAGATTTCAACATAGCAAGAAGCAAATTTTCTGTTTCTATAACAAAATATAAAATTGCAACATATTACCTTCTCTTGATGCCATAACATTCTTCTACAATAACCTGCAGCACAGCCCGATAAAATAAAGATTCTGTGGGTAGCTAGAACAAATCAAACAACAAGAAGTTAAACTGCAACCATACTCCACAAACGAAACAGCAACAGTTATTGGCTATCTTCAACCAGTATTTCTATTCATTTCATCTAATGTTACTAGGAAGTTTCTTATTACTAAAATAAAATATTGCTCTGTTAATATATTGCTGCCAAGCGGAAAAAATAAGCAGAACCAGCAGAAAAGGTTGCTGTAAGAATGACAAAGCCATATAGATCAAATTATGCTAATAGGTATTTAGGTTGGACCACAGAAATGAACTCATTTAATCTCCCTAAAATCAGGGGGAAATACCTTGCAAATACTGGTGTCTTTTTTCTCCCTAACAACTTCATTTTCTCTCCTTGGTACAAACGGTACTATTTTCTAAAACAAGGCAAAGTATTGAAGAATATCTAGGAAAGACCATTTTTTAGCCTTTTTAAAATTCAGGGTCAAATTCATCCTGCATAAATTCCATCGAGATCTACAGCTTTGTAATAGGAACACAATGGTTTATAAACCTGGTGAACCGAAGACTCAGTTTATGTACATATTTTAAAAGGGATAATAAATGATGTAGTACTTATTTAACTTCTACATAAAAGAAATTTAGCTGTTGATTTAAAAAGAAAGAATATTTAGAGGCCTGCCAATGTCTAGCATTTGTAGCAAATCAAAGTAAACACTTCCAAATTTTTACTATTGTTATATTTTCAGGAATGAAAGAATAATATTTAGGAAAAGTGATTTATTAGAAGTTTTGGCCAAGATTAGGAAACCATTTCAATCTAACCAGTGTGTTTCTGGTTAAATGTTGGAATATGAATTAGATGATGAATAATCTAGCTTTAAATTAATGCTATTCCAGTCTAGAAAGTAACATTTGGTAACCATTCTTATGGAAACAGCAGCACCACATTTTAAGGAAATACAGGCAGCTCCCCAGTTATAAAACTGGAGATGACAAGCGTATTCATTTAAAGAAACAATTTTTAATTTATAAATTTTTATAAATTTAAAAAAATTTATAAACTTTGACTACATTACAGGAAAAATATGAAAGAACCCAAATGCAAACATAGCTATTAAACCTCTAGAAAAAATATAAGTGTTCTTATATTTGTTTCTCCATGTAACTATATATCTATATTAATAAATACCGTATTTTTCGGAGTATAAGACGTACCGGAGTATAAGACGCACCTTAGTTTTTGGGGAAGAAAATAAGAAAAAAGCTGATTGGCAGGAACACCCCCCAATCAGCTGTTCCCAGAGGTGAATTTTAGCAGCATGTTCCTTGGTTGTGAGCTCCGTGCCTTGCTTTTTTTTTGCTTTTTTTCCTGCCTCTGAAACTTCTGAAACTCTGTTTCAGAAAAAACTGTTTTTCCTGCCTCTGAAAGCCTCCAAAACAGAGCTTCAGAAAAAAAGCCTCTGAAGCTGTTTGGAGGCTTCTTTTCTGAAGCTTCGTTTCTGGTGCTTTTTTCAGCCTCTGAAACCTCCGTTTGACAAGCTGGGTGGGGCTACATTCAGAATATAAGATGCACCCAGATTTTCACCCTCTTTTTGGGGGGAAAAAGGTGCGTCTTATAGTCTGAAAAATACAGTATGTAGAAGAACTTGTCAAATTAAGTGAGTCTAAACTATACTTATTCCATAATTATTTGCACTTCAGGAATGAACCTGAGTTACTATGTATATTCCAGTGGTGGGTTGCTCCCAGTTCGGGCAAGCCAGTAGTGGTGACAATGTGACATCAGCGAACTGGTTCTCTCTGACTGTGAGTTGGGCCCTCCCACCCGCCCCCGCGTTATACCTACCTTTATTTGTCTTTTTTAGCCCAGCTGATAGGCAGGGCAGAGTGGATTGCTGCGCCTCAGCTGGGAAGAAATCTAATGCGCTTGGCGGAGCGCAAGTTTGGCATACATGTGAGCGAAGAAAGCATACGTGCGGCAATCGTACGTGAAGTGCAAAGAGAACCGGTGGTAACACCGGTTGGAACCCACCACTGGTATATTCTATTTGAAGTGTTGGCTTCTTTTCTTAATGCACTACTATTCAACAAAGAAAATGAAAATCTATACTCTTCTCAGGATAATTATTTAGAAAGAATTTCTAGCCTGAGAGATTGGCAAATAGGCACAAGAGTGCTACAGAATAAGACATTCCAATGTAACATCATCAGATACAGGTCCAATTTCAAAGATCTCTGGAACAGAGAAAATGAATGGAGAACTGCTTACAGATAAGTTATGTATTCTTGTTGAATTATAAAAATATGAAATTTTAGTATAACATTCTTGTACTTTAATTCCTTTACTGTTGAAAAATTAAGGGTTTTTTAATGTTCAAAACAGTAATAATCGAATTGTAATATTATACTCTCCTCAACCCCATCTATCAGGATGGATTTTAAACATGGGTACTGCAATAAAATAAGACTCACAAATTGTTTATATTGATTTAATATACAGGTGTTCCTTGCTTAATGACCACTTGTTCACAGAGACATTCAAACTTATGAGGCATTGAAAAAATTGTCTCATA
The DNA here is from genome assembly GCA_012654045.1 of Ptyas mucosa. Classification (NCBI taxonomy): domain Eukaryota; kingdom Metazoa; phylum Chordata; class Lepidosauria; order Squamata; family Colubridae; genus Ptyas; species Ptyas mucosa. The sequence goes on from WNWU01013802.1 coordinate 18,046,305, forward strand.
TATCTACCTCCCCATTTGCAAACTTCTTTGGCCAGTTCCAACAAGCAAAGTCAATGAGAAAGCCATCAGGAAGTTGTAAATAACAATGTCCTCGCTTAATGACCAATGGTGATCTGCTTAATGATGGAAGTAGGAATACCAGAATTTCCACTGCTAAATAGTGTGATTATATGACTTCATGCTCTTTGACATCATTTAGCAATGGAAATTCCAGATCCAATTAAGGAACTTGTTAACTGAGGATTATCTCTATGTTCTTTCTATTTTAGTCACTCTTAATTAACTGAATAAATTATTCAGTTAAATTATTTTATCATAACGAAGGCCAGAAAATGTCATGGTGCTGATGATGCAAAATATCAATCTATCTCCAGTTCAAGCTTTACTGTTTGCCAACTATTCCACTCTAGCAAATTACAAAGTTCAACATAATGTCATGTGTTCAAAGTATTCAAAGAAAGAAAATAACTGTCATTACAATGGTTAAACAGATATTACTTACCATCTGACCAACTGCAACTCTTTCTAGAGCCTTTAAGAAAAAATTAAGCCATTTATTCATTTAGATAAACTTTATAAATAAGCAGACTTCATGAAAGAAAAATATTTTAACAAATTATATATTAAGATGGTTCTTTAAAAATGTAATCACTTCATGATATTTAAAAATATAATATTTGTGTTTGTAAAGTCAAGTCAAGTACCTACATTTGGAACATATGACCTTAAAATGATAATATAGTTTGAAATGTGCAATCATGAAATAAAAATTATTAAATTAAAGCAGGATACCAGTTCACTTCTGCAAAATTACAAAATAATGCATCAATGTCTCCTCGTTAATATATAAGCTTAATAAAGTAGAACATCAATCCGCAATCTCTAGGCTAATATTAGATACTATCTCTGCAGGTCTCTACCTTACTGTCTCTAATTCAAACTCTAAATTCAGTTCATTCAATTATTATGCTCTTTCACACTTGAAAGATAGAACACTCTGTTAGGAAGTTTCTTTTGGGCTTCAGTAACAAAAGCTACAAAACAGGGCTATGCATGATTTGCAAATGATTCTGAAGAATTGCTTTAAATTCTATGCAACTGTAAACTCAACATTCTCATTAGTAATAAAAGCTGCTGCTTTTATTTATTATTTTTGTGCAATCCAGAAAAAATATATTTATTATTTATTTCTTAAGATTTCCATGCAGCTTCATTACTGCAATTAGGGGAAATATTTATTTATTATTCATTTTAAATTTAGTTCTGAGCAGTTCTCAAGTGGAAAAAAAGCATTAGGAACAAATAAAAGTGAAACAAGCAGCAAGAGACCAAAACAGCAAGTAATATGGCTTTCTCTTAAATGGTACTTTTTAAAGAAGTCAGGTCATTAAATTGATTCTTAAAAAGTACCAGCATCCTTTTTCTACTTCACACTTTTGTTGATCTTTTTAAAAAATCAGAAGTTGATGGATGAACAAGATTAAGACCCTGGGGGCTTGAGCATTTTGCACTTAACTTTTGATCCAAACCAGATTGTGTCAGCTTTTCACATGGAAGGAATATCCAAACTAATATAATGTGAATAGGAGCTTTTTCCTCTGTACATAAAGAGTTATAAAATTCCCTACTCATTTTAACTAGATTATGACGGGCATCCACCCATTTGCTTGAAAAATAGCAACATTCCACAGTTGTTAATTGCCTGATTTATTTCACATCTAGTTAGACTCTTCTTATATGCACTTATTAACTTCTATTATAAGCTTTTGTTTTCAAGTTTCTTTTGATTTCCCATTCTTGTAATTACAATAAAATATGAACAATGATAACTGAATGAATGGCAATGCCATTCAAATACAGTATTCTACTAACAAATTTCATGAGATTATATTTTTACTTTCTGCATCTTGCCAGTTAAAAACTTTACATGAACTGTTAAAATTCATACAGCTTTTACTCTTTAAAAAATCTAACAGAAAATTATGCAACTTTAAATCAACTTCCTCCTTCCTATTTTCTCTACAGAGCCACGTTCATAGTTAGAGATAGGATACACATTGAAGATTGAAGAAATGCATAATAACATCCTACTTTTTAATATGACAGAACAATGCTCCTAAAACATTTGTTAAACTGTTGAGAGGCCAAAATGAGTGGAATTCAGCTATTGTTCCCCCCACCAAAAAAAAATCCCTCTATGTAATCATACACAATGGTACATCAGTAAAAATTAAACTTTTTATAATTCCAGCAAGTGTTATTAAGAAGATATATTTAGCCATTAGACAATTTACATTTTGTTGGCTACACAGAGAGATAAAATATTTTCTTTGAATGGGCAAAACTATTTAAAGTCTTTCCAAAAAGGATAGCTTTTAATTATCTTCCCTATTTTAAAATTGAGCATAGTGTTCAAAACAAAAATAGAGAAAGTCAAAGATACAACAAACAGGAATGCATATGAATATCCAGTCAGGAGATCTAAATTATCTCTCTTCAGCCATCTTCTGAAATGAATGCATGCTAAAACTCAAGAACTATTTTAGGACTGTGTTTCCCAAAATATGGTTCACAGCCTGGTATCAGTGCTTGTAAAAAAAAAATCTGATCCTTAGAAAATATACCCACAACTGCTCTCTTTCTCTCCAACCAAGTGCTGCTGCCACAATCTTGGAAGGACTGTGATCAGAGAAAAGGAACTTTCTGACAGAGTTGGGTTAAAGCCTTAAAACCATGTTTATGCATAAAAACCTACTGGCCATTTTCTGTATGTGTAGTATAATAACAAAGTCGACAGAAAAGCTGTAGTCCTTAACTATAACCATTTGGGAAATCTTATTTTAGGAGATAATTAGTAGGTACCTTAGCCAATCAAAACAACTTCACTGTATTTAAAATTCTATGGGTATGATTTTTGCCTTCTTTATTACATTTTCCTTTTTTCTCAATACATTATTTTATATATCTTTAGCTTTGCCTTAGTTGGTTAAATAAGGAGACTTCTCATTAAAATACTCCCTACATGAAAGACTGCACAAATTGGCAGCTTCTCTAGTATTTCAGAATTGCCACATGGCTTATTACACATTTTAGGATTTTTGGCTATTCAAAGGCAACTTCCTTTCTGATCTTCCCAGGTAGACTGAAGGAGATGTCCTTGTTGGAAGCAGTAACAAAATTTCAACCAAACAGAATAGGTATATCAGGGGGTTCTGCTTGAACTGATGACTACCAATGATAATTATGAGGTACTTTTAGAAGTCTGGTAGTGTGGTTGTAAACCAATCCTGATTCCAACTATAAATATGTATAACTGAAATAGCAATTATATACCGTTCCTTAGTGCAAACTATTTCACAAATGAAGTATTTTTAAAATACATTTTCTTTGGCCATGTTCTTCCCTTCAGTTATCCATGTAGACACATGCTAAGAAGATTTGGGAGGGCCTCTAGGCAATTACATTGACCCTTTGAACAGTATAGCTGCTTCACAGCTTTGAAAATGTGTGTGTGTGTGTGTGTGTGTGTGTGTGAGTGAGTGAGTGAATGAGTGTATGTGTGCTTAATTTGCTTTACTGAATGATTTGTAGCCCTTCCAGGTAAATATTTGTCAAATATGGCACTATCTATGTCAAACAGAGATAGGAGGTTTTCCCTAGCTTGGGAAAACCTCCAAATTTTAAAAATGCTAAGAATGAGAAAAGAAAAAAAAAGAAAAAGAAAAAACTCTAGAAGATGAAGGGATATACTTAAAAAAACAACTAAGAATACTTAGATATGTAGAAACTGAGAACAGAGAACATGAATAAAAAAACTTCTATCCTATCCTATCCTATCCTATCCTATCCTATCCTATCCTATCCTATCCTATCCTATCCTATCCTATCCTATCAATAATAGTTCAATTATCTGCCAAAAGAAGTCAGAGCTGAAGAAGCTGCTTGGATGAGACGCAAAACGTCTTCAGAGAAAAACCAGAAAGTCCAGTTGCCTCTTGAAAAAACACCTTTGGGATAACCATGACCTGAATGGCTGATAATCTCCATAGACATTCTGCCAAAAGAATAATTTCTTACATTACTAAACATATATTCCACATAAAGAAATGTGGAATGTATCCTATTATATTGTTATTATTACTTATATTATTCTATTGTGCAAATACAAGGTCAATGATAACGTGGTTTCTCTGAAAACACATCCAATTTTTTTAAAAAATGTAGAAGAGAACAATGCAATGGAAGGAGAAAAGAAATGTATCTTTACTCTGATCAGGCTACTGAAGAAAAAAAAAGCTAAGTGCAAAGAAAGCAACAGCCGCTTGAATGCACTTGCTGGAATTATGAAAACGGAGGCAGAGGATGAGCAAGTCAAAGGGGCAAAGATTGAAGTATATAAGAGGATCAGACAAGGATTAAATAAGCATTTGGTTCATAGGAAAGATGTTTCAAGACAGGATAGCATTGCAACCAGAAGCAGCGAAGCAAATCTAATCTCTGATTTGTTTAACATTCTACTACCCCATTATGATTTATAGTTAGCTTTTGTGAAAATGCTAATGAGTCATATGAATTTGAATCTAACCAGGGAGAGGATTTAAGTGTCAGAAGAACAGACACTCAAAATAAATTTGCTTTAAAATCTGAATGCATTTCATGGCTTGTCACCATGCTATAATAATGTAAATTGCAAATGAATAAATATTACATATTTAAAAAATTCAACTGTGTCCATTATACAGTGAGCAACACAATAGTCAATTGCATGTAGCCTAGTATATTTAGCAAACCTATTTATAATTTATAGAGTTCTCTATCTGGTGCAAACCCAGAAAGTAGGATTAAGTAAACTATGGTTATCTAAATATCGGGTAACCGCATTATGGCTATATAGAGTCATTCTATTAAAAAGACACCATAGATCTCATTCTGCAGTGAAAAGATCACCTTATTCACTATGCAGGTATTAGAACCAGTAAAGACTAACAAAATTGTCAATTGTACTGCATTTTTACTGACGTTTTCCTTAATTTCTCTTCTTTTACATTAGCATTTCTCCTCTAAACTTAATAAAATATGGATTCAACGCTATCAGTTTTGGTTCTTTTTTACCAGTATCTATTGTTTCAAATTTACAGAGACACAATATGCAATTTATTTATTTTTTACAAATGATCACTATTTTTATTAATTGATACACCATGATCTATTATTCAACACATCCTGAATTCTGTGCCAAAGCTATGAATTTGCAAGTCAAACAGAAGCAGAAAAAAGGAATCCATACCAAACAGGCAGCCATTCTAGCATTACGACCACAGAACCATCCCTTTTCTTTCAAATAGCGGCCCAAAGGGAAACCCCATATTCCCTGAGTTCCTTCTGCAGAAAAAAGTAAAACAATTACATTGTTTCATCTTGTACATATGAATCCATACATCCCTTTATCAACATCTATGTCTATGTTCAAATCACATAACCATAAACAGCAATGACATTTTACGTTAATGAACTGTGAAAATGCAATTCTTGCAAGGAATTTTAACAATCTGTAATATGAAGCAAGAAACTGGGTTAATTAAAGCATGGTAGCGATTTACAATATGGTTTAAAATATGGGTGTAAGAATGCAATTTAAACTGATTAACAAAACATAGTGTATTAATAGAGATTATTTTAAAGCTATTTAAGTAACTTGCTTATTTCAAATTTATTAAAGCTACCGAAGTTCGATGAATTTGGATCTAACAGTCTGAATAAAATCATTTCAATTAGGAATTATATTTAAAAAGTGTGAGTGTGCGAGCATGTTATGTGTGTAAAATTCCTTTCTCACCCTTATGGGGGGTATGTATGTTCGTCAATTCAGGTTCTCCACTAGAGGCCTGGGAGTCTGAGGGTTCTGTGCAGCATCTTACCTGTAGCTAGCACTGCACTCTTTTGGACAAAGAGCTCTGATGTCATTCCTGGAAGCCACTCTCCCAGTTTAGGAGTCACCACCCTGAGTGCCCCTACCATTATTGGAATCACTGTTGTGTTTACTTTCCACATCCTCTTTAGTTCCTCCTTCAGGTATTTCTCCATCATCTCATACTCTTTCTTGCTATTGTTGCTGTCCATTGGCATGGCTACATCTATCACCACTGCTGAATTCTGATCTATTCCCACGATATCCGGTTGACTGGCCAGTACCTACCTGTCAGTCAGTAATTTTCCACAACCTTCTGTGGCATCTCTCATCTGGAGTTGGGAAGCTCTAGCCCAGTGATGGCTAACCTTTTTGCCATTGCGTGCCAAAAGCGTGGGGAGCATGGGGGGGGTCACACGCACGTGTGCCCACATCCATAATTCTATGCGCCCCGCTCCCCAATACTCCCCCTGCTTTTGGCATGTGATGGCACGATGGGCCCAGTAGGCCCATTTTTTGTTCTCCCCAAACTCCAGAGCCTTTCTAGGAGCCTGGGGAGGGCAAACACTGCCTTCCCCACCCCCCCCCAGAAGACCTTCGGAAGCCGGAAACAAAGTGTTTCCTGATTTCTGGTGGCCCCAGAAGGCCCGAAAATAAACTGGCCGGCGCACGCATGTGTGCCAGAGCTGAGCTCACATGCCCACCAATATGCCATGTGCCACCTGTGGCACCCGTGCCATAGGTTCGCCATCACGGCTCTAGCCCATATAGTGTGCAGACATTTCTCATGAGACAAGACTGTCTGTCTGTCTGTGTCTGTATCTGTCTGTCTGTTGGGCTTCCCCGAAAATACAACCTACTCAGAAAGTAAGTCCTAGCTTGATTTTTACATGTGTGTCTAATATAAACCCTACCCCCCCCCCCAAATAAGCTCCAGGGTGCACAGGTAAAAATTAAGCTAGGATGGATAAGGGGGGTGGAGCTGCCCTACTACTTACCTTTGGATAGTTGTAGACAGGCCTCGCACACGTCAGTCCATTTCTTTTGCTGCAGCCGGAAAGGCTTTCCTGAAGGCTTCTGTAGCCTATAACAGAGTTCTGGATCGATCCGGAGCTCTGTTATTGGCTGAAAAGGCCTTCAGGAAAGCCTTGCTGGCCTTGCCAGATGAAGGTCTCTGATAGCGAAAAAGAGGCCGGGGATGATGTGCACAAGTGAGGAGAGTCAGGGGACAACATCCCCCCTTGAAAGTAAGACCCGGTGCCTTTTTTGTGGCAAAAATAAAAATAAGACAGGGTCTTATTTTCAGGGAAACACGGTATCTATCTATTTTTTACTGAATTAAATCCTTCCTGTAACAGAATTATTTTTTAATTCAGCACATTATTCAAAATAATGATAATTAAATTTATAAACAGAATGTCTATTTTATTTTTATCACCATACTTATGCTAGCCAAACAGGAAGGGATATTTAACTGAATTTGAACATGTGAAATATTTCTTCTTGTTGCTTTACTTCAGCCTAGTAGGGTAGATATATCATACACTGTGGTAAAAATCCTTGTTCACCTCACAGGTTGGGATCACTAATAATGATTTGTTTTTGTTTTAATGTTGCATAAAGACAGCCATTTGTGTTAAGCCATACACTATAATAATGTGTGAATACCCAGCCAGTTGTAACTTATTACACAAATCATGGTAAAGTAAAATACAAAATGACATAAAAATTATGGCAAAACAGCAAACAACCTAGACTGTCCTTCATGGTTTATTTTGCACACAAGCCTCCAACATGGATTTGATGGATAGATATTTAATAGCTATTTTGATGGAAGAAATCAGTGAAGGAGAAATTGCTTTTAAATCACAGCAGGGTACAGCATGTAAACATTGTAAAAGTAAACTAGGATTGCATCGTGTGACACAGTAAGCTAAATTTAATTCACACTTGTGAGTCTAGACTATTATCTTTAAGAAGCCAATAATAAAAAGTACCATTTAGCCTGATGGAATACATAAACACATGTACAAACTCTTTCAGAAATACACAAATATAAATATAGGTTTTAAATATGAAAACAGATTTTGTAGTTTTACCTCAAAGACAGAAAATCCTTCATCAAAATATGGTATATTTCATATAAAGTAAAATTACTAGAATATGCTCTCTGCATGGGCTATCCCAAAGATCACTTGGTATCTGCAGCTTGTCCAGAATGCAGTAGTGTGGGCAGATGCCTCAATGTGCTCATATTACACCTGTGCTTTATGAGCTGCACTATTCTCATTGTGAGGTGTCCTTGGTGACTAGCACTCATGATATTACCTAGTTTGGGTAATGAAATGTCTCTAACAAAACAACCAAGCTCAGAGAGCATGGAGGACTCCTCATTTCAAATACTCCTTTATTACTTTCCATTGTCTTTTGGGTGGAATTAAGGTGCAGATTGTCTGTAGGGCTACCTGTTCTCAGCTGTTTGTAGCATTCTCTAGATCCAGAAAGAGGTGTCTCCTCCAGATCCTTTCAACTAGAAAATGTGGACATTTTGAATTTTTCGTATTTTACACCACAGAAAAACATGAAAAGTGTATTCCAAAATATATACATATTCCCAAAATTTTCTGTTCGTTTTAAGCCAGTTTGGATGAGATATTTGCAACTATAATATTCTACCACTCTTTAAAATGTCACATTCTGAAGTTGAATTGTTTTATAAAGGAAATTTTGAAAGCAGCAACAATGTTTCCAGAGATATATATGCATAAGTTACCATATAATGTATTATCCTGAGGTCGTTCTCTATATATTGCCAAGGGCATTCATTCTTTAAGAGGATGGAATTGTAATAATAATGAACAAACACATTTTTTTACTGAGGTGAAGTAAAAACAGATGTCTCCACAACCACATAAAGTGTTTTGCATTAATAAGCCTACAACCATTACAAAACTGAAAAAAGAATCCCAAACAGGAAAACCACAGGGCATTCAGAAGTGACTTCTCCACAGAGCATAATTAAAAACAGCAAAAATGATTCAATGACAGGAAAAATGACAAGCATTTATTAATTCTATACGCCCTTAAAAAGACTTACCTTCATGCATTTCATGTTCCTCTGAAAGCAAATGGTAGCAACAACCCACACTGCAAACTGCCTTGATTTCAGGCACAGCATTAAACAGTTTCAATGTGCTTGGAGCAAGATCACCACAGGTATGCAGACCCACAAGTATACAGTCCTAGGAAACAAAACACAATTCAAACCAGGATATGAGGGTTAGATGAGCACATATGCTAATAATTATCATTGTACATATCATAACAATCTTGGACTGAGATCAGTAAATTATGAAATCTAGAAAAATTCTAGTTCCTTGAGGTTAAGGCAAGTTATATTCCTATTCATTTCTCTCTCATCCGGGCAATCCTCTTCCATAGTAATGGGAAGATGGTCTGTTGACAAGATAACAGCAGAATTTGGAAGAAGTCTGAATTAGGAAAGTCTGTCTATAGAAATTACTCTTTCTTCCCCCCTCCTCCCCATCATATTGAACAGAGAGATTGCTTTTAAAAGTGGAGGGGGGAGTGATTTCTCCTGTTCCTGACCTGTTTTTTCCCTTTCCTATCACTTGTGGAGCAGAAATTTAAGAGGAAGGGATTACAAGAGAATAAGCAGGCACACAATGGGGTATACACCAGACTATTTGCATAGCATACTTAGAGCTTCCAGACCCACAAAGCTTTTGATATGTATTTCTCATTTGTGTGTCTGACACTTTTGAATTCCCTTTTTCTCCAATGAATGCAAATACAAACAATAATTTCCTTCCTTGCTGGGGTGAGTGTTCTAAAAGGCCAGGGAGTGAGAAAAAGGAAAGTACAGTCACAGTCACGTTTACCATTTATCAACCTTCATTTAACAACAGACATACCAGTTCCAATTGTAATTGCTAAATGAGGACTGACTGTATTACTTTTTATATGCAGATTCACTCCATCTTAAATGCATGTTTTACATACAAAAACTTGATAATCTAAAACTGTTAGATTAGCATATAGCATGGAAGAATGTGATAGAACAAAAAGTTCTCCTTCTGATGATAGAAGGTTTAATTTGGCAGAGAGGAACTAACTATAATCTGCTGAGTTCTGTTAATTAGGTGGTAATGTATTTCTTGATTTTGTAATCTTCTTTCCAAATGTTGTTAAGATGACTTCACAATATGTCTAAAATGCAAGAATCTGAAGCAAGGGATTTGCTATATACAATTTTTGCAAATATAGCACTAGTAAAATTTGTTTGTTACATTCACTGTTTGATTACATATCATAATTTGCAAATTTTTTTGTCATGATAAAGTGATAAATTGAATTGCATTCAAGCGTTACCTCTTCCCATTGTCTCCCTCCCCCTACTTCATAATTAAATTAGAATAATCTATACAGGATTTAATTGTGTATGCATTGTGTATATTGTGCTACAGTTGTGATTAATATGAAATAATTAAAATTTGTATGAACATATTTCCAACAAAACTTTCTGGCAAAAAATGTAAATCGCATCACATGAACATGGAATATTGTAACCGAGCTGGTTATCAAGTGTCCAAAATGCAATTATGTGACTGCAGGGATGGGGAGGGAGTCCCAGCATCAGAACTGGGCTGTAAGTACATTTTGGGAATTCTGTCATAACTTTCAAATTGTCTCAAGTTCCCAATTGTTATAACACATATAGCATATAATATAGTAATGTAATTGTAACGTTATATATAAATGCAAGTTTACTATGCCACTTTTTAGGAACAATGGTATTCCTGTAAATACATTTTATCTTGTATCTCCTGTAAGCTCTTTCAGAAAAGCAGTCTTAATTCAATATTTTTCAATTCAGACTCCAAAATCAGATTAAAAAGTTGAAACAAGAATAAATAACCTCCAGATCTCCAACAATATCACGTAGCTCTGTTTCTGCAGTTATGAATGATGTCAACGGAGAATAAATGTTGGTCTCTTTTGACCGGCTGGCTTTGGCTTTCAAAGAGGCCACCTTCCTTTGTTCTTTCTCTTCTTCACAGAGCTCTCTGCAATTACGTCTGGATGAACAATCCACTTCGACAGCATCAGTAGGCAGAATATCTAGAAATACATTTTCTGGTATATTGTTCTCAATGTGTTGTACCTGAACCTCAGGCTTGAGTTCATACTGATTTTTAGTAATGCCTATATTAGGATCTGGGCTAATTTCAGCTGATTCAATACCAAGAGCATCTGAAACAGCCACTTGGACCTGGCTCTTTAGACTTTTATTAGTTCTTAACCACTTTTCACTGGTGTTTGGATTATATTTTTCCTTATCTTGTTCTGCACTTTTCTTGGTTTCTTTCAATGTCTGATCTCTGACATTTGCTTCTGCACGTCTTTGATAGGCTGTCCAGTGTTTTTTTAATTTCCTGTTTCTTTCATTAGCTCCATGGGTGTTTGTGTTTGAAGAATCAATTCCATAAACCTTTAGATTATATTGCAATGACAAGAAAGAGCTCAGGTAACCTTTTCCAGAACCCAGGTCAATTACCTAGAATGTAAATAATAAGAATTTTTAAAAAGTAGCAGATACCCCTTCTAAAACTTAGCATAAATTTATCATGAAAATTATAAGAAACAAAAGTGCAGTTATTTTTAACAGATGGCAATGTTTGGATGATAAGACTTTATATTAATAAACTATAAATGAGCCCCCTGCATTCATATTTTTAATCCTTTTTTTGCATTTTATGGGAACAAGCCAGCAACATAAACTACAGAATCTTGTTTATCTGACCACAGGAAATGATAGTCAATGGTTAGGCTTCATATCTGGGCATGGGTCAAAAACTCTGTTGATCATTTTTGTGGAAGACTTGCAACATGAGATGAATAGAGGTATTCTTCAGGACTGATCACAGATATTGGACATTAAAGGTACTTATATTATAGTAGTTCCATTTCTTGTTGCATCGGTGCTCCTTGCATCAGCAAGGAGACTGAGCTTCTGGTCACTCTGACAGATGAGTTTTCATTCCATGATTTTAATATCTATATAAAACCATAGAAAGAGATCAACCATCAGTTAGGGATAGGTAATCATCAGCAGGATGATGATACTCAATTGAATTTTTCCACTACCTGACCTAGGAGGCTATGAGTGACTGGATGAAATAAAAAATAATCCCAATAAGATGAACGTTTTTTCTTTTATCACAAAACCATCTTTCTCTTCCTTTAGATGGGATCTCTCTCCCCCTGAAGAAGCAGATTTGTAACCTGAAGGTTCTTCTGAACTCAAGAGTGTCTTCTTGAACAGCAAGCTAAAAGTGTGGCTAGGAAAATCTTTCCCCACTTTTGGTAACTATCATTGGATGCTCTTTTTATCTCATGTTTGGATTGCTGTAATGCATTTTACTTGGGACTGCTTCAGCAAGGTATTCAAAAATTAAAATTAATGCAGAATGCAAAAGCCAGTTCAGTAAGTAAGAGCTGTTTCAAGCAGATTATCATCTGTATTGTAGACACCGCACTGGCCAAAAATAAATTTTTGGGTACGTATCAAAGTGCTGGTTAAGTATTTTATTATTTGAATTTTTATCTGCAGAACCATCTTCTCCAACTGGAATCTGCCCATTCTGTACATGAGCCAAAAAAATAGCATAGTCAAAATGCAGCCCCAGTGTGCAGCTAGAGAGATAAAAGTTTAAAACTGGCCTTGCTAGCTGTCCCAGATCTTTTTTACAGCTTGTTCCTAAGGTCAGATTGGCCCCTTCGCTTTTAAAGTTTTGCAAATTAGTAAAGACAATTTTCTGTTGAACATGTGGGACAGAGGTGGAATATTCTGAGTTTGTGATCTCCTGGGCAAATTTTTGATTTTTAAAAAACCTAATTTTGTGGTCCAAATCTGGTAGCCCTACTGAAGTTTTATCTTAGAAACAAAGGGCTTAGAAAAGAGAGAAAACCCATATGCCTTTTAACAAGTACTTTTTTGTTAAAATAGGTAAAATCCACCAAAAATATTATTATCTCCAACAGAGACAAAATAAATTTTATGACATAGGTACCAACAGTAATTGTGTATATTTTTGCTACATTCAGGTCTTAAAAACTATTAAAGTATTGATCAATTTCAGAGCAAAAAAAGTAACATAAAATTTTATTGCAGGCTATTTCTTTTTTCCTGTAATAGGCACAATGGGACATGTATATTTGCTTTTATTGTTAAAAATTTCTGTGGATTGGTCAACAAGAAGCCTATTAATAAAGTATTTTTACAAATTCCAACATACTAGGCATGACTGAGATGTAGATGAGAAACATGCCAGAGCTGACAATTTGTGAAATATGAGATGACTAACAGCCCCTTAGCATTTCCATGGCCTATCATGAGCTGACCTTTAGAATGGAGCAAGCTGACATGCATCAGATTGACATGCGGCTTGTTCTACCCCAATTCCAGGCTATATAAATAATCTCTGGATATGATTGGATTCACTGAAGCCAAATATTTTCTCCCTTCTTTCTATAGATCTTATATATTAAAATGAGCTTTATGCTTCTTAGCCTGCTATGACTGCACATTATTAGGCCTAGGTCTAGAGGCGTTTCCTTTCTTCTTCTTCTTCTTGTGCCATATCCGTCACTGGACGTTGGCGATCATGTTAGTGATCCTATCAACGGCCGCACGAAAAAGTGCTGCTGAGTTTTGTCCAAACCAGTCCCTTAGATTTTGAAGCCATGAGATTTTTGCTTCTGCCTGGACCTCGTTTGCCTTCAATCTTTCCCTGGAGGAGTACATGAAGTATGCCATATTTTTCCAGGTGTTGCATCACATGTCCAAAATATTCTAATTTCCTTTGCCACAGCAATTATTCAAGAACTTTTCTTCCGATTTCTTGCCATGTTTTGTGTACACAACTAATTATCAGTCATTGCTTGATTTTAACTGCTTGGCTGTTAGGCAGAACCAACCAAGGACAATGTCAACTCCTACATGCTACAAAAGGTTTCTTAACAATCGAGTCTCTGGTCTACCTAATATGCTCTGATATGCATCTTTGGTTGCAGAAAGACAAATTATTATCCATCTCCTTTAAACATTCAGAACTGCCACTGCCTGCACAGTACAGGGAGTACTCGATTTACAACCACAATTGAGCCCAAAATTTATGTTGCTAAGTAAGACATTTGTTAAGTGAGTTTTGCCCTGTTTTACAACTTTTCTTGCCACATTTGTTAAGCAAATCACTGCAGTATTTAAATTGGTAATAAGGTTGTAAAGTGAATGTGGCTTCCCCATAGACTTTGCTTGTCAAAAAGTTGAAAAAAGGAAATCTTATGACTCTGGGACAATGCAACCATCATAAACACGAGTCAGTTGCCAAATGTCTGAATTTTGATCATGTGACCATGGCATGCTGAAATGGTCGTAAATGTGAAAAATTGTCATAATTTACTTTTTTCAGTAACTTCGAACGGTCACTAAATGAACTGTTGTAAATCGAGGATTACCTGTATTATGAAACACTTTACTAGTAAAGCCCCAATGGATCTTATTCTAGGGAGGGGTTTTTTGCCACTTGGTAAAGATGGCTTTGATTTAACAAATCTTTCTTACATCCTAAATATATTCTATTGTATTTGAAGCGTATCTTAACTGAGGTCTCTGCTGATGTTCTTAAATGTGATTTGAAATGCTATGAAATATGTTCAGTAGGTCATATGCACAAGAAGAATGAAACATTATTTTTATCTGGGTTTTTCCTCATCAGATGATTGGGTTATGGTGCATTTTAGACCTACCCAGTTGTGCTAAAGATGATTACAGTCAGCTTTCACACAGAAATTAGAAAAGCAAAATAGTACTATTGTATGAGGTTTAATTTTTATCATCTAAACAATATTTAGGAGCTAAACCAGGAGCCTGTTTAGCTCAGCAGACTAAAAGCATAGTGATTTAAAAAACCAGCTGTCTGTAATTACCATAAGTTCGAATCTCACCAGGCTCAAGGTTAACTCAGCCTTCCATCCTTTCCAAGGTGGGTAAAATGAGGACCCATTTTTGGGGGGCAATAAGCTGACTTTGTATATATATATACAAAAGTATGAAGGCTATTGCTTAACGCATTGTAAGCCGCCCTGAATCTCCGGAGAAGGGCGGCATATAAATCAAATTTTAAAAAAAATATTGTACATTTCATATACCATTGTACAGTTTGAGTACAAAGATAAAGCTAAGGGTAGTATAAATTCTTTTATTGTATTAGAAACTTTTAGAAAGCACCCTTGAGATTACTATTGCTATAAACAGTATACTTAATTTAATGATCAAAACTCTGTTTACATTTGGCATATTCTTATAAGAAGGACTAAAACATATCTAATATAAAGATGCCCTTCACAGTTTATTAAAACAAAAACAGTAATTAGTAAAACTAAAGAAATTGTGACTGCCTCCGACAGTGCTAATTCAGTTATGACAATGTTGAAAAAGGAACTTTGATATCAATCTTCACATTTATAACCTTTGCAGGTCTGTAACGCAAAGGAAAGCTGAAGCAGGATCATCCACACAGTCATGGTTTCAATTAGCAACCACACTGCTGAATGACCAAGCTGCTGGCTCCAACTGTGGTTTATTTATTTTATTTATTTATTATTTAAACTTGTATGCCGCCCTATCTCTGAGAGGACTCAGGGAAGCTCACAACAATAAAAACAGCAAAATCAATGTTAACAATGCCCAATAAGATTATAAAAAGACCATTAAAATCCCCTTTAAAACCCCTTAATTGTTAAATTAAGACAACCTATACATAGAAACACACTTATATTTACTCTTTATCTTAACTTTCTTCATAACCACAGAAAATTAAGCCAAATGTAATTTTCTTTAGTTTAATTTAAATTCAATTCACATTTAATAAAAACATATCCCATTTCTAGCTTCTGACTCTTTAATTGGGCTTCTTAAATGGAGAAAAGCAAACCTAGAACAAAGTCTAATTTGATATTATATCTTCCTCAATAGGCAATAGCATCTCCTCTAGCACATCCAAGCCTTTGGAAGGAATTCAACCCCAAAGGGATAAAGTAATAAAAATTCTTACCTGGTTTAAGCCATAATATTTTGCAATGCCATCTACTAAATCCGACATCAGTTTTACTTCATGAGATTTCTTATCATTCATAAAATTATCTGTTTTCATTTCTATCTCTGATCAAAAAGAAACACACATTTAGCTTAAGAGTTTAGGGAAACATGTATTACTAAAATATTGTTATATGTGCACCTTCTTTACAAACTATGTCTATGCTGCAATAAATACTGGTAAGTAAAAATGCTTTGAACCAATATTACAATATATTTGCTATGCAATGGTTTCTAATTCTGACTTTCTGACAAAAGTTTCCAAATATCTTAAATAATAATGCAGGCTCACAAGTGTCATGTTTAAAATCTATTTGTGAGCCAGTCCAGAGATAAAATTACATATTATCGCTTGATTTGCCTTTATATACTAGAACAATCAAACAGATGACAACTCATATAAATACCATATTGTTCCTTTTGTCCTATGTAAGGGAAGGTCATTGGAGAGCCAGGAAGAAAACAGAGGGAAAGGAGACAGAATGATCCAAGTGCTGAGATTGTTCCCTCCCATTTGAAGTATATGCAAAACTATTTCTGTATTTGCTTAGAGCAAGAATATTCAGGGAATATTGAATATTTTTGGGAAAAGGAAATTCTTTCTAAAATAAGGAAAACTGTTTCTTTAATCAGGCATTAAAATTATTTCACATGGAAACCACAAGCTGAAAATCCATGTGATTCAGAAACAGCTCTTATTCTGTCTGTCTGTTTGATTGAGGGAGCTCAACCAATCTCATTGTACATATGTTGTGCACTGACAATAAAGATTTGAAATTGAAAAGAATAACTCAAGGTGGCAAAAAGACTTAATATTCCTTCCTCCTCCTATTTCTCCACAACAATCCTGTGAGGTGGGTTGGGCTGAGAGAGAATGACTGGCCCAAAGTCACTCAACTCACTCTCATGGCTAAGGCGGGATTTGATTTGGAAAAGTCAACATATTGCCCCCAACAATCTCTGTCCTCATTTTACAAACCTCAGAAGGATGGATGGCTGAGTAAACCTTGACCCAGTGAGATTTGAATTGCTGCCAATTGGCAGAATTAGCCTGCAAAACTGCACTCTTAACTACTGTGCCACCATGGCTCCTAATAATTGAATTTTAAAGAAAAAGTTTTGCAGATATTAAAAACAATATAACATTAACTTACTCGATTGCTGTTTTCTGTCCATTGCTTCGAGTATCTGTTCTAATGAGGTGCATACTCCAAGATTTGGCATTGAATAGTATTTAGCAGCTAGTACAAAAGCCTGGACATTAATCAGCCTCTGAGTATTTTTACAAAAAATGTTGTAAAATCCAGAGTTATCTGTGTGAAAAGAACAGGAAACAGTTTATAATAACGGATGAAACAGGGCATCTTAAAGCAAAACTTTTCAATCAAGGTACCCAATATAGGTTAACCTAAAGCATCTGTTCTTAATCTGCAATTAAACCAAACTCATTTTTCCTTTTAGATTCAACACACAGCAAAAACCTACTATCTATAACACCTTCTAGACTAAAACCGAAATCTAATCTAGGAACCATACTGATAATAATCTCTTAATGATGTGGAAATGTTTTATTTTTCAGCTGTAAAAAGAGAAAAAAGTGTTGGCTTCAACAATTAACATAAATCAATTAGATAAAATTATCAATACCATTCAAAGAGAAATCAAACTATCTCAGTAATATTTAAAACCCAAAATACTTTCCAGAAGCTTGGAAGAGCCGAAGATCAGTTCCTGAATTGCACACAATACTAATACGCTAAATAAAGCAGAGAGAGTATCATGAAGTGTTAGCTTTTATTTATGTGTATTAATTTATGTATTCCCTTTATTTTTTTTACATCTCAAGGCAAGACACATAAACCTGATTCCTCCTATTTTCCCCACAACCATAATCATGTGAGATGGGTAGGACTGAGAACAAGCGACTGGCCCAAAGATTTCCTCCAACAGTGCCCATAAGTCTGCCTCAGAAAGCATCGTTTTTCAGCAGAAAAAACAATTGCTACCAACCTGCTTTCCACTGAGGACCTGTATACTGCACAAGTCAAAAAGAAGGCTGTGAAAATATTTACTCATATAATGTCCACATCCTGGACATAAAACTGTTTCAACTTCTACCCTCAAAACGACACTATAGGGCACTGCACACCAGAACAACTAGACACAAGGAGTTTTTCCCCGAATGCCATCACTCTGCTTAACAACTAATTCCCACAACACTGTCAAATAATTTACTAAGTATTGCTGTTATTCTTCTCTTCCTTACTAGGATCTATCTCTTCCCACTTATTACTATAACCATGTTGCTTGTATCTTTCAATTTATATTGTTTTTATTTGTCTCCTAGTATGATTTGAAAGTGTATTAGTAACCTTGACTATCATGAAGTGTTGTATTTTTTTATTCTTGATGAATGTATTTTATTCTCCTTAGGTACACTGAGAGCATATGCACTAAAAGACAAATTCCTTGTGTGTCCAATCACACTTGGCCAATAAAGAATTCTGTTCTGTTTTGTTCTTAGTCTTAGTCTATTCAATGTACTATGTGAATAGCTTGTAATGCATGCTGGGTTGAGGAAAAGGAACTGTATGAATTGGTACTGAGGGCATACTAAAACTAAGTAGGTCTAAGGGCTGAGAAAGAGGAAGAGGATGAGAGGGGGCGGGAAGAGATTGCCCAGGGAATCTCCTGAGTTCGCCAAACTTTCTCAACCTGGGCAATTCTGGCCTGCCTTTTAAAGTTGCCAAGGTTGAAAAACACTGCACTAAAGCAGAGGTCTCCAACCTTGGCAACTTTAAGACTT